>CM029663.1:44820061-45150061 GCA_017311315.1 Dendrocalamus latiflorus
ACGTAACGGCACTATTCAAATGCTAATATATGGCTATTTAAATGATAAAATTCTAGTATATATTTAATGAATTTGAATAGTAATATTCCACTTGTGACTAGTATTGTGAATAGTATTCGTGCACTATGATGATGTAGTGGGTATACTATTTAGTTACTATTCTGCTTACTATTCACTGAAAAGGATGTTTCTTTTATGATGATGATGATTAATTTTGAACAGTAATTTTTTCAGGATCTTGCGGGTTGGCGAAACCAACAAGACAGCCGAAGTGCTTTCAATTGTGTAAAAATCCTACTCGGTACTCACCATACTTCTCACTAATTTGCTTCAGGAGTAGCTAAACTTTTCCTTGAAATGCAAAGTCAAAATCATATGAGACCATTTTTTATCGTCTCCCCAGGCAGTTCCACCCAAAGGGAACACTTCTCTAAGGTCTCAACATTCTCCTTAGCCAACCTCAGGCTCTAAGGAGAGTTGCCAGAGAGGTTTCTCCTATAGAGTCCCTAGCATAAAACTTTGCTCCATATAATCAGACTTAGAACTATCAAGGAACTGAAGAAAAACTACTTCCACAAACTAGCTTACATATGGTTTTCCCTTTCGGGAACCCCGAAAGTTACTACACACAAAGATAGAAAATATACCTTACACGGCTGTATTACAACACACTTCTGATGAATATATATTACAGTGGATATGCTAGAACTAAGGTATTACAAAGGTGGAGATTGGAGCTCTCGAAGACTCTGAGGCTTTGTGTTGCTCTCTTCAATTCTTTGATGCCTCTTCTTCTGCGGAATGCTCCTCTTTATATAGCAGCGAGATATGTTTTATTAATTAAGCCTAGGGCCTTAGAGTAGGCCTTTCTGGCATGCACACTTGCGCACAATCTTCGAAGCACCTTTTCTTTTCTTTTTATTGAACACTTTTGGCAAGATTCTTCAGCAGGCTTCACTCCTTTCATCATGAGTGGCACATATAATTGGAGGACTTTCTTTCCTATGTTGGAGCCTCATGCTTTGTCCTCTTTGAATATTAGCGCATATTGATCTTATCTGAACTGTCCTTTAGTATTTTTTATCTTCTGCGCCTCAATAATTGATAGTATTCTATCAATATTAGTATCCCTTATAGGGGTACCTTTAGATATTCCTTTACCTTTTTAGGATTTTTTCTATTTATAGGCATGCTGATTCATCATACCTTTCTATTTCATATTTTGCCCATGACCGGCAATATCCATTATGTCATCGTCTGATAACGATATTTCAAATTTTTCTTCATATTCTTTTTTCATGGCTTCAAACTTGTTATTTATTTCTACTCTTAATTCTTTTAAAACTTCTTCTTTTATATCATTTTTCCATTGAGGAGTTATGGATTCAAATTTTTCATCTATTTTCCATTCTAGGTATGATCCATCTAATGGGTCTATTCCTTTTATTAAGCATTCTTTGTATGTAGGTTTCTTTTGAGTTCCTTCTTCTTCCTTTATATTAGTTGAAGATGATGCTACTGGAGCCTTCTTATTTTTTGCATTTTTAAATTTTTGAATATATTCTTTTGCAGCTGGTTCCATATAGTAATTAATTCCTAGTATTTTCCGCGCTTGTGTTAAGGCTTCTTCTATATTTACATATTTCTTCCAAGATATTCCTCCAGCCAGTTTGGAGTCTATTTTTTGAGCTATGATTTCTTCAAATGATATGTATATTCCTGGTACTTTGCCTTCAAACACCACATATAATGGCTTGGGCTCTGTAAATTCAGGATTATCTGATATAGGCATCAATTCATTCATCATGTGGAAATATTCAGCCAGGCTATTTAATATTGACAGCATATATCCTTTCTCTTCTCTTTTATTATTATATTGATACCAGAAATTATCTAGTATGCATTCCTGAACTTCATCAATAATTATATGATCCTTTGGCTTGAATTTATATGAATTTGGAGGGAATATTTTGAGCTTATTTTCTGTACCAAAGCTAAAAAATTCGCTCCCATTGTAGTTCATGGATCTCTTCATTCTTGCAAAATAGCAGAGCGAGATAATAAGTCAGGTAATTTGTTATCCTTTCCTTTTATATGTTCAAATATAACTTTGTAACCATTTCCTGTAATAATATCTTCAAATAGAACACATCTTCTAGTATAACTTTTCTTACTATTTATTTGATTGTGATATCTATAGATAGCCTCACAGTCTGTTCTTACTGTGAATTCTTTAAAGCCTAAATATAGTCTAAAAGAATTTATGGCATTGATTATTGCTAAGATTTCTCTATCGGTATTGTTTATTGTCTTTAATTTATAACTTCTTGAAGCATATCTACTTATTTTCTCTTCTGTTTTTGGAGAATACTTATTGGGTTTTTATTTTAGGATTGCTCCCCATCCTATCTGAGAAGCATCACTTTCAATAATAAAGTAATTATCATCTAATGGCAATTCTAACAGTTTTAATTCTCTGACTTTCTCTTTTATTATTCTGACTAATTTAACATCTACAAAATTAAAATATTTTTGACCATTTTTTCTTAATTTAGCATATAGAAGTCCGGCTAATTTTGCTAGGTTTTCTATATAATTTCTAGCATAATTTACAATGCCTAGAAACTGTTGTAATGTCTTTTTATCATTCATAGAATCAGGGAATTGTAGGATCCTTTTTGCTATATGGTCTTGCAAATAAATTTTCCCTTCTCCTATTTCATGACCTAAAAAATTAATTTTTTTCTTTGCAAATTTCCATCTTTCTCTTGGATAGTATCAACCTGTTTTGCTCTACCTTTCTAAAAAATACTTCTAAATGAGCAATATGTTCTTTATAAGTTTTTGAAAATATCAATATATCATCTATATAGACTAATACAAATTCTTGATTTTCGTTGAATATATTTTGCATCTTTCTTTGAAATAATGATGGTGCATTTTTTAGTCCTAAAGGTATTACCAACCATTCAAAATGACCTTGTGGACAAGTGAAAGCTGTCCACTCTATAAACTCTTCTGCCATCTTAACTTGCCAAAATCCGGCCTTTAAATCAAATTTAGGAAAATACCTACTTTCTTATATTCTGTTGATCCATTCTTGTTTATTAGGAATGTTGTAGGCGTCTTCTATGGTATTGTCATTTAGTCTTTTATAATTAATCACCATTCTTGACTTACCTCTAGCAATTTCAGCATGATTTCTTACTATAAAAGCGGTTGATCTATGAGGGCTTCTGCTTTCTCTTATAGCTTTTAGTTTTAATAGTTCTTCTATATGCATTTTAAACTCTTTTATATCTTTCGGAGTGGCTTCTATTGGACATGTCTTAATTATACATTCAGGGTTGATTATGTTTATTTTACATACAATAGAGTTTTTATCCCAGTGTTTCATAGGGATTTCTCCAATGATTTGGATATCTTCTAACCTTTGAACAATTCTTTCTATATCCTTTTTAGATTTTATGTCTCTATACCAATTTGGTGAGAATGATTGCAACCCTATACATTCTACAGAAGAATTTGATATATAATATTCTTCTATATTTTCACTAAGTTCATCTATTTTTGTTTCAGGGTAAGTATTGGCGACTTGTGCATCAAGATTTGAAATTTTTTTGGGGTGTTCCACCACGCTTTCGTACTTCTGAGATATAAGGAACATTATCTTGATATGGAATCAATGTAATACCAAATTCATGTATAATTGTGGTCTGTACTGATTGTTGTAAGAATCTTAGACCGATTATCATTTCGTCATTTATCATGGATAAATCTCTTATTGTAATTTCATCTATTATATATTTTGTACCATTTATGTACATTTCAATATGATATGCTAGTTGATTATGGATCTTTTTTATTCCTGACATATCTGTAGATATTTCTGCCTTACTATCTTCTATTGTGTGAACTATCTCAGGACATTTTATGAAGTATTTATCATGGATAATATTCTTAGTGCATCCTGTATCTACTAATGCTAATATTTTATTTTGGTTTTAATTTTATTTTTACTGGGATTCTTATTCCTAATATTTCTTTAAAAGGTAGCTTAACTATATATTTATTTCCAAAGCTAGTTATAGCATCTTTTAACTGAATTAACTTAGTCCCTTTGCTTTCTTTTGAGATTATAGCTTGTTCCTTAAACTCAGTATTTTCTATGACATTATCTTCTTGAGACCCTTTAGAATCTAATTGAAATTTAAGCTCTTCTAATTCTACTTCTAGTTTATTCATCCTATTTTCTAATATTCTAACTCTGCTAGATAGTATCCTTTCATCTGATTCTAATTCTATTTCCTTTCGCCAACTATGCCCTTTTGCTTTTAAGCATTCTGAATAGGCTTGCTTTAGACATAGATTGCAGGTGGCTCTATTTTCTTGGCTCGGGTAATATATACAAAATGTTCATTTTATATTATAATCACCTTTTCCTCTAATCCAATCATGTTCACAAATTGTTTGGTTCATCATCTCAATTTTTAAACCGGCTAACTCATCTATTAAATCCATTTCATCGCTACTAGATTCATATTCATCTTCATTATTTTCAATTTCTTCTGTTTCTATTATTGAGTATATTGACTCATCATCTTTAATTTCATCATCACATAACAATATATTTTCATTTACACTATCTATTATCAAAACCCTTTCTTGCTCTTCATATTTGCTAGAATATCTTTTCTGATCTTTATTAGGACAAGTTTTGCTTAAATGATCAGGTGAATTACATATAAAGCATCTGCATGTTTTATCATAAGTTTTTCTAGGGTTATACCGTCTTACATTTCTTTTGTGTAAATATGGGGCTTTGTTATATGATTTTCTTAAGAAATATCTTCTTTTTGTCTTATATCTATTATATCCTTTATTTTGAGATTTAGGGTGTAAAAAGTATTTTTCCTATACACACACACATACATACACATATACATACATACATATATGTGTGTGTGTATATACATATACATATATATATATATACATATACATATACATATACATATACATATATATACACACATATACATATGTATGTATATTTGTATATATATGTATATGTATACATGTATGTGTACGTGTATGTGTACGTGTATGTATACATATATACATGTATATGTATATGTATGTACATGTATATGCATATGTATGTATATGTATATTATTAGGCATGCTAAATCAATCATGGATGAAAGTCTCAATCACACTAGCACGTATTTAAAAGCAATCCAAAGGTAGGGAGATTTGGTGCCCAGACACCATGGTGCCCCTGTTATTTATACTACATATATATACACATATATATATATATATACACATATACATGTATATGTATATATGTATATATATGTATGTATATATGTATGTATATATATGCATATGCATATGTATATGCATATGTATATATGGTGGGTTTGATTGAGCTAATGGTTTATGGCTTAAATATTTAAATTCTGGCTATTCGTGAGAGGCAGTACGTACAGGAAAATAGTCGTATGTGATTTTGGCCAGTACAGCTAAACTCAGTATATTTTTTACTATAATTTTTCTATTGATCTCATCTTAAAAAATACACCATTTAAAAACTAGTTATTGTGGACAGTATAAACATAAACTATAAAAAAAAGCTCAAATGAACGCTGCCTACACTCACTACTTTGAGACTTGTTATTGTGACTTGACTCAGGTCTTCAGTCTAGTCGATGCAACGTGGCATTGACTCAGGTCTTCAGTCTAGTCCTAGTTAATGCACAAAAAAGGGCATTATTGATCGATGGCACAAACAAGAATGTCTGTGAGATTTAAATAGGATGACGACGGGTATACCATTAAAACAAAAATATTTATTCTTCTTAACTTTTTAATTAGCTTTTAGCTTTAACTTCTTTCGATATCACTATTTAAGAAAACAGGCCCAACATCAGTCAAGAAATCAATGCATACGTAGTTGACGCCCCCTAAGAGCAAGTTTAATAGTATAGATAGCTGCTACCTCTAATACATTTCCATGTCATCAAAAGATAATGATGCAGCCAACTCATACAATAAGCTGGCTATAAGTTGTCTCCACAAGAGCTCTCAATCATTCAATACATGCACGGGTATAGCAGTTTAGTGTGATCATTTAATACATGCATGGGTATAACAGTTAGTCCTATTGGTACATGCGTGGATAACGCCTCTTTTCCTGTGCTATAGCCCGACTCTTGCATGGGAGCCGGCTTGGCTCTCTCTCTCCTTTTCTCTCCCCTCCACGTAGGACTGTGCTGACATGGATTCCCTTGTAGCTAGCACAGTCAGCCTTATTAAACTTGCTCTAACATGGCCACGACTGCCTATCCACAGTTAATGCAAGAGCATTATATGTCTATGGCCCTATCCGTATACTATCCCAATCTTTTTTAATTATAACTCGGTGTTTGGAAAGCATTTCAAAAAAAATGATCTCTTTCAATTGAGTTGTTAAAATTTGGAATTTTATTTGCGTCTTTTATCAAATTCTTGAATCAAAACATGAGACAATTTTACAAGCACTGTTCTAGATTCCAGTTTTCTTTGAGAATTTATTCAAAACTTTGTATTCATCCTTGATATCAAAAGCAAAATTTAGGAAACTTTAAAAATAGGGTTTAATTCAACATTATTTGCTTCATATAACTTTAAAAACATTAAATTCTTACATGTTTACATATAAATTGTTTTATTGGATTACATTTAGTGTCATATACTCTTATTACTGTGATTGCAATATAAATTATGTATATATTGTTTTACTATTAGATAATTTTGCTGGTACATATCGCCTGATCTAAATTTTATTCCTGGGTCCATGTCGGGACCCGGAGCAACAACTCCAGAACCCTCTGTGTAAATCGCACTATCCCAGGAAAAGCTAGTGCACACAGTAATAACAAAGACAAATATCATGCGTAATGACAAACTTTATTTAACTAATATGAGCCTGATGGCCAGGGTTTACAATAATAGCAAAAGAAGACAGCGGAAGAAATACATAAAGTAGCAGCCCATCCAGCCTTCCCACAAGGCGAATGACTGTAAGACGTGGCCTAGTCGCAATCCTCACCGAAGTCGTCGAAGGCTTCCTCTGAAAAGAGTTAGATATAGCAACATGAGTACAAAAAGTACTCCACAAGTTACACCAGGAGGTTTAACAGAATAGATGCATGCATATGGAATGTCAAAGAAAGGCATAATATGGTTAATTTGCATAGAAGGCGACATTGAAGTAAATATCATAAGTAAGTGCGAAAGCTGAATTTGATACATTAAGTAAAACAATGTTGTAACAAAATAGATACCGTTAGTGCAGGTCCATCCCCCACACCAACCTAACCACGGGCATCCCACCCGGACCATCTTTTCCAAAACGAACTCGTACGGATTCCATCCATCCGCACGGTTTTCAAAATCTCTCATGGATTCCATCCATCCACAAGTATTTCATAAACCATTTTCAAAAGCAAAGTCTAATCCATGAAAAACTTTACTCAGCTTGCCCATGACCGTGGGCACGGCTATCCAGGATAGGTTATACACTCTGCAGAGGTTGTACAGCTTTACCCACAAGACATGATCATCCCGGTTTGCCACGCGAGTTACACACTTCCTTAGGTGTGCGGCGAGGAGATCATGACAAGGCCTTTACAATGATTCGTTGTCAATATAATCACGCCGCCACTAAGGTTTCACCACAACATGAATCCACATGTTGGAGCCCCCTCTTGTGCCGTGTGAGACTTCTCACGGCCTACGCCGCGCTCACATTCAGCCTATAGCGAGATCATGTTGGAACTTCACAAATTATTCGGCCAGGTCTGTCCCATACCAGACTTGTGGTAGTACGAAAGGGCTTTGCAACAGTAGCTCACAGACCGGTCCTTAACTTGACTTAGGCCTAACCACAAACCCCTGTGCCCGACAATCAACCACTGCGGCTCCGACCAACAGGGCATGCCTGCACCCACCACTCTAACCAATTGCCTAAGTCTAAACCAAGTTTTATATTTTGTTTGAAAACATTTCATAACACTCCTTGACTCACCAAAGTCAAGAGTACAATTGAAAAGTTTATCATTTCATGTAAAAAGGTTATCATTTTATCTGAAAGATCGTCCCAAACCATAATTATCTTAAGCATGGCTAAGCATTTCTACAAAATTTCTAGTTAGTGCTATTGTACTAACTAGGTTTTATCTAGGGTTGACAAGGTACAATGGCATTCAAGTCAAATTTGGTTGTACAAAGGATTTAGGCATAACTACACTTTTAAACTGAATTTAAACTAGACTTGAATAAAATTACGCATGCATAATAATTTAAAAACAACATAATTAATTTAAAATATTAGGTTCAACATGATCAAAGGTGTAACTTGTCTTGCTCGAAGACCTGGTGCGATTCGTCGGCGTCGTTCTCTCCGAATTCGTCGAAATCTACGCGCGAAGAACCAACAAATAAATTCAAATAAAATCGAAATAAAATCTAAAAATTATAAAATATATACTGCAACTTAGATTATGATTTTAGACGAATTTAGAAATTTGAATCACTGGATTCGGAGTTCGGACGACGGAGAACGAGCAATTGGAAGTTTGATCGGTTTGGAAATTCCAGAAAAATGCAAAACGAGGGAATATTCTCTGGAATCTTATTTTGGCTGATTTTTGGGGTATTTTGGAGTGTATGACATGTGGGGCCCGGTTGTCATTGACTAGCAAAAATTTTGGCCAAGCCCAAACCGAAAATTGCATTGCATTGGACTTGAACACACAAACCTCATGCATGCATGCACTAACATGCACCCACTAGCCAAGTGGGCATTTAGTCTTTCTTGACAAAGGAGCAACAACAAATTAAATAAGCAAGGTTGAATATGGTTGAAGAAGGAATCATCGAGGGAGGCCACGGGAGCGCGCACGGGAGGCGGCTCACCGGCGACCGGCGGCCGGCGGCGGGGCGGCGAACGGCGGCGGGGTGGACGGGGCGGCGACGCGGCCTACCGGTGGCGACGGGGACGCCCGGGGCGGCCGGCGGCGGCGGGAGGCAGTGGTGGCGGTGGTTGGGATGGGGGCGGCCGGAGGGAGGTGGCCGGGCGGCGGTGGAGACGGCCGGTTGGCGGCGCACGGCGGCGGGAGGGGTGGGAGGCGGGAGCCGGCCGAAGAAGGGAGGGGGAGGAAGAGAATGGTGGTGGGGAGGCCCTTTTATAGAAAGAGAGAGGAGGTGAAGGGATTTTGGTTTTGAGAGGGTTAATGGATGGAAAACGGTCGGGAGATTGATGAGGGTGATTAGGGCGTCAGTTTCCATGCCTTAATCGGGAGTTAAGAGGGAGAAACGGCGGGATTCATGAGCTCTAATTTGTCATCCATGGTGGAGGAGAGAGAGGGTGGGAGGAGGAAGAAGGAGAGGTTGAAGAAACATATGACATGTGGGGTCCATGTGTAATAGAGAGAGGGAGGAAGTGAAGGGGTACGGGCCGTCGGATTTGCGACACGTGGCAAGTGGATGTTTTATGGCTCTTGGATTTTATGAAGGGGTAAGTGATCATGTGTGGCTAGGATTAAGACGTGGAGAGAGAGTGATTCAATCTGAGAGCGACACGTGGCGGGCTTGGATGAATTTGATTTTTATTTTCGGAATAAATTTCAGAAATTACTAGAACTTCACAAACACTTGGAAAAATAGTGTTTAATGTCTACAAATTCCAGAAAAATTATAGAATATTCCTGGAAGCATTTTAGACTTAGTAAAAATATTTTTAATTTCATATTTGCATTTAATAATTTTATAAAATAGTTTTTAACCTTTCAAAATTGATTTTTAACTCCAGAAAAGCACAGAAAATCCGAATAAAAGCCAAATGCTTTTAAATACTTAATTTGAAATTATATTTTTACATAAACTCAAAATATTCTTTATTTAATCATAATTTTATGTTTTTAGTTAAATTACTTTTTATAAAAGCCTTTTTAAAAGCTAAAAACAGACAAATAAAATCTCCAAAATTTTGGCAACCAAAGAACACTTTATTTTATTTAAATTAAATTAATTATTTTTTTTACTGAAAATTTTGAAATAAACAGCTGGGCTGTTACAGTCCACCATTGACAGGAGGTACCTCAGCTACCTTGCAAGCACAGTAGAAAGTCTCAAAATGATTATCTTAGCAGTCCATTAGAGGGGAATTACATAACGCTATTTCTCAAAGAACAGGGAACTGCTAAAATATGTAAAAGCACTTATAGGAAAAGTCCTGGATCCTGTAAACATACCACATTCTATACGAATAAATTGTGTACCTCGATGAACAGAATATACTAACAGTATACAGTTTAGGGATAAAGCCTTAAAATACTAATTTTGTAAGTTTGAAGTTCAATACACATTAATTGTAGCAAAGAATCAACATATCATGTTTGAAGTTATATGTACAAGTTTCACGTGAAGATTTAAATTTGGAATAGAAAAAAGTTTTTATTGAAAAGATAGGAAACAAATAAAATTTTCAATTTGAAAAATTCAAGACTATATTTTCAAACTAAAACTTTAGTATGCACATGTAAATAAATTTCGAGTTTAAAAGAAAACCCTCAAAAGACATTATTCAAAGCTTAGGTTAACAAAGAGTTTATAACATAATCAGGAGAAAAATCGACTGGCAACATTAGAGCACTCCCAATCGTCCTACATAAGCAATGTCCATATCATTAATTAGAATGCTAACTAGGATTAGTGCTGAGGTGGATGGAAAATTAATAAAAAAAGAGAGGGAAGTAGTGTCTCATGCAAGATATTGCTTAAGCACGTAATCCGACATGAAAAAATTAGCTAAAACATCTATTGGGGAGGGAAGGGATGTCTATCACATTATTTGTTGCACCACTGCATTAAATGGTGCCATGCCCTCATTGACGCCATGGACACTGATGGCAACGCATAGCGAGTTTGAGCTTGCCTCCTCCTTGGCGCCGCTGCTCCTCGGGCCTAACAAGTTCTGCTCATGCGACGAGCTTACCAAGACCTTCTACCCCTTCGACCAAGCTCGAGAAGCCACCGCATTAATCACCGTCGCCCACCATGGCCGCCAAGTTGCTCGTCGTCGTACCAACTGCGTTGTTGGCATCGGCCCCTACGCCCCACCTCTTCACTGCATGGGCCACCGTGCTCATCATCAGAGCATGTGCTACAACACGATCGAGCCACCAGCCATCACTCCCAAGCTCATCGCAGTGCTGACTATCCTTACGTTCATAGCTGCCACGCCTGACATTGTGCTACCTACACGCTCACCACCCACTTTTCCACACCAGTTGGCACCCCACCATGGATACCTCGGTGGGGATGTCTCAGAGCTGGCCAGATTTGGGTGTTACGAGTGTAGATCCGATCGGATCTAGGAGGAGGCGGGCGAAGGAGAGGGAAGGAGGCATTGTAGGGGAGATCGAGGTGAAGGGGAAGGAGTTGGCCGACGTCGGTGAGCGTAGGCGGGGTGGTGATGGAGAACATGGGAGGATAGAGGGGGAGACGACGATGGGAGGCTACCGGTGGCCATTGGAGGTGGAGGGCATCACCACCTCACCGGCGAGTGGGTAGGCGATCGGAGGGAGGAGAGGGGAGAGAGAAATATTGGAGGATGTGTTAACTTATTGACTATGTCCACTTGTACATATTATGCCTTGGGGGAATGTCTACTGTTGTTTCTATGTGATGTGGAGGCTATAGACATAGCACAACAATGTCTTCCACTGAGAATGCCCTTATATGACACTGACATGATTCAAATTTGCAAGAAAACAGCAATTGCATGATAAAAGTTATAATAATGAGAAAACAGTTTTGGAGTTAGGATTGCCTTTTTGAAGTGGGGAATAGGTACTATTGGACAAAAACGCAAATATCTAGTCCTTTTTTACAAATCACGAACAAAAATCTAGTCCTACTATAACACTACAGGACTAAATTGTGCAAACATAAACAAAGCACCCAACAATACCTAAAATCATTTTTGAATCGGCAACAATGTGCTTGAATATTGAAATAGCTACTCCTAGTGGTTTCATCTATGGTCAATTCCCAAAATAACATACAATTCAGAAATCTATTGGATTGTTGACACAAAATAGATGTAATCTAATCATCAAATGTGTATAGTTCACCCAACGTTACTATTGGGATATAGATAAACTACATTAGCGCAGATTAAAAATTTTTACCGCGTAAACTAGAAAGTCATGCAAGCAAAAGATCATAGATCATTACCTGTAACATCCTGATTTTCAAAGCCTTTTTGAAGCTTTTAAAATAAAATTCACCATTTGGATTTTTCTGGAATTAATTAAAGATTAATTGGAATTTTTATTAATTAAAAAGATTTAATATGATTAAATTAAATATTAATATTTGCCAAAAATATTTTATTTGTGTTCCTTGTGTCACAAGGAATTTTTCTGTATTTTCTGGGATTTTTCAGAGTTTGTTTGAGCTCAATTTGAAATTTCCAAAAAAAAAAGAGGAGAGAGAATGAACAGTGCTTGACACGTGTCAGCACATGGTTCATCTTCAACCTCCAGCTAGCTACGATCCATCTGTTTCAATTCTGTACGTTTTTCTTCCTTTTCCTCTCCCTTCATAACTTTCAATCCGAATATTATTTGAATGTTTTCCTAAAAGGAAAGTTGTGCCACATCACGCAAGGAATCTATCCCAACTGGTCTCTTTCCGTTTTGTTCATCCGTTTGCCTTTTATCTCCAATTTTCTGAAACGGACTCTAAACCGAAATCCACGCATTGGAGTCAGTTTCTACCTCTTCCAAGCCTATAAATAGGACCCCTTGACTCCCCTAAACCCATCCCAAGCCGTGCCAAGTCCCCTCAAAGCCCAGGACGCCGTCGGCACCGAGCCCCTCCGGTCCCGAATTTGCTCGTCGTGTCTCGAGCTATTCGGTGAGTTTCTTCGTGATCCTTTCACGTCACATTGTGCCATCATGTCCCACCTACCTTCTAGCCAAGTTAATTTGATTTTGGTGCAGTCAATCTCTCGGAATCAAGTTTTCCCCAATCTAGGTCAAGATCGCTTCCCGACGTCGATTCGTCGCCTCCGGTAAGCTTTAGCCCTTGCCGTAATTTTTCTTAGACTTGCCTTGCCGCGTTCTACGCCGTGCTCACTTCTGTTTCCCCAAAAAGCCTCCACAAATTTTCGCCTCCAAACCTCGCCATGGCCGTCAATGGCATCTCGTGTCCCCCATCTACCCGGTGATGTTTTAACCAATCCGTTCGCGTCACTTCGTGCCAAACCATCCCAGGTAGTTACCCTCCAAGTGGTTTTAGATTTCGTTCACCGAGCACCAAGATATTAAGTTTTTCCTTTTTCCTTCCCGACGTCGTTCAATCGTCGATTGCGCTGTCTCCGGTGGGTTTCTGGCCGAGCCGATAATTTTCCTAGCTTCTCCAAGCCGCGTTCTAGCCCGTGCTCACCCTACTTCTCCACGTTCCATGCCCGGATTTTTTTCCTCTCTCCTACCCATGTCGTTGTAGCCGCCCGTGCCGTCAACGGTCTTCGTTTGGCGTGCTGTCAGTTCCTATGTGTGCCTTAGGTCCCTAACAACCCATTTTACTAGTTGGATTTATCTCCCATGCCTCCTCTCACCAGCGCTAGCCTCCTTTCCAAAAAATTGCTCTCGGGTAAACAGTAACATCTGTGAATTTCCAGCATTTTCTCGCCCCGGCAAACTTTAGATCGCTCGTTCTTCTTCGTCCGAACTCCGATCGATCCGATTATTCTTCCTAAATTCATCTAAAATTGAGCTCCATCTTTTGGTTCTGGTTTTGCAGTTTTGGAGTTTATTTGAGTTTTATTTGAATTTGTTTTTGTGTTTCGTTTCGCTTTCTCTCTCGTTAGATCACGCGTTCGAAGGAGCTGAAGCCGGATTCGAAGATCAAGAATTCCTAACTGAGCAAGGCCAAGGCAAGTCGTATCCTTTGATCATGTTGAACCCAGTTTGCAATCTATTATTTAATTATTTTGTTTTAAATGATCTTGCATCGCTATTTTTATTCAAACCCTTGTATTGGTAGTTATCGTCCCAATTGGTTATTTCCCTCCTTGATATTTTGGAATACCTTGAGGCCATTGTCACCTTAGGTTGGGAATTTAATTAGTGATGCTATGTTATTTGTCACATTGGGTTGGTACGATTAGAATGCTTAGCCTTGCTTATTTTGCGAAAGGGTTC
Source organism: Dendrocalamus latiflorus (assembly GCA_017311315.1). Lineage (NCBI taxonomy): Eukaryota > Viridiplantae > Streptophyta > Magnoliopsida > Poales > Poaceae > Dendrocalamus > Dendrocalamus latiflorus. The sequence goes on from CM029663.1 coordinate 44,834,323, forward strand.
ATCATCACATGTGATTAATTAATTTGACTTAATGAGATATTGAATCGTGGTTGGTGCCACTGTTATAAAATTTGTGCTGTGACGTTGGTGCGTCATTGGTGTTGGTTATACAAAATTGGTTTTCACTTGGGCGATTGATCGTGCAGTAAAGGGGGTGCGAGAGGCACATGGGATGTTGATGTTTCGCCTGGGTGCACTTAAGGACTTAACTTTGTGCGCCATTGATCTGAGTCTTACCGTGCAAACCACATGTCTAGTATGGGATAGACCTGGCATAATAATTTGTGAAGTCTCCACTTTGGTTTTACTACCGATGTTGTTGTGGTGCAAGAGGGGGCAATTATCGACTAGGGGGTTACCCTACTCGACGGCGAAACCTTAGCGAGTGGGATCAGGTGGAGATGGATCATTGTAAAGGCCTTGTTGTGATTTCTTTAGCGCGAGGCTAATCACATCGTGTGGGTACAGTTGTGCAACCTCTGTAGAGTGTAAAACTATTCGAATAGCCGCGTCCTCGGTCATGGACAATGCTCGGTGATTTCACACGAGGTATAGTTATTTCTAAAAGTTTCGGACAGTGGATGGTTAATTCACTGTTGGTTGGGAGGTCCATAAGTGGTTAGTTTAGCTTATGGATGGGAGATTCATAAGTGGTTACTTCAATTCCTTTGATTATTGTTTATTATTGTTTTACTTCAAATGCGCCTTCAATCTATTTACTGTATTTTCAAATGCCATTTTATGCAAATTAACCTTTTAGCTTTTCATTGGTAAGCCTTGCATATTATATTGCATTCATTTGTTACAAACGGCTTGCTGAGTACCAATGTACTCACGGCTTTATGCCACTGTTGCTCAGTTGAGGAGGAGGAGTATCACCAGCAGGAGGTTCCAGAAGGAGAGTATTTCGACGTCTTCGCGGATTAGGCTTCGTTCTCCACTCGATAGCCTGTGGGCGTGTCGATTGGCTGCTGCGCTTTCTTTTGGATTTCCGCTGCTAGTTTTTGTTAAGCCCTTCGGGCTATTCTATTGTAAGCTTGACCATAAGGTCGTACTCTGATAATTATTAATATAATTTGGTTTTTCCTTAGAATGTCGTGATGTGGATGATATTTATCTTTGTTTACACTGTGTGCACTAGCGTGATCCTGGACTAGTGCAGAATACACAGGAGAGTCCGGATTTGTATATTCGGGTCTCTACATTACCACTAGACTTGCAGTACAGCAGAAATAGAGTTAAAGCGGCCGGTTCAATGAAGTACATGTTGGTGTAGTGGAAGTAGTTGACTGTCCTCTGGCCAACTGTCTCCTCCCTGCGATCATTCTGATAAATGCCGCAGTTGAGCACAGTGGGCCGTCCAAAAATTTTCATATACAATTCGGTAAAACCATTTGGCAATTCGGTAACAGTTGTAAAATTTGCAACGTAATTTGGCATATATGCACTAAATAACACGATAAGTCTTAAATTTGAAGATTAAGTTGAAAACATCCACAAATTACAATATGAATAGTTCAAACACTATACTGATAGTTCAAAATGTAGGCATAAAAGAGAGTAAGAGACTTACAATACTACTTATCTGACTTTTTTAGCCGACGCTTTCTAAGGGACATGAATGTCTCGATTATATCATCTTCATCCACTTCAAAGAAAATATCCCGCTCAATGAAAGTGACTAGACAATCATCCAAAAGACTATCACCCATCTTGTTTCTTAACTTTGTTTTCACTAAAACCATTGCAGAAAATACCCTTTCAACATTTGCTGTTGCCACCGGTAGAAGCAATACCAATTTGAGAAGCAAGTAAACCATATCATACACTTTATGCCTCTATGTTTCAACAAGCTTAACTGAGAGATCAACAATATTGTCTAGACCTTTGAAGCTATCATTTTGTCTCATGTCATCAATATAATTATCAAGTTGCAATTCTTGATCATTAGCAGAATAACTTTCAATGGGCTGTCTATCACCTGGATCATGCGGAAGGCGATTGATGTCATAAACCGGCGACGGTGGCGGTGGCGGGGGCGGGGGCGGGGGCATAGAATTCACAATTTTATCAATTACTCTCTCTTGCTCTTGAGTTTGCTTTTCCGCCACAGTTTCAACTGGAGATGGGGCAGGATTTGAAGTAGTTGCCGCCGCCTTCTTGGCTGCATGTTTCTGAAAAAGAGATGCAATGTCTCCGCTTCTCTTCATAACTGAACAATTCCAAAAAAAACAATTGCTCCGGCCCTGCAAGAGAATAAAGAATATTATATATCATTTTGAAATTTGAATGCTAGAACTTTTCTTGGCCGTATGTTTCTGTTATAGAAGTAATGCAAGAGCAAGACTTCAAGATCTGTGACTATGTTCTTATGGTTTTACCTAAAATAACCAGGTACCTCGGCCAACCAGGTACTAGTATAGCAGTATGCAAGTCTCGTGGTTTAATTGTTTGTTTGTTAGTAACTAAAACTGCATCGCCATGGCAACTTGTGATACGGATCTTAATTTCATGGCTGCTCTGTCTTTTCTTCAGTTTTCATTGTGCAATACTATCGTATACGGTACATCGAAGCCAATAAATTAATGAAATTAATGGATTAATTTCCCATGTGATCGATGACCAGAACAACTGAAAAACGAAGAAGTTGATCTACACTCTACAGACTACAGGGTATGAAATTCATTAATTTCATTAATTTATGAATCGTATGATCGAAGTAGTTGAAAAACGAAGAAGTTGAATCGTATGATCGAAGTAGTTGAAAAACGAAGTAGTTGATTACCTGACGACGTCTCTCATGCGGCGGCGGCGAATGATCGATCGACGAGACGACGACTGGAAGTCTGGAACGCTGAGGCCTGAGGATCGAGATTCGAGCGGAGCGGGCGAGCGGCGCGTCACGCGTGCGGCAGCCGGCAGGCGAGGCGATAAGGCGAATCAGCGAACGCGTGCGGCGTCTCAGCGTCTCAGCGAATCAATCATCGCGTGCGGCGTCTCAGCATCTCAGCGAATCGAGCGGCGCGTGCGGCGTGCGGCAGGCGGGAGCGAACGCGCGCTGAGGACCGACCGATTGAGCGGCGCGTCACAACGTCACGGCCCGGTACTTCAACCCCGGGTCCCACCGCCACAGGGTATGCCGGGGCTCACCCGGCATACCCTGTAGATCCGCCAATGGTTGAGCAGCACCTCTACTGAGATCCACATGTCCAGGATAGAATACCGTATGTCTGTGTGCTAGCACCAGCATGCATGGCAGAGGTTATGAGAGGTAGTGGCTAGAATTTCGATGGGTGTGTCTCGGGATCCCTCCCTCAGGCCTCGCACCTCTCTTTATATAGCCTCTAATCAGATCCTTATCTGATATGATCAGATATTGTATCCAACTCAAAAAATTTTAGGCTGGATCTTTATCCAATACAAGTAAAGATCATATCCCACTCGGAGAATCTCTAACCAAATCCAATATGAGTAAAGATTGTATCCCACCAGGAGTCTATCACCTGAACCCTTATTGTTCCATCCCGTTAAGTGTGTGTCTCTATAGGTTTATGTATATTTGACCATGGGCTGAAACTCCTTTCTGGTCTATAAATCGATAGCGGTTTCTAGCAGGACATAACAACTTCTAAATATACATAAAGATCATATCAAACGAACCTATATAGTGCTTATAAACCGATCCTTTTGCTTCATGATACCAGATCAAACTCAACGCAAGAAGCGTACCATCCTATGATAGCTTGATTCTTCACTTGAAGTTGTAGTGAATTACTCAATTGTGATTGACTACTCAACTACATTTGGTATGGCCATGTGATTCCTTAATCCAATCACATCAAAGGGTCCAGAGATATCTCTCCCGTTATATTCGGGGGGGGGGGGCAAACAGTGTTATAATAGTCGACCGATTATCGAAAATATCGATCTTACTGGGCCCTTTAGTAAATATACAAATCAGCTCTAAAAATTGTGTTTTGCATGAATTTTGTCAAATTTATAAGAAACTTTTGCCAAAATTTGTTTCAAAATTTTCGACCGACATTTTCAACTAATTATCAGTGATTTTCGGCCAAAGCTAGTTTTAAATTCAAAATTTGTTTTAAAATTTCAGCCCAAAATGTTCCAAAAATTTCTGATAATGGGTTTTTCGGTCTTACCCCCCCCCCCCCCAAAAATTCTTCCGATAATGTAAACCCTGGAGGCAAATTCTATCTTGATTGCCCATATTTCTCCGTATGTTTCATAATAAACCCGAAAGGTACTTTTATAACCACCCAGGTGTAGAGTAGTGTCTAGCAACCCCTAAGTAAACTGTTACATATGTAGGAAGCCGTGACAATCTTAGGTATAAGGATTCTACATACACTATGTGTGAGACTAACTGATAACACTTAAGAATATAACAATTCTCGCAATGTCTCATAGTAAGTTAATTCAACACCATATTCTCTAACACATGTCTATATTATTGAATTGATATCTCTATATCCATGATCCGTGAAACATGGTCATCAATCAATACATGTATTGATCTGTAAATCCTATGTAATGTCATAAGATCAGAAATAATTTAGAATAATACCAAAACATGAATAAAGAGTTTGATGAACAAATCAATACTTATTGATCAATATAAATGACATTTATTCAAAGAATAAAATAACATATATTCAAAAGATTATAAATATAAAAATAATATAACCATCTTCATGATTGTCTATAAAGTATATCATTAACAGTTATATAGGTCCCCATTGCACCAAAGTGGCCAGCTTTACCAATTTTTAACTAAAAGGGAGAAAGAACTCCATCCGTGAAAATTCGTTAGCTCACTACGTCATACATACGGCGTCGGCGAGCTTGTCGATGCCAGCTGCAAGCCCGCAGCGGCAGGCGTCGCCGGAAGATTTGAACCTGTACTTACAAAAAAGCATCTGTCGTTTATTATTTTTTTTTTTTGCGATGACGTTTAATTTGACTGCATTTGCTGCAGCTATCTCTATAGTCACCATCGCCGACGCCGGCTGACGGCAGGTACGACACCGCCATGCGTGTATTGAGAAGGGAATTGTTTTTACTGGAAGCCGTATTGACAAGGTAATTAAAATGATCGACGTTGAACGCCAGCATTTATGAGTGGCTCATTAGGCCATAACCCGAATATGGCATGTTACATCGCTGGTCTGCCTCGGGTAGGCCTGGTCCACCCCATTCTGCATTGTGTTGGGCCTCGGGTAGATAACGGATCTGTTCTTTTATAATTTTTGGCTTAGTTTATAGAAACTAGTTTTTAAATAGAGTGCCTTTTTAAGATTGAGTCTACTAGTTAATTGTAGTACATATTGTATCAACTTCATTTATATCGGCAAAATCCACACATGAATTTCAATTACTTTATAATCTCTCAAATAAACAATTGAAAGTCATAAGCCGCAGTCATAAAAGAACAGTTCCAACGAATAGCACTTGCCCATCATGATTTAATGGTAGATTAGCTTGTGAACTGTAGCTTTTTGGCCTTTGAGGAGATATGTAGACAGCAACGGAATCAACAGGATCGGGCTTGAGGCTTGAAGAATGAACATGTGTCGTTCTATTGGAGCTATTTTTTTTTGTTTGGAAATTGGACTGCGTAGTACGAGTAATCCTTTGAATTTGTGAATCTCTTGTGTTGACTGTTGTAGACTAGTAGGCTTTGTAGTGCACTAGTTTTGTGCATTGGTTTGCTTGCATCTATGACTGAAGAGTTTGGTTCAAGCCAAATTCATTAGTTCAATGCTGATTATTAGTGTTGCACCTGTATTCTCTGTTCTGTAAGTACTAGGCTTTCAATTCAATAGTTCAATGCCGGGCTGCGAGATGACTGCTAGTGCAGTAGCTAGTAGTGCATACTGCTTGCTTAGGCCCGGCTGGCGAGTGTCGAATTTTGTGACCGCAAGTATCTCCGACTCAGCCGTATCATTTGCAATCCGTGTTAACTTTGATACATACGGTATTTATCAATGCCATTCTTAAATAAATTAGTGTTTATCTATCCCAAACTATATTTTCAAAAATACCATATTTACCGAACTAATGATACCTGTATTTACCGAACTGTATGTACCAAAAATACCAAACGAACAGCCCTACTATGGACGATGTAAATCTAAGACGCAGCCTGTTGTTATAGCTGTCAGCCCAGGGTGGTTTCACTTCTTCTCTCTGTCTCCAGGCGCTGGTTTCTTCTTTGCTCTTCCTGACGTGCATGCGGACCTGGCGCTCTCTTTCCTGTTGCCTCTTCTTAGTCACGGGCGGAGGACGAGGCGAACGCGCGAGGCGCGCTGCGACGGCGCTCGGAGACGGAACCGAACTCGGATTCGACGAACAGGGACGATGTCGATCCGATAGATTTTTCTGAATCTTCAATCGGCTGTGCTCTGATACCACTTGTTACATTTTTTGGACCCTAGCCGCATGCCTAGGTCCAACTGAGTGCCACAGGTCTGTATGGGCTGAACACAACTAAGCCCATGAAGCAACGGAGCAACAACCTTATAAGTGGTATTGGGCCTTCTCCCCCCAAAAGACTAGTCCTGTGGGTGGGGGCTCCCTCACACTTATAAGTTGTGCTTGCTCCTCTCCCACAATCCATGTGGGACTATTCCTAACAAAAGAATAAAGAAATTCAGAAATTTCTTCGGTGTTCTCTCAGATTATTTGCGATGTGCGCATTTTCTCCTGGGATCAAAATTGTAACAAGTGGTATCAGAGCTCAGGTGCCTAACATCTCCTTGGACCTCATGGTTGCAGAAGTGCCCAATCTATGTGTGAGGCGGAGATTGTTAGGAATAGTCCCACATGGATTATGGGAGAGGAGCAAGCACAAGTGTGAGGGAGCCCCCACCCACAGGACTAGTTTTTTGGGGGGAGAAGATCCAATACCACTTATAAGGTTGTTGCTCTGTTGCTCCATGGGCTTAGTTGTGTTCAGCCCATACAGACCTGTGGCACTCAGTTGGACCTAGGCATACGGCTAGGATCCAAAAAGTGTAACATCCTACTACAGTCCTGCTATGTAATTGTTGTGCTACTGCTAGCGCTAGGGCGAATTCTACTAGCAAAGTTTTTTTTAAAAAAAAGAAATCTACGATTAAAACGATCACGCACATCAAACAGACAGTATCGAAGGTCCAGCCCGCAGGCCGCACTTCTGTTAACGAAATCGGTTTTTAAACTTGGAGATTAGATGCCTAGAACAGCCCTTTTCTGCCTTCAACAGCTCAGCCAAGACTAGTAGTGGTGAGTGCACACCAAAAATGTTGGACTGCCTCACTATGTATGTACTGTTGTATGAGGTTTTGCGTGCTCTCTGCATTCATTCAAAGAAGATTTGCGTGCTCTGTTTTGCATTACACGATTATATATGCTCCCCGCATGGCATGGGCCTATGCCTAAAGGAGAAGCTGTGTGCTGTGTGCACTCTTGTCACTCCCGTCTGCTTTACTCAAAGCCAGGCCGATATTTCTGTTTTTGTTTCTTCATCATATGATTGTATCGTCTGTTTTTCATATCTACTGCTGTTTCTCAAACAGAGAAGGCAATTGCCTAGAAAAGCCAAAAGAAAGTTGCAGTAAATAAAAATTATTATCGGCATTCACGTATTTTTTTATTCGGGTTATATTGATCCAACATGTAGCAAATAGAAAGTGAAATATCATATAGCATGTACAACAAAAGGAAAACAGTTGCAAAGCGTTTTAAGAAAATTACGATTTAGCGAGGTAAATCAGCCCACGAAACTAGTTCTTGCTCCATTGTATAGCATCGAGTGACATCAACCTGTGTTGACGAACTAGCAACAGGGGCAAACTCAACATACTGTGTAGGAGAAGTAGCATTAGAATTGGACCGTAGTAATGGCTCAGTTTCACTGTTCCTTTGTAACTCCGGCTTTTCCTTTGTTATCGTAGCTCTTAGGAGCTGTAATCTAAACTCCACTTCTTTCATTGTAGGCCTCTCTTCTCCTCTTAACCTTAAGCACATCTCTGCAAGTGAGGCCAATTCACCAATTTCTCCTTCCTGCGCTTCCTCAATAACCTGCGAATCCACTATTTCCATTATAGTTCCTTGTTGTAGACTATGAAGGAAGTAATGGCACAAGTTCTGCTTTTCACCCAAACAACTGAGAAAGATTGGCTTCTTCCTTGTAAGGAGCTCAACAAGTACCACACCAAAACTATAAACGTCACTCTTCTCAGTTAATTGACCTGTATGGTAGTATTCAGGATCCAAGTACCCAAAAGTTCCTTGCACAATTGTGACCACATGGGTTTCATCAATGGGAATGGATCTGGAAGCACCAAAATCAGAAACCTTTGCGGTAAAATTGCCATTTAATAGTATATTGGCAGATTTCACATCTCTATGAAAGATTGGTATTGAAGCAGCAGAATGGAGATAAGCAAGAGCACTTGCAGCCTCAAGAGCAATCCTGATGCGATCCTCCCATATTAACAGGCATTTGGTATTCAAATCACCATGAAGAAGGCCATAAAGTGTGCCGTTGGAGATGAATTCATACACGAGCAAAGGTACCTCCGACTCAAGACAACAACCAAAAAGGTTTACTACATTTCGATGAATAATTTGAGACAAGATGGCGACCTCATTGATGAATTGGTCAATTTGGCTTTGCTCCACAATTTTGGACTTTTTGATGGCTACCACACGTTGATCAGATAAAATCCCCTTGTAAACTGTTCCATGACCTCCTTGACCTAAAATACGTGTTGTCTCAAAGTTATTCGTTGCCCTCTCTAGCTCTTCCAAAGAAAAAATTCTTGTGCTTTGTGCAGCAGTTTCATCAGATATCAACTGCTCCAGTAGTAGGCCTTTGTTCCTTCGGAAGTATGCCCTTCGAATTTTCTTTTGGATGCCTCTCTTCCACCGCCGGACTAATACGGTTGCAATCAATGCAACAGCTAGAACTCCGAGACCACTGCCAAGTCCAATAAGAACTCCTACATATGTAAGTATATGTGACATTTTAGAGTTACATTCTTTTCTTTCTCAGAATTAGACTGCATAGGGAATAAGCGGACGAGGTAAAGTATGGCATACCCAAAACAAGGCTATGTTGTTTACTGGAAGTGCATTGCCTTTTTACAGGATCAAAAGATGTACCACGAGAACAAGCAGTGCAAGTGTAGTTCCCTTCCAAATTATAGCATATTCCATTACAATTGTTGGGTCTCGAACACTCATCAATGTCTGCCAAAGATAAAACTGAATGTGAATTGAAGATGATAATATGCTTTTCAATAGAAGTTTCTGTAGCAAATCTCTGTATAATCTGTTCAAAAACCATCTGTATCATTGATGTGTAAGAACTTTTATGTTTTGAGGGGTTCAGCATGTAATACAATTGAGGATGAAAACATACAATAGAGATCTAGTGGGCTACCTTTACAGCCTTCTTTGACATAAGGATTTCCTTCATAGCCGATAGAGCATTTGCAACGGTAACCAACATAGACATGTCCATTACTGACAGTAGAGCACTCACTGTTGGCACTAACGCAGGCATACGCTTTCTTGTTTTTCACTTTTTCACAGGATATATTATTCACAGCCCACTTCCAAACACCATGTTGTTCAAAGAAGTCAAAGTCGTGTACGTCATCATCGAACGATATGTAATGATTGTAATCTACTACAAACACTTGTGTGTTGGCATCTTCAAGGTTTGAGGGCTTGTCAAGAAAGAGGAGCCCTTCTTCTGCTGAGATATTGGTCACCTGATATTGTAAGGGTGGTTTTCCAATAAAAGTTTGATTGGATGTGCAATTCAGTTCAAACTTCCTATATGCAGAACATCTTTGTTCAAGCCCAAAGGGGAAAGGAATACTTATGTTGCCACATGATCTAGAACAATCTGGCTTATCTCCAGCAGGGTCATAGTCTGTTCCAGTTCAGAAACATTAGGAAACAATACTATATAGCGAGAAACAATAGCTAGAATACATAATTTGTACATTCGGCTTTCTCAGCGGTTAGACCGGCTAATAAGGTAAAAGAAATTCTAAAAAATATATAGACAATTCGACATTAAAAATTGCATCTATACATGTTAAAACATTACGCATGGAGAAGTTCAATGGGTTCTAGAAAAATGTGAAGAACAAAAAAACATCCGTCATCTATCTGTCATATACTAAACTGATCACTAGAGGTGCAGGAATGTGCATCGCTATAAAAAATTTCATACGACACAACTTATCCAATACAGGTAAATATCTCTGCAGTTTCTAGCAAAAGGTTGTGGACGTTTTAGCTGAGATGTAATGCGTAATGGCAAATCAAGTTACGTCATGAATTGGTACGTAGGAGAAACAAAAGTTGAACACCAAACTGCAAATATGCATATGTAAAAAAATATGCATGGAAGCAGAGATCATGTCACCTAGTTCGCATCCACCGAGAAGGTAGGGATTGCCATCATCGAGTTTATCAGGGCAGGTACAAGAGTAGCCTCCGCTTGGCATATCCACGCATTTGTTATCACCGCACGCGTACCGCTTCTGATCCAAGCCAGCCCTTCGACAATTGGGTTGATCTGTGATTACAGGTGACAGGAAGTAGTAGGTAGCACCGGTGGTGCTTGCGTTTATCTTATCAGACAGGAGATCAGCTACTCTGAAGTTATAGTTATCTGTTAAGAAAGCCTTTATTACAGTACTATTAGCTGGCACGACGGGCTTTGCATCTGTGCCTTCTTTCTGGATGATGGTAAATCTAAATGCTCCAACCGACGCCTGCAGTCTGATGGCGCAGCAGCCGATGCCATTGCATTCGTCTCCGGCAAAATCTTTCTCCATGATCGCCATAGCAGCACATGCACTTCTGCAATGTCCCAGGACGTGGCTGGTATCAGGGTCCAGCAGGTAGACCTCGATTCCGCAGCCGACGAACACCAGAGCATAGTAATATCCATCTAGAAAATAAAGGTTTCTCCCTGGGGCCTCCCACGATCTGTTGTAGGTGCCAAGCACACCTGGTGTGGTGGCGATGTTGAAGATGACGGAGACACGAACCTGTCCTGGATACTGTTCGACAATCTCAGTAGTCGTATTTGCCAGGAAGAGCTTTGGAGGGTCGATGGTGCTGTTGCAGGTGAGCTCGAAACCCGGCCGGAAGCAGCCGGACCCGATGCCAAAAGGGTAGTAGATGTCTACGCCGCCGCATGATTTGGGGCAGTGAGCAAGATCGGCGGCGGTAGGAGGTGCTCCGGTTGCCCGCATAGCGGCGGCAGCAAGACAGATCAGCAATAGCCGCATGGTGGCAGCTGCAGCCATTGAAAGCTGAAAACCATAGGACTATGCTTGCGTTGCTCGGCACAAACATGCATTCCGGTCTCCGGATTGCGGGTTTTTATCTTGGTATTGATAAATATCATTCGGATGTTTTCTTTCTAACTATTATCCAGATTTATGACCGTTGGATTAGAGATCCAACGGTCATGAATTCTCCCTGCTCCCTCAAAAAAAATCTCTCCCCTCTAAAAAAATCTCCCTTCAAAAAAAAGACTGTTGGATCTCTAATCCAACGATTCAAAATTTAGATAATTATTAAGAATAAAATATCCAGATAATACCTACACACACCCTTTTATCTTCAATGGCTTGTGCTAGCACGAAATGCCCAGTTGTGAGACTCACCAGTCCAGCAGCTAGTAAACGCTTCAGTCAAATCTCGTGCTCTGTGAATAAAAAATATCACCAAATGAGAAGCAGGATCACGACTGTATGAAAGGTCTTTGTTATTTAAAACAGAATGACCACTTACATAGAAAAGTCCAAGAAATTCCCTTGCAAAAAGAAAAAGAATAAGAGGAAGAAAGCTCCACATACTTCGTATATCAAAGTTGGGGGAGTTCTTTGTCGCTCGCCCCTGCCACGTAGTGCCCGTGCGCTGCTGATTCGTCGCATGTACGTGAGCGGACTGGAATAATACTATATATATTAAAGATGGGGGACTTCCCGGCCAGGAGGCTAGCCACATCAGCGATTATGCGAAAAACCCTCTGTATTTTGCGAAATCGCGTAGAGGTTCTCTGTTCTTGCAAATAAGTCCCTGCTTCTCGCAAACAGGTCCCTGCCAGGTTTTTTAAAGCACCCTCCACTTCACCGATAGCACCCCGCGGTTTCCAAAATTACGTATAGGTCCTTGTTTAGTTACGTACAAGTCCTTACAGGTCCTCGATTTTTTTAAAAAAGCCCTTTGGTTTTCTGAAATTACGCATGCGTCCTTGATTTTTTTAAGACTCTCCCTATGAATTATCGTCTCTTTTACTTCAATCCACATAGTAGCTAGCGCGGCATGACGGCGTGCTTATGCAGCTAGTTGAAAACTACATCACGATTGTTTGTTCAAGAAAAGACGGGACTAAGGAGAAATTTAATGCATGATTATCCATTTACACGGCAGCTCTGAGCCTTGTGCCGATCAAACGTACAAGCCGGTCATAATATCTCTTGTGGCCCAGACATGATATTTTTCTTCAGGTCGCTACCCTTCAGGTCTCTACCTGTAATGCTTCTGGCCAGGACCAAACCATTGATGCTACGAGGAGACATGTATTATTCTTAGTAACACAATTCTACACCAGGAAATACTTTGGGTACAACAACTTTCGCACTATGCTTTTAGGAGAGACCTACTCGGCACGTGCCTTCCGATTTCACATGGGAAAAGAAAAATATTACTTCTCTAATCTCCTTTTTGCCTTAGCCTAAACGCACACACAAAATCCGCAGTCCTTTCAAGCTTCGCTGGACGGATCCAGCATGTTCAAGACTCCTCCAGTCTAGCTCCATGCCTCCAAAGCATATTTTGAGCATTAATAAGTTTCTAATGTTCTAAAAAAATATGAATTAGAAACTTTAAGAAATCATTGCAATTCATTAGTTTCAATACTCTGTTGTTTATTTCAATTCTAGGAACGGAGGTAGCATTCACATCCTCAGATTTGTACGAGGGAGCTAAATCATTGCAATTCATTAGTTCAACACTCCTGTCTGTTTATTTCAATTCTAAGTCCACCAGTAGGAAACGAAGGTAGCATTCACATCCTCAGATTTTTACGAGGGAGCTGGACCTCATCATCACCGAAGCCTTAGAGCATCTCCAATGGTTATAGCTAGCAACTAACTATAAGACTTCCACATCATCTATATAGTACACACTAAAGTTAGCATTCTAAAGAACTATCTATAAGGATAACTATTTGATGCTTACATGCACACACAGAATTTATGGAGGCTGCCTCGTTTGGCGCTATAGACTATCTCTAGAGCTGTAGAGAGCTGCGTTCTCTTTCTTCATTTAATATCTTCCACGTAGGACAGTTGATGACATGGATTCTCTTGTAGATAGCTGCTATAGACCCATTGGAGATGCTCTTAGTTGCGTATGTGCAGTGTCTTGGGTCAATACAAAAATAGCTGTAACTTATGACTTTTTGGTTCTAATGAGAGTGCTTATATAAATGAATAAAATATTGATAAGTTAATAGACTGTTTCGAAAATACTATCCTAATAAATTATTTTAAAATAACGAAAAAAACTGTTATATTTATTTATTTAAAAAAACCATAAAGCATATACTACGAGGACGACGGACTAAACGCCGATGGCCCATAAGTTCACACACCGGAGTAGCCTTCTCCCCTCGGCCGAATCCATAAGGAGCTACTGGAAGCACTTCGAGTAAAGTGTAGGTGTTCACATGAAATAAAGTACATGATGAAATGCACCCTATATGATAAATAAGAGTAAATGACGGTTTCGCAAGAACAGTAAGACCGACTCGATCCGACTGAATAATAAATTAATTATTGGTTTCATAAAAATAATAATGGAAATTTTAATTACAATTTATTCTGCTAACTCTATACACGGTCTCCCTAATGCTTCCAGTCCTTCACTGGTGGGCTCTATTGTCCACCGCTCACCACATCCGTAAAAACCATTAAAAGACTACGCGAGAAGGTATATAATTTTGTTGTAATGATCTAATATTACTTTGAAGGAGTGCAAATTTATAATTTACATATTTGCAAATTTTTCTAGAGAAACTTCCAAAAATAGATAATTTTAGAAAATTTGAGTTATAAGATGATTTGGTGACCTAGGTCAATAAGTTATAAGTTGCATAAGATATGATATTGCTAATGGGGTCAAGTTATAAAGAATTTGTATCCGAAAATGATTTCTTTGTCTTTAAATTTGCAGGTCACTTGGAGTCAACCAAGGTCAACAGCAAGGATCGAGGCTATGCTCACGGAGGAGCTGAGATCCAGAACGATTAAGGATGCCGGATGAGATGATGAGATCAAGCATTGCACAAGAAAGGTAGGAAAATATTGAAAGAAACATCGAATAGCAAGTTTGCACCATGTGACTTGGTGGTCCAAGTGAGCTATGATCCGATGGAACTGAAATGGAAGAGACTTGCTGACACATGACAAGGTAGTGTACACCTATACATGGTAAGCATGACGATTGCTTGCAATGGAAAAAGATGATCGGATCAAGAAAGAGTAATTTGATAGTTTGGCCAAAATACCGGAAACTATCTTAAAGCAAAACCATGGCACTTAAGAGAATGGTTTAAGTCAAGAAGAAGCTGAGAAGATCAAATTGGATCAAGGTTAAGGACTTAGCGGATTTGAACTTATGCGCTTTGAAAAGTGTGCATAAATGTAGTGTGTAAGTTAAAATCCGTGTGTGTGGGGTTATTGGACTTTTCTATTGTACTAAGTGAATAGTATCTACTAAGGATTAGATGTGACTGGTTAGCTTATCTATTTAAAGGGTTAGGTTGGAGACTTATGGTTAACTATCTAATCTTTCTCTCTTGTGCTCTCTTGTTTAGGATTAGGATGAGAGTTGAGTGATTTGTGTGCTCTTTATCCTCCAAGGTAGAGTTGCTATAAAACTTTCCCCCTCAAGCAGCAATAGAATCAATCTTTGATCATCTCCATGGCTATCTCTTGTTTTGATTGATTTGCTCATAATTTGGTTGGTTTTTCTTTTCTATCTTCCTTTCTTAATCTTGTTGTGTTAAGGACATACAAGAGATGAAGATAACCTTAGGAAATCAATCTCCACCTTTTTAGATACTTGGTTGGCAAGTTCATAAAGAAACCCAGTTTTTGCTCTTTCTGGCCTCTTTGAGTGATTTCTTCATCTAGTTGTTTCAACCTTGATTTTTTTGTTCTTGCTTGCTAGGACATGTGCGAACTTACCTAGAGTTATCTTGGCCATCATCCATCCACAAGCAAGTCATATTTACCGTTTGTGGTTTTTGGTCCGTTTTTGGTGCAATCTACCTTCAAACAGAAAAAGATCAGAAGTTTGGCAATAATTTTCTTAATTGTTGATTGGAATAGATTCCTGATATCCTAAAGAAGATCCTAAAGAATGTGCACACCAAATTTCAAGAAATTTAGAGCTTTGTTTTGAAAGTTAGCTCAATTTTAGATTTTGGCACGGTTTTGATGCAATCGAGATTCATGAACTAAGAAATCCCAATTCTCTCAAGTTTTTTTTAGGATTTATGGTTGGGATAGATTCCTAAGGTTATAAACTAGCTTTGATTTAAGTTTCAGGTCTTTTGGATCAACGGTTCAAAAGTTACATGGTTTTTTGAATTTGAAATAGTATTGTTTTCACTATTCACAGTTTGAAAATTTCCGTAGCTCCGAGAATTTGTGGACTTTTGGCTTCTTAATCTTCATAGCTTCTCGTAGCTATTGGAGTACAGATTAAGGGGAAACTTGGGCGATAATTTGAAGGCACTATTCACCCCTCTCTGTTGCTATACCTGTCCTACAAGTGTATTAGAGTCCAAGGGAAAACTCAAGAAAGAATCTCCAAGATCGAGCAAATTGAGATGCTACAATTAATGAAATGTGATTCAACTTGGCTCGAAAAGGTCATTATAAAATGTGCTAAAATTAATTTGAGCTGACGCTCAGGAGGCCATTGTAGATGGCTCCCAATCTAGGATATGCTTTACTAAGATAGGCCATAATCAAGTGTAAATAATAAAAGTGATATGTGTTGAGTTATGTAAATATATGTTAGGCTTTGTGTTTTAGTTTGGCACTTGTGGCTCACTTAGTTTTTTATTATAGCATCTAGATTTAAATCTGTATTTTTAGATGGCTATCTTCTTTAATGAGATCTTTAGCTTAATTGATCATTTTTGTGAAGGACTGCCATGTACACTAATTTATTTAATCACATTATAAGCTTCTTTTTGCCTACTTTGTTATATATACATGTTTATGATTGGGCAAGCTTTATAAGAGTATGATTTTGTACACATCAATTCAAGTAGTTTAAATAATCTTTTAAGTTTTCACGATGTGTTTTCTTTTTTAAAAAAAATGGATCAATGTTACTTAGATGTGAATTTTCTCTTTACTATTTCTTCCTTTTGTACCTTGTTACTTACATTGCCAAAGGGAGAGAGATTTGAGAGAAATTTGTGGCTCAAAATGCTAAACGCTTTTCGGTATACTTTCTGAGAGATTTGTGACTTGTGGTTTAAAATATTTTTTTGGCTTCAGTTCTTCACTTAGGTCTGTTTAAAGTCATGTTATCTTGATGAGATGTCAATGTATTCATCAAGCGGGATATTGTTAGATCATGTGGTTAGATCTAGAATATTTGTGATGATGAATAATTGACACTGTTGCTTATCGATGTTATTTAAGACGTGTGACGTGTGTGAACTCATGTTAGTCAACTTAGAAAGAACTTGTGTCAGTAAAAGATGGTGCTTTGGTCTTTGTATGTGTAGGGTAACTCGGAGACGATCGTGGTCTATAGTAAGAACCATAAGATGGTTTAGTACAAAATCATGGTCCAGAGGGTCGAGGATACTGAAGGAGACGGTCGGGCTCGAGTTGGGGCACGTGAAGATCAAAGATGGATGATACATGTTGGAGCTATGGAGGTGCGGTTCGGAGGTTATGACACGTGATAATTTTGGAGTGTCCAAAATTTGGGTAGTGTGACAAAAATTAAAAAACCGTGTTACGTAAGGGTTTCGAGTCCCTTATTTATTAGAATTAGATAAGAACTCACGATCTTAGAGATAAGGCCATGTTTTGAGTCTTAGACTATAAATAGAGATGGTACAATTTTCATGCTAAGATTTGAGAGATATTAGGACACTTTATAGCTATAAACATGATCTAGCGATAAAAATTTTAGATCTATTAAAAATTTATCGGTGTTTCAATCTGCCTCAAGCCTCATCTTCATGCACGGGTGATACCACCAGCAGCATCGTCCTGCGCAACACCACCAGATGTCCTATCTTTGAACAATTAGAAAACTATAGATTTAACAAAAAAGATTTTGTTGCAGATTACAATTATGCAGCTCCTCTGATTATCATTGATGATCCAACAATACTTGTGTACAAATTTTATTCTGCCAGCCTTCTTCCTCCCCTCTACACCAGTTTATATTGATCCAACATGTAATAAGTAGAAACTAAATGTCTTTGCTCAGACAACAAAGAAAGATATACATAAAGGTAAAGTGTTATCAGAAAGGGATAGTTTAGTGAGGTAAATCAGTCCAAGAAATTTTGTGTCAGTGAAAATTGGACTTGGATTTTCATAATGGCTAGCCTTGAATGTCCCTTAGCTACATCTTGGCTCTTACAAGCTGCAGTCTTAACTCCACTTCTTTCATTGTAGGCCTATCTTCACCTCTAAGACTTAAGCATATCGAGGCAAGCGAGGCAATCTCATCAATTTCCCTAATGTTTGCTTCCTCAACAACTTGAGCATCCACTATTTCTATTGTAGTTTTATCTCGTAGTCTTTGAAGAAAGTAATGGCACAAGTTCTGCTTTTCACCAAAGTTGTTGAGGAAGATTGGCTTTTTCCTTGTTAGCAACTCGACAAGTATCACACCAAAACTATAAACATCACTCTTCTCGGTTAATTGGCCTGTACGATAATATTCAGGATCCAAGTACCCAAATGTCCCCTGCACAATCGTGACCACATGAGTTTCATCAATGGAAACAGATCTTGAAGCACCAAAATCTGAAACCTTTGTGGTGAAATTTTCATCTAAGAGTATATTGGCAGATTTCACATCTCTATGAAAGATTGGCGTTGAAGCAGCTGAATGGAGATAAGCAAGTGCGCCTGAAGCCTCCAGGGCAATCCTGATTCGATCGTCCCATGTTAACAAGCATTTGGTACCCATATCATTGTGAAGAAGCTGATAAAGCGTGCCATTGGAGATGAATTCATACACGAGCAAAGGTACCTCGGATTCAAGGCAGCAACCAAAAAGTTTTACCACATTTCGATGAATGATTTGAGATAGGATGGCAACCTCATTGACAAATTGGTCAATCTCACTCTGTTGAATAATCTTGGACTTTTTTATGGCTACCACACGTTGATCAGATAGGATCCCCTTGTAAACTGTTCCATGACCTCCATGGCCAAGAATTCGCATTGAGTCAAAATTGTTAGTTGCATGCTCTAGCTCTTCCAAGGAAAATATTTTTGTGCTGTATGCAACACTTTCGTTAGTTGAGATCAATTGCTCCAAGAGTATGCCCTTGTTTTTTCGGAAGTGTGCCCTTCGAATATTCTTTCGAATGCCTCTCTTCCACCTCCGAATTAATATGGCTGCTATTAATGTTAGAAGTATAAGCCCAATGCCACAACCAAGTCCAATACCAGCTCCTGCACAAGTAAGAACATACATTAGTTCGAGTTACATTCTTGTCCTTTTCGCAACAGACAGAATAGGCAAAGCATGAGGTAAGTTCTGTCGTACCTAAAAGGAGTCTATGTTGCCTCGTGGAAGTGCATTGTCTTTTTACGGGATCAAAAGTTGTACCATGAGGGCAACCTGCGCAACTAAAGCTCCCTTCCGAGTTGTGGCATGTTCCATTGCATAAATTGGGTCTCAAACACTCATCAATATCTGCATGAGACGTCCACCTGAAATGTGAGCTTTACTGCACAATATGTCATTTCGATGGTTCTATTTGCTTGCACTGAGCTAAACATGGGTTTTCACAGGAAGTTTTGTAGCAAAACAGCATGATTTGGCTGTACATGAAGTTTAGCATGCTGTAAAAATTGATAATTAGATGCATACAACTGAGATAGTAGAGTGGTTCTATACCATGACAACCCTTGTTGACGTAAGGATTTCCTTCATAGCCGAAAGAGCACCCGCAACGGTAACCAATGTAAACATGTCCATGGGTGACAGTAATACACTCACTGTTAGCACTGACGCATGCATATGAAGTCAGTTTGTGTGCCATCTCGCAGGTTATATTGTTGATAGCCCACTTCAAAACACCATATTGCTCAGACAAGTCAAAGTCTTCTAAATCATCAATGAGCCGCTGGCCCCAACCGTTCTCTGTGTAGTCTATTGCAAGCAAACTTGTGTTGGCATGTTCCTGGTGTGAGGGCATGTCGACGAACAAGAGTCCTTCATCTACTACAATTTTTGTCAGTTGATATTGTGTGGGTGGACTGCCAATGAAAGGTTGATTAGATGTGCAGTTCAGTAGAAACTTCTTTTTTGCAGAACATCCTGGTTCAAGTCCAAAGGGAAAAGGAATACTTGTATTTCCACATGTCCTAGAACAATTCAGCTTGTCTCGAGTGGGATCATACTCTGTTTCAAATAAGAAATATTAAGAAGCAAGACTATAACCGGACACAATAGCTTAGAATAATTAATAGGTGCTCTAGGCTTTTCTACAATTAGACGATCTTGTAAGTAAAACATTTTTTAGACATTCTACCTAGCAGGCTTACTACTACAGCTACCAAAACTTTTCATTTTATGTTATTTATATAGTAGGAAAATGATATACCTAAGCACAGAGTGAACCAGTCTAAGCCAAGTTTAATTATATATATAGAGGTGTGGGAACACGTAGCATCCTTTTTTTTTTTGCATTGGATGTTGTATTGGATCTTATATAGAGAGATACATAATGGAATTATAACTAGTGCAACTCTATTTTGAAATATATGTATGTAATTGCAACATTTTGATGGTGTGTTGTGTGAGATTTAGAGCTAGTTTACTCAAGAATATGTGCGTCACAAGAACATCTTCATATGACACGAGGTATGGTTTAGTGCGCAAGGCATTTTTTTCCGTGCTTTGACCTAAGTATTTACTAGATATATATCTTCCTGCTACTACGCATGTTCAAGTTTTTTTTTAAAAAAAATGTAATGGAAGGAGCTTCTGCCCTTTCACATTCATGTACGATTAAACTTGGTGGTGTTTAGGAGAAAGAAAAATAGAAAATCAAACTACAAATCTGCACATGTAAATTCATAGACGCAAAGAAAGTAACGAGCTGTGCACCTACCTTGGTTGCACCCACCGGGAAGGTACGGATTTCCACCGTCAGAACTGTCGAAGCACGTACAATAGTATCCTCTGTTTGGCACATCCACACATTTGTTACTGCCGCAGGCGTAGTGCTTCTGATCCAGCTGAGCCCTTTGACAATTGGGTTGATCCCTGATTACAGCTGACAGACCGGACCAAGTAGTACCGCTGGTGCTTGCGCTAATCTTATCGGACAGGAAAACTGTTATGTTATAATCATCCCAGGGGGATGCTATGAAAGCCTTAATATTAGCAGTCGCGATGGGCGTTACGTCTGCCCCTTCATTCTGGATGATGGTAAATCTGAATGCATCAACCCATCCTTTGATTCTGATCATGCAGCAGCCCAGACCGATGCAATCCTTGTCTGCAAAAGCCTTCTCCATAGTCGCCATGTCAGCACACACAATTGAACAATATCCCATGACGTTGCCGGTATCAGAATCAAACAAGTATGCCTCAATCCCACAACCCATGAGAACAAAAGAGTAAAAAAAATCAGTGTCCAAATAATGAAGGATTCTTCCTGGGGCCTCCCACGACCTGTTGTAGGTGCCGGGTACACCTGGTTTGGTGGCGATGTTGAAGGCGACCAAGGCTTTAACTTGTCCATCGGGGTATTGATTGACAATCTCGGTGGTGGTGTTACCCAAGAAGAGCTTGGGAGGTTTGGTGGTGTGGTTGCAGGTGAGCTCGAAGCCTGGACGGAAGCAGCCGGGCCCGACGCCGAAGGGGTATGAGATGTTCGCGCTCCCGCATGATTTGGGGCAGTGCGCAAGGTCAGAGGCGGAGGGAGGCGCCCCTGATGCCCACGGCATGGTGGTGGCCGCGGCTAGGCACATCAACATGAACCTTATGATGGTTAGGACAGTAGCTGCGTCCATTTGAGAGTTTCCTACACACTATGGAGATGCTTGTGTTTGTCGACGTTATGTTCGTCTCCTACACAAGACGAATTCCTGCAGAGGAAGGTGGTGGCGGTTGGTTATCTAGTAGTACGTTCATAGAGGGAACTTGTAGGCTTCATGGTGGGCTTTTCTTAGTGCCCCGATGCAATAATTTCTTCTTTTTCTTATCGTTCGCTGTCGTTATTCTGTTCTTTCGTTTTAATTGACTGGGTCAGTTCGACTTGGGAATTTGTTACGTAACTTTTTCTTCTACCTCAGTACAAATAATAGGTACTTATGCGTACTGTAGAAAAAACTTTCTGGTCGTTTTAGGGTGGTGATCGGTTCGGCTGAAAAGCTCGTGGTTTATAGCTGAAAACACTGTAGCTGGCTGAAAAAAAACACTGTAGCTGACAGAGGCTTATTTAGCATAATTTAATTTAAAAAATTTAAAAATAAAAAAATATGTTAGCCCATTACGTATAATACAAACACATATGGAAAAAAAGAACCGACAAAAAGCTCAACGAAAAGCCAAAAGTTCAGAAAAAGACAAAACTTATGAATAGTAAAAACTAAGTCAGAAGTCAAAAACCGAAGCCGAGTTGATCAAAGCATAAACTAAGCTAGAAGTTAAAAACCGAAGCCGAGTTGATCAGATTATGATGCAGTGTTAGCACGCAATGCCCACATTTCCTAGTTGACAGGATTTAGTCGAAATTAGTGCACATAGTTGCCTCGCGTGACGGGCCAACGACTCTCCCTTTCACACCTAGTACAATGTGACGGCAGGATGATGGCGCCGAGGGTAAATGAGCGCAAACTTTTCCAAAGTAAAACCCGATGAGTATTGAAGGTTTCTTCACTCCAACAGTCATAGCAAGCTACGAAAATCAGATACACAGCAGAAACAGAAACATTAAGCCCGCTTAGACCGGTCAGCTTGCACCATGACAATCTGATCGCCCTTTTAGCACAGAGGCAAAATCATCACGAATGCAAAACCTTTAAAACACCTAGCTCTTAAACCACCGCACCAAATTTTATAAAACTTGAAACAAAGCTTCTCTAGAATCTCAGGAACCTATTCCAACTAACAATTGTATAGATCATTGACAAAATTTCAACCTTTATCCAAATCAAAAAAAATTACACAAAAATCAGATCAAAACCTAAACCAAAACTAAAAACTTGCTCGTGGTTAATGAAGATCAAGGTGACCATACATCAACTCCCACAAGTCCTAATAAGATAAACCACAGCAAAAAAGTAAGGCAAAAACTCTACACCGAAAGTTCTCAAGAAATATCTCTTCTCAAGCAAAAACTGACAAAGCAGGGCAAACTTCAAGAATATGGTCTAGGGTTGTTGAATGGGATATAGTATCTAGGAGATTCTTCTATTACTTACTCATCCGTAGGAACCAGGAAAACCAAGAAGGAAAGAAATCCAAGCAAATAAAAAACACAAGAAGGTAATCATGCCAAAACTTATTTGGACGAAATTTAGATCTTTATTTCAGTGCAAATAATGGGTCTGTTCTTTTTGGCTGAGACTTATGGTTTTTGGCTGCAGCTTGTGGCTTTCGGGTTATTCGTGCGAGAGATTATAGAGTAATAGAAACTCACGTGCGGTTTTTGCTGATTTAAATTATGTACTACAATTAACTAGTAGACCATATCTTAAAAAGACACTCCGTTTAAAAGCTAATTATTGTAGCAAAACCAAAAGCAGAAGTCAAAAGCTAAAAAAGAACAGAGCCAATATGTAGTTGTTATGCGTACTCTCTAAAAAAATTCTGGTTGTTTATATGGTATAAGCCCTATTCGTAGAAGCTAATATTAATACCTAGTTTCTCGAAGTAGCTTCTCCACTTCTCTCGCTTCTATCTCGCTTCAAAGATAAGTTAGGGATCACAGACTCATCACATACCACATTCCTCTTGCTTCCGTCTCGCACACACATTCCTTTCTTATTTTTTGCACCACTCACCACCTTTTTCTAAAGTCATTTTTTAACTACTACTATTTATTTTTAATTAAAAACTATCAACCTAATCAAAAGACATCAAACCTGTACAACGCCGCGGTAGTGTTAGCACGCAATGCCCCATTTCCTAGTTGTGCTGCTCAGAAGTCTCTTCTAGTCGAGCAATAATGCATGACTCGATAATATCCTTGCTAACCTGGAAAACTGGGGCATCGATCGATGTAGACGTGTGACCACAGAAAAATGTTTGAATTTTAGATAGGATAATGACTGTGTTTGTCCAAGATGACATGATTTAGTAGAAATTAGTGCACATAGTTGCTTCCCTTGCGCGCCAACGGCTCTACCTTTCACACATAGTACAGTGTAACACGGTATAGATTTTTTTCATTTAATTAACAAATTCTCTCCTATTCGAATTCCAATTCAAATTTGCATGAAAAATATAGATATGAATATGACAAGGATTTTTCTCAACTCAAATGTTATTTTATCCAACTATTTGTATTCATATACAAATTTGATTAAATAATATACATATTTTACACAAATGACTAATTAGTTAGATGATTTTTTTAATTTAATGTGAATTCATGTTTCTTTATGTGAAAAAAATATATTAGAATTATTAAGTGTGACTGCATGAGGATATAATGTCACTAATATCTTTAACATTACATAAGTTACAAGAACATCCAGATTCGACCAAATTGAGTAGATATTTAATTCGAATTCATATTAGTTATAACATTTGATTCGTATTTGTATTAAAAAAATATGAATACATATACGAACATGGTTTAACCACTATTTAATTTGTATTCAATCCGTTTCTATACCTAGGTAACACCGAAGATTTTACTTCTTCAGGTTCTGTTTGGCATTGTAGTGGATTTTGGAAAACACTTATTTATTTCTACTTTTGGATATAAAAATTGCTTGCAAGCATATTTTTTGAGCTGTAACAGCAAATTCTTACTCAAATTAGTAAGGATTCCCTTAACTAACTAGATTGCATGGTGCCGCACTCCTACCTCACAAGAAGAACGCAAGACTAAACAGAAAAAAAAAAATCGTGTACAGGCATCTAACTCGCAACAAATAACAAATTTGTAATTAAATTCCAACAAACAGTACACGTGCACATGCATGTTAAAAGATTTTTCATACTTTGTGCTCACGTTGTGCAAGAGTTAAAGATTGGCAAGTATGTATGTGTCTTATTTCTAATCAAGAGATATGTTGAAATATACTGCCCAATTTTTGTTATCGACTTAAGATTTTAAAAATTAGTTGTCGTAATATCTCGTTTTATCCTAGCCTCGTAAAATAAGAAAGAACAGAAAGAAGAGAAGAAATAGGGGAGAAAAACAAAGCCAGGGCTCGTACTGCTTAGAGACCAAGTCGGCTACGGCTCCAAGAGATTAATTCCTGCTTATTTCGGTTTAAACTTCTGACTTATTATTTACTATTTCTAAATTTTATTTTTTTTCTGACTTTTAGATTTTGAGCTTTTTTGCTAGTTTTTTTTCTATATTCGTTTGCATTGTCCGTGATGAAATTAACATGCTTTTTCTATTTTTAAAATTTTTAAAATTTAGTTATGTCAAATAAATCACTATCAACTACAGTTTAATTTTAATCATAAACCAGTTTATTTAGCCTAATTAAACGGCACCCCTGGCCGCCTATTGCTGGTGCCCCTCCACCTTGTTGCTGTTGCCACTGCCGCGCTGCTAGCTGCGGCCGTGGGCTGTTCGCCAGGTGCCGCGCCGAGCTGTAGGTGGTCGCCGTGTCGCTGCAGTTACTGCTGCTGCTGGTAGCCGCGCGCTGCTGCTTTGCTTGCTGCGTTGGGTGCGGCTGCAGCCATGGAAACGGCAAGACAGGAGAGAGAAGCAGAAGGAATAAGAAAGGACAAGGAAGAGGAGAGAACAGAAAAGGGTTCGCGTTAACACCGTTCTAGCTAACGATCTAATGCTGAAAATAATTTTAATTTAGAGTTTTAATTGAGTCGAAGACATAGTAAAGATAGTTTGTTACTCAAGTTAAAATAATGACTAATTTAAAATTCGAGTATATATGTTAATAAAAAACTATTAGTTTATATAATGAAGAGATTTATAACTAATTTTATAAAAATGAACAAGAGAATATAAACAAATAAAAAAGAAATTTAAAAATTCTTACTACCTTCTCCGTTTATTTACAATACATGTGTTTTTGCTAATTTAAATATAATAATTGATATCAGAACTAAATAATTATCGGAGCAAGGCAGGATTGAGTCGATGAAAAAAATCGTCCCGACGATTTCCATTTTGGCGCACCTGCGCAGCGCACCTGAGGCGTACGTCGCTCGGTCCCGGCATGTCTTGGCGCAGCTCTCCGAGGAAAAGGCTTCGTCGGTTCGGTCAAAAGCAAGTTGCAGCGTCGAGGTTTCTCAATCTGGGCGATAGCATGTCGTCCCCGTTCCGAGGCAAGCACAACCAAGCGGATCTCGGGGAGGCGGGGGGCGCAGAGAGAGGCGAAAAGCATCAAACAGCCCCAAATCAAAAGGTAGGGGACGGAGCGCTTGCGCGTTTACTTCGGCTAGGCGCTAGCTCCGCTGTCACCCCTTCGAAAGGTAGGGGACGGAGCGCTCGCGCGTCTACTTCGGCTAGGCGCCAGCTTCGCTGCCACCCCTTCGAAAGATAGGGAACGGAGCGCTCGCGCGCCCACTTCGACCAAGCGCCAGCTCTACAGCCGTCCTTTCGGAAGAGAGGAAGGAGCGTTCACGAGTCTACCTCGGCCATTACTATCGACAAGTCTGGCGAAGCCGAGCACGAAAATCTACCCTACGTGCCATTCGCCTAGAAGGGGGGCATGCAAAGACGAGAACATATTGAGCAGGCGCTGCTTCATTCACATAAAAGACCAGGTTGCGCAGCAACCATACAAAAAGGTGTACATGACGCAACACACCCCACCCCGGCATTACTCTTGATCTGCGTCGTTTCCTTCGCGACGAGGAACTTCCTCGAGCCACCGGAGGAGGTCCCCCTCTTTACGCAGAGTGCGCCGCAGCGCGATCTTGGCGGCGTCTTCCCCAACATAGCCCCAGATTCGATTATAGAAGTTCTGTACGGCCGGTTGAGTGTAGCGGATGGCGTCAGACATCACCTCGGGCTCGGCCGGCAAATCCAGCTGAGAGTCCGCCAACTCGTCGACGTGCCCACACCCCGGGCGCGAAGTAAGGTGAGGGCGAAGGAGGCACCCATGAAGCTGCAGTGATCACCGAAGGACTTGGCACCGTGGAGAGCGAGGCCCGAGCCCTCTTCGATCCGCCCGAGCGTCTCCGCCAGATTTTCGGGGCCATGCGTAACCTCTGGTACGTCGACGACGAGGCCTCGGAGGGCCCCTTCCAACGACTCCATTGCCCTCCATGCCGCCATGGATGCATTGTCCAGGGCCTCGGTCTGCTCTGCAAGGGATGCGGCGAGTTGGGTCTTCTCCTTCTCCAGCGCGGAGATTTGCTGAAGAAAGGTGGTGTGCTCCTCCATCGCAGCGCTCTGGACCTCCTCCGTGGCGCGCCGCACTGCCGCCACGGCGTCCTCCGCGTCGGAAGCTATCATCGCCTTTTCTGCCTCCAGCCTGCGGATATGCTCGTCCTTGGCAGCGTGAGCATCGTCCGCAGCACGAAGGTCACTCTACAGCGCCCTCCGCTCGCGAACGCGAGTCTCCTCCAAGGCTTGGCTGAGGGCAAGAGTCTGGGAAAGACCGCGCAAGTTAGAAGGATCTCAAACAGTGGCACAGGCCGTAAACCACTTACCCTTATCTCCGAGGCACCCAACGTGAGAGCCAGAAGGTCTCCCCCGCATGTCGCCAGTGCCGACGCATTCAAGCTACTGCCAACGCGCTCCGCGACCTGGTTTAGAACGCAAAGCATCTCCGATCGCGGGATGAAGTCGGAGATGACGGGCCTCGGCCTAGCAGCTTCCGCAGCACCGGACGTCCACGCTGAGTCCTGCATAGCAAGGTCGGCAACTTCGCGTGTACCTCCGTTGCTCGATCCTTGACCACGTCCGGGAGACCTCGTCTCGTCTGATGTTGACGGCGGAATGAGCAAGCAAATCGGAGAGAGTTTCGCGAAGTCATGAGAGGAAAAGGAATCACACCTACCTTCGACACCCTCTGCCAAGGTACGGGAGGGTGCTCGCGCAGCTTCCATACAGGGAGTGGGGCCTTTGTCGGGCCGAGGAGCGGTGCCTCCTCCCCCAGCCTCGCCGACCTCCTCACAGGGCGTTAGGATGCCGGTGACTGTGCCAGCAACCCCGAATCGCCCCCTTGCAGGCGAAGATGACTGTAACCGGGGGCGCTTCGCCCTCGGGGACGCGGGTGACCCTTCCTCAGCTGCCCCGGTCGTAGGCGGCAGACCCTCGGTGGCCGTCGTAGGCGGCAAATCCCTGACAGCCGTCGCAGGCGGCAGACCTCCACCGATGGCCGTCGCAGGCAGCAGACCCTCGGTGGCCGTTAACGACGACGCCACCCTATCCCCGGGGTCAACAGCACCGAGGCCCATCACCTCGACGCCATCCAAACCCTCAATAGGGGCAACGTTCCCCCCGAGCCGGCGGGTTCGGACCCGGCGCCGACCGCGCCTCTTGCTTCGCTGGGTTTGGTAGCCTCAAATCGGGCCTTGCGTCGAGGCGGCCGTGCCTCCACTTCACCATCGTCATCATGGTGGCTCGGGGTCTCCACCGGTACCGCGCGCTCGGGCACACTAATCCCGAAGACCTCGCAGACCCGGTTTATCCGCCCCTATTTCGCCGACGTGGTCGCGGCCTCGCGCAGCTTGTGCTCCTTTGCCGAGTATGGCCCGAGAAGTGCAACGACTGCGTGCTCTGCATCCTCTAGCCAGGCACTACACATAAAAATGGAGCATCATCCAGAAGAAATCACGTGGTCATACGGATGTGCGCACATCCAACGGTCAAAGGACTTACAAGGAAAGGAGGGTCTTAGAAGGCAGAAAACAGTCGGGTGGACGCCATCCTCCCGAATACTGCCCTGTACATCGTACTGCCACCGACCAGAGAGGGGCGCCGCCCCATACATGGTAAACGCCTCGGCAAGGTCACGCATTTTGAACCGGCGGGCGATACCGGCAAGCCTCCGCGCCTTCTGCGCGTCGTCGGACATCGGTTCCACATCTGGCGAGCTGTTGAACGATATCGGCTATCCTCGGCATGATAGACCGCTCTTGCTCATCACGATATAGTAAAACCACCGACACGTCCAACCGGACTCCCATTTCCCTCGCGCGGCCCATGCAGGAAAGAGCCCCGCACACTGCTTCCTCAGCACAAAGTTGACGCTGCCGAAGTTCGATTCCGCTTCCCCCTCGAGCTTCTTTGGCTGACAGCGCGCATCATGCAGAATAGCGAACAGGCTCGCGCTGGGACGGCGACCCTGTAAGATCGAGGAGGCCGACTAGAGGGGGGGTGAATAGGAGGTTTTAAAATTTTTGTCTGATTCTAATTAGCAATTTTAAACTTGATGGATTGATAAAGCAAGATAACACTAACACTAGCACAAGTAATCGACTAAGATCAATAACGAATGGTAGAGAACAACAATTGCTACTCTAACTAAGCAAGCAATCAAATAATATGAATGAAGAGCGTTGCTTGAATGAAAATGATCACAAGAGAGCAAACCACAATTGACACGATTACTTTTTACCGTGGTGATCGGAGACTTGCCGGTCTCCCCTAGTCCACGTTGAGGTAAGCCCGAACGAATCGGACCGGCTCCACGAATGAGCCTAAGCACCTCGATCACTATTGGATGCCCTTTCCCTCTCCGGGTAGGCGAGCTCCAAGCCTTCACAATCTTCCGGGCCTTCTCACAATCTTCTTGAGAAGATCACCGAAACTCCGCCAAGCCGTCTAGGTGCCGGCAAGCACCAAGAGAATAGACCACTGCGGCTTGATCTCACTCAAGTGCTCAATGGATCAACTAGAATGCAATGCACTTGAATTTTGGGTCAACTACCTCAAATGAATGCACAAGTGAGTGAATGAGGTGTGAGAGGTTGCACTAGGCTCAAATGTATTCAATGGATGTTCAACAACATGTCCAAGTTCTGGTGGGGGTGTATTTATACCCTCACCAACCTCAAATAGCCGTTACAATAAACAATCCTGAAAATTCAGGAAATCCGGAACTACCGCAGGCAAAACCGCGGTACTTCCGGACCCTCGCTGACCGGTCAGAACGGCTATGTCAGAGAGTCAGAAGTAACCGTTGGTCAATGAGTGCGGTATTACCGCCGTTGAAATCGCGGTACTTCCGGACGTCCGGAAGTTCCGCTCCAAGACCCGGTACTTCCGATCTCAACGAGTCTAAGTCTTATTCTCGGCGCTCTCTGGAAAAAACGTTCCGCACAAGTATCCGGAACTTCCGCACATGCGGTAGTTCCGCAGGTAAAACCGCGGTACTTCCGTTTTCCGAGAGGCTAAGTTAAACTCCGGGCGCTCTCTGGAAATAAAGTTCCGCTCGGGTGCCCGGTACTACCGGCCATCCGGTAGTTCCGCAGGTCAACCCGCGGTACTTCCGTTTTCCGAGAGACTAAGTCTGAGTCCGGGCGCTCTCTGGAAAAAATGTTCCGCCAGGGCGCCCGGTACTACCGGACCTGCGGTAGTTCCGCCCAATACACACCGGAACTACCGGATTTTCTGACAATGCACAGAATTGATTTGATTTTAATTTCTAAGTGCATGCATGATCCTAAATTGATCCAAAGGGCACATTTGAACATGATCAAGCAATCACCATGATCCCTCTTAATAGTACGGCGTCTATCCTATAATCCGGTCTTCCAACCTAACTCCAAGACCGGTAAAATAAAATAGATACCTAGACTATTTACCTTGTCGCCCTAGAGATCTTGAATCTTCATGGGAAATTTTGTGAGCCTCTTTCTTTGCCATTTGAACTTATCCTTTCAAACACTTAATGCACACATTAGTCCCATATTCACATAAATTCATTAATTACCAAAACTAATATTTTTAGGGGCCTAGATGCTTTCAGACCCTCTGTCCGCAGTGCCCAAGCGAACACAGCCAGGCGGACTATCACACTTGGGGTCAGCTGTGCCAGCTCCAGCCCGTACGCCCGCAAGACCTCGCAGACGAAGAGCGTTGAGGGCATCCACAGCCCAGCATCGAAGAACGCGGCAAAGACAATAGCCTCTGTCTCTGTCGGTTGCGGTTCCGTCTCGGTGGGGCCGGGTAGACGAGCCCTGTCACGCTCCGCGATCTTCCCCTCCCAGACGAGTCTCTGGAGCATCTATTCAGTAACGCGGCTTCGCCCCAGCACGCGAGAGCAGCGGCCTCCCGAGTGCTCCATGGCGTCCCACCGCTTGTTGACGTGCGCTCTTCCTCGCACCACCAGTGAGTACTCCCCTAGGGGAGGCGCCAGATCGTACCGGTCAGATGAGGCGCTACCGCTGAGTCAGCGGGCAGGATCATCGCGGCAAGCCATTCCTCTCCGAGATAGGGCGCTAAAACAGCAGGAGCAGGGGTGGATTGCGCGAGCAGCGGAAGAAAGAAGACAGACCAGAACGACCAATGCGAAGGAGCGCACCCAAGCCGATAGCGACGCCTTATAAAGCTGGCTCAACCCCCACCAGCGTAGCGTAACCGGCGGGAGCCTAGCGGTTTGGCTGCCCACGATCGAGAAGCGCAACCGCTTGCAACTAGGGGCGCGTGCGGGTAGGTGGGTAGACGGCGCACGACGCGCCCATGGCATCCCGCCACGTGTCCCGCCCTTCTAGGGAAAGGGCGAACAGCCGCGGTCGTGCAACCGCTGACAGCCCACGACGTGCCAATCATGGCCCGCCACGTGTACACCCCGAGTGGGAAAGCACGTACGGCTGCAGCAGCCTGCTCCTACCATCCCAGGGGTCGGCATGATTCCAGGAGCCATTAAGGCGCACCACCGGACTGCGGAGCCGCACCCACTTCGCGCCCATGAAAAGCCATTGGCGCGAGGTCTGCCTCCGCTCCAGCTCCGCCTTCGCAGCCCAAAGAGCCCGCGGCTGAGGGCGGCCCGGGCAGCCACCGACCCCGCCAAACCGGAGGCGACTTCGACCCTAACTTTGACTCCGACTCCTACATCGACGTCGGCCCCCGATCTCGATGTCGAACTCGACTTCGACCTTCGGTCCGAACGGCAACCTCGACCCCACTACTGCAGGGCCCGGTGGACGACGAAGACTTCGCCAACCCACCCAGCGCCATACCTTCGCGGCAGGGCAAACACTACACCAAGCAATAAGGCTCCGACGAACGTTGGGAAAGCTCACAGGCCACATGGACGGAGGGGGCCAAAGGGCTCGGCAACATGGTTTCGGCCCGTGAAGCCCTTCATCATGAGAGGCTCCTGTTGTAGGGGTGGCCCCCACCTGAGCCCAGCAGGCCTGTTAGAGAAATATAAGGCCCAAAATGGAACATGTGTAATGACACAAGTGCCCCTGAGGGGAATACTCGGATGTAAGGGTATAATTGTAAAAGCACTCCCCATGTGGATATATATATGCAACACAGGCCATGGGGAGAAACCCTAGGGGCCATTGCTCACCTAACTCTCCACTACTATACTCTCTCTCTGTTTGGTCTGTAACCACAACACAAACATTACTTATGCTCCCAGGCGCATGGTTCTAGACATTCTCGGGCACATGGTTCCGAAAGTTTTTAGGCACGTGGGCCCAAGCTTATGTGCAAATACTTATTCTTGTTTATGAAATCGTTTTGCTCTTATAGTTGGATACTTTATTGTAGGGTTGTAATTTAGGAAAGTATTGTTGAAAATATAAGTAATAATGGTTTAAATTTAGAGTGAAAAGAGGAGTGGTGACATTTCAGACTCTCTGGTGGACCAGGGTCTTACTATTAGTGCAAGAAACTCAATATGGTATCAGAACCAATAGACTAATGTAATTTTAAGAATAAATAATTGTGTCCCACTTTGTGTCCACATCATAGACTTAGTAGAGCCTAGATGTGAGGGGATTGGTAAAGTATATTGTTCATCTTTCCTTATGAACTTAAAATATTAGGTGAATTGATTGGTGCGTGAAACTTGATAGGATTAGTTGCTAACCAAGAGTCCATGGCAATAGAAATGGTTTGCTTGTTCGTGACCTACAGATCATTTTAGTAGCACACAATTTGAAACTATATGGGTTATTCGCATGAAAAGTGCATCATTTTTCAGCGTTTGTTTCCTTATACTTTTTAGATTCATTATTTATTACTCGGCTAATCCTCTAATTAATTGTCGATTGCGCAAGATTTGTGTTTATGGTCCATAACCACTACAATCGAGGGAATCTAGCATTTCCAAGGCAAAACCTGAAATATATCACCTAGGGAAAGGAAACCAGCTTTGGATCGACGCGAATCGATGCTAAAAAAAAGACAGTATGGTCTAGCATACAGACAGATCACCCGAACCAACCTACAATCAGACCACTACGTCTAACTGTGAGACTTTCGTGAATATTCAGAGCAAGTATTATAAGGGGCTGTAAGCTGGCTGTATGCTGAGGTGAAGGAGAGAGAGGAGGAGAGAGAAGAGAGGTGGGCTGTAAGCTTACAGCCAGC
Organism: Dendrocalamus latiflorus; assembly: GCA_017311315.1. Classification (NCBI taxonomy): domain Eukaryota; kingdom Viridiplantae; phylum Streptophyta; class Magnoliopsida; order Poales; family Poaceae; genus Dendrocalamus; species Dendrocalamus latiflorus. Next base: position 44,867,318 of record CM029663.1, read on the forward strand.
TGAAGCACAAGAACCAAGAAACTTTGTGAGAGGAAAGGGTATGTCATACGGAAAAAAAATTCCCTGCAGCGATGGACCAAACGACATCCGCTGCATACGCACCGCGAGCCTGCGACGCGTGGCCTCCCAATACATCGGACGCTCGAGGCTCCTCCCGCACTCGTACGCTCGCAAGTCGCAGAGATATCGGCTCCTCCCGTACCTGGCTCGCTCGTCGCTCGGCTTCACCTGCACTTCGACTCACCGTCGACTCCGCCTCCCTCACCCAGTTCACGCTCGACGATCAGCGATTCGGCTACGCGCAGCCCGACTCCTTCTACCAGGCCACCGAGGCGTCCACCCAGGTCACCCCGCAGTTCCACGGCCAGCAGCCGCTCCAGGGAGACGTCACCGCCGCCAACTTCAGGTCGCAGCAGTCCGACGGCAAGTTCAGCGTCGACGTCAAGATCAACGCCGAGCTCAGGGTCAAGGTTTGGGCCTTCAAGGTCCGCGGCCCCAAGACCAAGATCAGCTGCCCGCTCTCCATCCCGGCGCCCGGCAACGCCTCCGCCACGTTCCAGCCCACCACCTGTAAAGTCTGGTTCTGATCCAGACTTGATTGATTGGTTCGACATTGGGATCGATCGCTTTGCTGGTGGTACTGCTATTAATATTAGCCTAATATTACTATTGGTACCGATGCATCCTTTGTTTGGATTTGTTGCTGGTGGGATTAGTTGGTGCCTGCGGATGTTGCTGTACATCGCCGTGATTTAGATTTCGGTGCGAGTTTCTAGCATTCAAGCCAGCGCCATTCACTGGTACTTTTGGTTTAGATTTTATCAATCCATGACTTGGTTCTTTTGGTTTTTGGTACTACCACCATCTGCTGTCCTGCCTCTTGCTCTTGCTATATTCAGATTTAGTTGCTACTGCTATGGCCTATGATGCTGTCGAAATTCTCAGAATTATGTGTATTCCTACAGGGTGTCTTACTGACATAGCATTTTGTCTATGTACAGGGAGGTTTGCAAGGTGCTCAGGAGTTTGAAACTCACAAACAAATTCTTGGAATTACTGTACAATTAAGCTTGGCTTTCAAGAAGTTGGGCATATCTTCAGGGTAAAAGGGAAAATCAGGCATCTAAACTTTTGAGTGAAACTTTTGAGCAGATGCAAGAGCAGCAGCAGCAACAGCTTCAGCAACAGCAAGCACAGGCTCTTACATTCCCTGGACAGATGGTCATGAGACCAGCTACCATCAATGGCATGCAGCAGCCTATGCAGGTCTCTTGAATGGCTACAAGTCCTTACCAGATAGTGCAAAGTAGAGCGAGATTTGTATTGATAGGATCAGTGTTGATGAGTGTTGTGTCACATGATCTATTTGTAAATGGTTTGACATGATTAATGTACACTGTAATTTTTTGGATGTGAAATACATGTCATTTTGGATGGTTTTGAAATCTGGAATGTGATGGCTGTGTTAGAAAAGTTGATTTTTTTCTCTGATTACATTGCTAAGATGGTGCAGATAGTCTGAAATGTTGATGATTAAGGGGACAAGCAGAGGCTACAACACATGGAATTGGATCGATGATCACTTGATCAGAGATCATGGCATGAGATCCATGGGGTCAAGCAAAGGGCAAAGAGAGCTGTGTGGTTTGGGCTCTCCATTACTGTACAGAGGAGAGGTTGAGCAGTGCCTGTATCTGCATCTGTACAGAGGAGAAAGATCTGTGAACTGTGTATATAATCTTTTTAATTAGCCACCTTTTTTGTCAATTTGCTGTTGTTTATGGGAGAAGGCTGAAAAAAAGAAAACAGAAGAGAAATTTGACTTAAGTTTGGTCATTTCTCTCACAAAAGATTCCCCATTTTCCTGTGTGCTCATATAATAAAAACTGTGGCAAGCAGTATTTTGTCAGATCAGTAGTTTTTCTCTCTGCTGGTTCCTTTAGATTTTCAGTACAAACCCGGTTATTCAAAAGTCAGATCTGAGAGAATCAAAACTCAAAAGACATCTGAAGGCCGTAGATCTGAGTAAAGTCCAAAAATAGAATTTCCCAAAATCATTTACTGGAGACCAATCAAAAGAAGCATATTTCCATAAAGTTCTTATCATTAGGTCCCTGCCTGCCTCCTGCCAAACAAAGTAGGGGCATGAATAAACAAAACGCCTTGGAAGAATCCAAACGTGCAGGTGGTGGGCTGGAACGTGGCGGAGGCGTTGCCGGGCGCCGGGATGGAGAGCGGGCAGCTGATCTTGGTCTTGGGGCCGCGGACCTTGAAGGCCCAAACCTTGACCCTGAGCTCGGCGTTGAGCTTGACGTCGACGCTGAACTTGCCGTCGGACTGCTGCAACCTGAAGTTGGCGGCGGTGACGTCTCCCTGGAGCGGCTGCTGGCTGTGGAACTGCGGGGTGACCTGGGTGGACGCCTCGGTGGCCTGGTAGAAGGAGTCGAGCTGCGCGTAGCCGAATCGCTGGTCGTCGAGCGTGAACTGGGTGAGGGAGGCGGAGTCGACGGTGAGTCGAAGTGCAGGTGAAGCCGAGCGACGAGCAAGCCAGGTACGGGAGGAGCCGATATCTCTGCGACTTGCGAGCGTACAAGTGCGGGAGGAGCCTCGAGCGTCCGATGTATTGGGAGGCCACGCGTCGCAGGCTCGCGGTGCGTATGCAGCGGATGCGGTTTGGTCCGTCGCTGCAGGGAATTTTTTTCCAGGTCATACAGCCTTCAGCTGTCTGTAACTACTATATGAGTAGACTGAAAAGTGAGCTGTAAGTATTCATACAGCCAGCTGAAGGCTGTATTATAAGACTTGCTCTCAGGGATGGAATTCGGCCTCTTAGCGACGCAACCCTAGGAGACGGTTATTAAACGAAGCAAGTTCCTATCCAAGGGCATCTTCACTTAGCTATTTCTTAACTATATTAAATGACTAAATTCTACATAGAGAAGAGAGAAGATGAGGAGAGATAATTTGATGTCTCTTATGCAAGAGATAACTTGAGCTTGTAAACCAACGCAAATAGTGAGATAGTATGAGACGAAAAGTTATAGTGAAAATAGTATAAAATAGCTAGAGAAATGATTTACGGATGAAAAATTTGTCTTTAGTACTGTCTTTAAGTAAGGTCAAAATCTTAAAGATAACATTAAAAGATAAACTATTGTATATATCCTAATCATAGAGGATGCCCAAGAACACCACCATCATTGCTATCACCTGAAGAACACTATTTCCACCATCATCCACCGTATTCAACCACAATTTTCATCATTTTTGCATCTGCATCTTGTGACGATACATTTCCAAGTGATCCACAGAGTATTGGCAACGTTGTGGATCAATATATTCTTTATATTCAGATCGCTAGCACCATGTTATTCTCATTTTATTCTTTGTTTTTTTTATCACTATGATTATGTGTGGGTTGCCCCCCAAGGGCTACGGGCGGTAGGTGATCTTGTAGCGATACAATTGTAGCGCAGAATTATTATTTCATCTTTGCACAAGTGTTCATTGCTCTAGGCCCTGCTCCAACAGTTTTGATTTTGGTATCAGGTTAAAATTATACTGTAGCGGTTGTTAGTTTTTTTAAAATTATTAAAGTAAAAAATAAAAAATAAGAAAAAATATTATTATACACTACTACAAAAAAGGTCATCACAGACGGTTCAAAAACGTCATCACAGACGGCTTTGTGAGCCGTCTGTATTTATGGGTCAGTGATAATCGAATGTCATCACAGACGGTTTTCGAACCGTCTGTGATTATGGGCTATCACAGACGGTTTTTACTCAAAAACCGTCTGTGATAGCTGATAATCACAGACGGTTTTTAGTTAAAAACCGTCTGTGATAGCTGATAATCATAGACGGTTTTTACTCAAAAACCGTCTATGATAGCCCATAATCACAGACGGTTTTTAAGTAAAAACCGTCTGTGATATTCCCTTCGGCCCCTACATATATTTCTCTTATTGGCTAGCCTCAGGAATGCTAGCCATGCCCTCTGAAACAAGCAGATAATCACAGACAAAAAATATACAATTCACACATCTCATTTGCTTTCAGATACATTTCACAGACATAAAACATCCAATTGACATCGCACTTCATTTCACAAACATAAAGCATGCATCCATTTCGCAAATTGATTAATTGAATTGAAATGAAATATCCATTAACAAATGCACAGTTACAAAAGATCTACACTGCATTTACACTTAGTGATAAGACCAATAAGAAATCATGGTGCGCAGTGGAACCGTCCTCCTGGCTTTATGACTTGAGTCAGCCAAAAGTACGCCAACTCTCCTTGAATCCCTCCAAAATCAGACTGTTTCAATGCAGTTGACGGGATGGACACAGCCTGTCGATAGGAATATCAATGTGCATATATATGTAACGTGATAAGTATGAAGTAATTATGGGAAGAGTGACAAACCTTGCGATTGGTGAGCCTCGAGGAACCGAGGAGTAGTTCCATATGTTGGCAAACGTAGTATCTACATGTGTTGCCCGGCTGCTGCTGGTGGCACTGCAAAAAATGGAATGTGTTAGTTCAAGAGGCATTAGTACCAACTGTTGCATATGATTAATTAATGTGAAATAGCGAATACCTTAAAATCTCGAACATGTGTCAGCAGGCCTTTGGCCCCGCGCTTCGAGTCACCTCCCTTTTCAATGTACATCACGAACGCCCTACGTAATTCGAAAAAGTTAACCTTAGTCATTTGGAAGGAAAGAAAGAGTACAATGTAGATATGTATGGGGAATATATGCTTACCTATCGATTACTTGGCTGACAACTGTGAGGTCCATTTTATTCTTACTTAGGGAATCAAGGTAATATACCTTGTTCCATTTTGGTACAATTACTATTAAAATCCAATGAAAGTTCTGATTGAAGGGCATAAGTACATAGTCCTTATTGCGGCAACCCAGCAGTCCTGATGCAATGTACCTCTCGACGAGGGGTGTCTCCTGGTCGATGGTATCCTTGGCGACCAATTGTGGGTCCAAGAAACCAGCTGATGAGTTGGATAATCTAGCTTTAATCAGCATGTGTCTATATATATACACACGAAAGCAAAAAATTAGATATGGCATTTATCGGTATGACATTAACGGATACTGTGATTGTACACACTTACAGCGTCCAGCATCGCATGATTGAGACGTCAAGAGCGTTGAGTGTGAACAGATCGAATAAATCCTCAAAGGCGACCACGAACATACACTCTTGAAGATTGTGGTGTAAATCTTCGTCGGTGAATTTGATAGTGATACTTGAAGTCCGTTCTCCCTCTAGCTTATTGGACTGCTGCATATACCACGTGTGCAATTGCATGCAACTATGTGGTAGCTTTTGGAGGTCTTTTTGCTCGAGCAACGGCTCGCTAAGCACGAATTTGCGGGCCAAAGGGTGGTACGGAATATCATCATTGGTCTTCTTTGCTTTGCCCTTACTGGCCTTGCTGCCTCGGCTATAGGTCGACTTCACGGAAGTCGACTTGGAAGGTAGCAGCGGTGCAAGTTGCTCTGGCGAGAATAGGGCCCGTGGAGATAGCACCGGTGTAGTATCCGGTGGTGGAACCGACTGGTCTTGTAATGGAGATGGCACCAGTGCAAGTTGCTCTGGTCCTGCCACCGGTGAAGAAGCCTCCAGGGAGATGTCGCTTTTGGGCCACTGGATGAATGTTCCAATGGCCTGTCCTAGAGTCACGATCTCGTCGTTGGGGGGCTTCGTGTAACAGCCCAGCTGTTTATTTCAAAAATTTCAGTAAAAAAAATTAATTTAATTTAAAATAAAAATAAAGTGTTCTTTGGTTGCCTAAATTTTGGAGATTTTATTTGTCTGTTTTTAGCTTTTAAAAAGGCTTTTGCAAAAAGTAATTTAACTAAAAAATAAAATTACTATTAAATAAAAAGGATATTTTGAGTTTATGTAAAAATATCATTTCAAATTAAGTATTTAAAAGCATTTGGCTTTTATTTGGATTTTCTGTGTTTTTCTGGAGTTAAAAATCAATTTTAAAGGTTAAAAAGTATTTTATAAAATTATTAAATGAAAATCTGAAATTAAAAATATTTTTCCTAAGTCTAAAATGCTTCCAGGAATATTCTATAATTTTTCTGGAATTTTTAGACATTAAATATTATTTTTATAAGTGTTTACAAAGCTTCTAGTATTTTCTGAAATTTATTCCGAAAATAAAAATCAATTTCATCCAAGCCGCCACGTGTCGCTCTCAGATTGAATCACTCTCTCTCCACGTTTTAATCCTAGCCACACATGGTCACTTACCCCTTCATAAAATCCAAGAGCCATAAAACATCACTTGCCACGTGTCGCAAATCCGACGGCCCGTACCCCTTCACTTCCTCCCTCTCTCTATTACACATGGACCCCACATGTCATATATTTCTTCAATCTCTCCTTCTTCCTCCCCTAACTCTCTCTCCTCCACCATTAGAGCCGAATGGAGCTTTTATTTGAAGCCCGTTTCTCCCTCTTAACTCCCGATTAAAACATGGAAACGGACGCCCTAATCACCCGCATCAATCTCCCGGCCGTTTCCCGTCCTTTAACCCTCTCAAAACCGAAATCCCTTCACCTCCTCTCTCTTTCTATAAAAGGGCCTCCCCACCACCATTCTCTCCCCTTCCCCCCTCCTCTCCAGCCGCCAACCACCCCTCCTCTCCGCCACCGCCCGGCCACCTCCCTCCGGCCGCCCCCATCACAACCACCGCCACCGCCGTCTCCCGCCGTCGCCCTGCAGTCCGCCGCCGCCGTCTCCTCCTTGCGCCACCGCCGGCCATCCGGAGCCCCGCCGCCGCCACCGGTAAGCAGCGCCGCCGCCCCGTCTATCCCGCCGCAGTTCGCCGCCCCGCCGCCGGCCGTCGAGCTCTCTCTCTCTCCGCACGCGCCTTCTCTTTTTCTCGCCGCCGTCGCCTTCTCCGGCCATCTCCCGAGCCGCCGCCGGTAAGAGCCGCACCCCCTCGGTCTCCCCATCCCGCGCCGCCCCTCTCCTCACTCCCTAGCGCCCTCCATCGTCCATGGCCGCACCTCCATGTTTGCTTCGGTTGGTTTCATCCAAGAATAGCTCTCTCCTTTACCTTTTATTACCTTGGTGATGCTTCTTTGTCAGAAAAGATCACATGCTCACTTGGCTAGGGGAGTCAAGATGGTGCATGCATGCATGAGGTTGTGAGCCCAAGTCCTGGGCAAGGCAATTTCGGTTGGGGCTTTGCCAAATTTTTTGTTCACCTCTAGTCAATGACAAGCGGGACCCACTCGTCATAAAATAATAAAATAAAATTCTGCACCCAATGACAACCGGGGCCCACGTGTCATACACTCCATTATACCCAAAAAATCAGCCAAAATTAAGATTCCAGAGAATATTCCCTCGTTTTGCATTTTTCTGGAATTTCCAAACCGATCAAACTTCCAATCGCTCGTTCTCCCTCGTCCGATCTCCGAATCCAAGGATTCAAATTTCTAAATTCTCCTAAAATCATAATCTATCTGCCAGTATATATTTTATAATTTTTGAATTTTATTTCGATTTTACTTGGATTTATTTGGTTGGTTCTTCGCGCGTAGATTTCGACAAATTCGGAGAGAACGACGCCGACGATTCGCACCAGGTCTTCGAGCAAGGAAAGTTACACCTTTGATCATGTTGCTCCCAGTAATTTAAACTATTTATGTTTTTTTTTAAATTATTATGCATGCGTACTTTTATTCAAATTAGTTCAAATGTGCTTAAAACTCTAGTTATACCCAAATTCTTTGGACAGCCAAATTTGATATCGCTTACCATTATACCTTGTCAACCCTAGATAAAACCTAGTTAGTACATTAGCACTAACTAGGAATTTTATAGAAATGCTTAGCCATGCTTATATTGATTATGGTTTGGGATGATCTTTCACATAAAATGATAGACTTTAAAACTGAATTCTCGACTTTGGTGAGTCAAGAATGTTTATGAAATTATTTTCAAATAAAATATAAAACTGGTTTAGACTTAGGCTATTGGTTAGATTGGTGGGTGCAGGCATGCCCTGTTGGTTGGAGCCGCAGTGGTTGATTGTCGTGCACAAGGGGTTTGTGGTTAGGCCTAAGTCAAGTTAAGGACCGGTCTGTGAGCTACTATTGCAAAGCCCTTTCGTACTACCACAAGTCTGGTATGGGACAGACCTGGCCGAATAATTTGTGAAGTTCCAACATGATCTCGCTATAGGCTGAATGTGAGCGCGGCGTAGGCCGTGAGAAGTCTCACATGGCACAAGAGGGGGCTCCAACATGTGGATTCATGTTGTGGTGAAACCTTAGTGGCGGCGTGATTTTGTTGACAACGGATCATTGTAAAGGCCTTGTCATGATCTCCTCGCCGCACACCTAAGGAAGTGTGTAACTCGCGTGGCAAACCGGGATGATCATGTCTTGTGGGTAAAGCTGTACAACCTCTGCAGAGTGTATAACCTATCCTGGATAGCCGTGCCCACGGTCATGGGCAAGCTGAGTGAAGTTTTTCACGGATTAGACTTTGGTTTTCAAAATGGTTTGCGAAAACCTTGTGGATGGATGGAATCCACGAGAGATAAAAACCTTGCGGATGGATGGAATCCATGAGAGATTGAAATCTGGTGAATGGATGGAATCATCAGAGTTGCGCAGTGAAAGCGTGTGGATGGATGGAATCCATACGTGAGCTTTTGGAAAAGATGGTCCGGGTGGGATGCCCGTGGATAGGTTAGTGTTTGGTTGGAGCCTGCACTAACGATATTATTTTGTTAAAATCTTGTTTCTATTTATCGTATCAAATTCAGCTTTTGCACTTACTTATGATATTTACTTCAATGTCACCTTTTATGCAAATAAACCATATTATGCCTTCCTTTGATATTCCATATGCATGCATCTATTCTGTTAAACCTCCTGGTGTAACTTGTAGAGTACTTTTTGTACTCATGTTGCTATATCAAACTCTTTCCAGAGGAAGCCTTCGACGACTTCGGTGAGGTTTGCGACTAGGCCACGTCTTACAGTCATTCGCCTTGTGGGAAGGCTGGATGGGCTGCTGCTTTATGTATTTCTTCCGCTGTCTTCTTTTTCTATTATTGTAAACTTGGCCATCAGGCTCATATTAGCTAAATAAAGTTTGTCATTACGCATGATATTTGTCTTTGTGATACTGTGTGCACTAGCTTTTCCTGGGATAGTGCGATTAACACAGAGGGTTCTGGAGTTGATGCTCCGGGTCCCGACACTTCGGTAGCGGGACCACCTCAAAATTGACATACACACCATCCACATTAACTTTTGCGAAGCCTGGCGCTAAAGTTTGACCGTGCACCATGGCCCCGATACCAGACGAATATGCCTGGCCCCAAGCAGCGTACAAGGGAATGGAGCCATATCTCACTTGGAGCTTGCACTTCGTAGGCTCCTACATAACGATACAAAATTAGCTACTCGAATAGGCCTACCAATGGAGCAAGCATTCGAGAGGTAATAATTATTACCAGGATGTCGTCCACAGGAAATTTGGCCTGGGATTGTGTCGGATTCGACGCGCAGCTACTCGGACGGTTGGGCGGGCTGGCTAGCACAGGAGCGGCGGCAGCGGCCTGTTGAATTTCTGTCTGTTTCCACACCTCATCTCTGATTGCATCAGCCAGCGAATCCAATATCTCCTCTCTAAGAGATGCCTTGATCTCTTCTCGTAGCTGTGCGTCACGCTCGGCTTTGTTTCTCTTCCTACGCCGATACATGTCGGAGTCATCTTGAAAACCATGTTTCCAAGGAACGTAAAGCCCAAGGCCGATCGTACGGCCCGGGTGCTCCTTGTTTCCCAGGGCCACGGAGAGCATATCATTCTCCCTTGTTCCCTGGAATGATCCCAGGGTAGATTGAAAACTCAGCTCTTCCTGCAAGAGCACGACATATCATTTCAATTCGTACGAAGTTGTGGAGTAATTACAAGCTACGTAGTTCGATCGATATCTTACCAGGCGCTCGGTCACTTGCTGGTCTGCAGGGTTTCGAAACGTGACGTCCCCTGATGTCATTGTAGATGACCTTGCTCTAATCCAATTTCGAGCGCGGTCATCCGGGATATTGGAAAACGGCGGGGCGATGTCCTGTGCAGCTGCCAGCTCATCCTCCTTCCTCCACTGCGGGATTTTACCCGCATACCCAGCTGTGCCAAGTCTGTGAGGGTGTGTATTTTTTGCCTGGAGGGCCTTGTGCGCCACACTTGTACTTTTGAAATCTTCAGTCGTTTTCATCGCCTTGAACTCTTCCCATTGTGGTTCCAGGAATGGGTATTTATGAACAGGCGTTTCGTCCGTCTCCACGTATTTCCTGACAAGTGTGCTCTTGAAGTTCTTCCATGCTTTGCACGCCGCTTTGTAGGTTTGTTGTTGCACAGCGTCCAGGTGTTCTTCTGGGAACTCGAACGATACCAAAATTTCGGTCCACAGCTCACGTTTCCGAGTGTCAGGCACATTCTTCCATGAATTGTATGTGATCTCAATTCGTTCTCATGCAACTACTCCGACCATGGTTCGGAATGCGTTTACTGCTTTTTGAGGAAGGATAGGGACCCCAGATGCATTCACCGCTGTGATGGTCTGTCGGCCCTCAGGCTTCTTTGATAGCCCTCTTCCTTGGCGTCTTGATGTTGGAGCGGACGCCTCCGGCGATGATGTTGAAGAATGCGCGGGTGACATGTTGCTCATTTTGTGGGTCTATTAAGATAAGATGAGAAAGTGATCATATTGAATTGCAAGACAAGAGAGGAGTAGAGGGGAGGGGGAGAAGGGAGGGGGTGATATGGACATAGAGAGGGCGTGATGTGCCTATCTTACCAATGTACCAATGTATCAAGTCCTTCTTTTTCCCGCAAAATTCAAGGCAATTGTATTACAAAAGTGCAAAAAAAAGACATTCCAGATTCTTCGGTGAGCAGCCGACATAGCCGACTTCTTCGGTGAGCGACTATCCATCTGCTTCTTCCCACTCCTTCTCTTCATCTCTGGTCGCTGGATCACGTACGCCAGTAGCGATGATTCATCTAACTGAATCATCGCTACTGGCGTACGTGATCCATAGACCAGAGATGAAGAGAAGGAGTGGGAAGAAGCAGATAGATAGTCGCTCACCAAAGAAGTCGGCTATGTCGGCTGCTCACCGAAGAATCTGGGAATTTCTTTTTTTTGAACTTTTATACTAAAATTGCCTTGCATTTTGTAATATTATTACTACAAGGTCTCTAAACAAAGGTCTATGAAGCAAATGACACAAACTAGTGTATCCGGTTCATTGAACGGGAACACTATAGTATGTCACTTGCTTCATTTGCTGTTTTTGTCTAGATACATGGAGCATTTGGATGGAAAGATCAACTGTTTCGTCAGGCGCATGACTGCCAATTCGAAGCATAGCATAGCATCCGATTTACATCCGAGGCCTGCTGCTGTATCTTGAGGAATGCCAAGAGCTGGTCTTCAGATGGGTTATGAGGAATGCCACATCTGAAGACCAGCTCTTGGCATTCTTCAAGACACAGCTGCAGGCCTCGGATGTGCTTCAGATGCTATGTTATGCTTCGAATTGGCAGTCATGAGCCTGACGACACAATGTATTTCTTTCCACCCAAATGGTCAATGTATCTTTTGCAATAATCGCAAGATTTCTTTATCCGGATACACTAGAATGTGTTATTTGCTTCATGCCTTTTGATCATATACTCTTCCTTGATTGGTTAATTTGTGCTCTCAAATTGTAGGGTTGCACATGATAAGATGAGGAAGCAAGAAAAGTGAAACATGATGCTCAATGTTAGGAAGAGAGGGGAGGAGTAGAGGGAAGGGGGAGAAGGGAGGGGGTGATGTGGACAGAGAGGGGTTATGTGCCTATACTATATACTATATACTATATACTAACACAACAAGCAATGTAATATGTACCAATGTAAACTAAGCAACTGCAGTAAACAATGTACCAATGTAGTATGTACCAAATAGCAAATTAAACTAAGCTACTGCAGTAAACAATGTACCAATGTAATATGTACCAAATAGCAAAGTAATTAAGCTACTACAGTAAACAATGTACCAATGTAATATGTACCAAGCATCAAGCATCAACCCTAAACACTAACAGTAAGCATGAAGCATCAACCCTAAATATGTACTAAGCAACTAACCATAACAGTATGAAGCATCAAGCATCAACCCTAAACACTAACAGTAAGCATGAAGCATCAACCCTAAATATGTACTAAGCAACTAACCATAACAGTATGAAGCATCAAGCATCAACCCTAAACACTAACAGTAAGCATGAAGCATCAACCCTAAATATGTACTAAGCAACTAACCATAACAGTATGAAGCATCAAGCATCAACCCTAAACACTAACAGTAAGCATGAAGCTCGGGGAGGGATTTGATGACCTTAGGGACGGCGGAGGAGGAGGAGGCGGCGACGCAGGAGGAGGAGGCGGCGGCGACGGAGGAGGAGGAGGCGGCGACGACAACAGAGGAGGAGGAGGCGGCGACGGAGGAGGAGGAGGCGGCGACGCAGGAGGAGGCGGCGGCGACGGAGGACTTCATGCCATTTAACTTCAAATCTTGCATCGAAACAAGTTTCTTCACGTTGCCGGAGTAACCAGACGGAACTTTGACACCATGCAAGCACTGGCACAGTTCTGTTTTCTCAGCCTTGGACAGAGTGTAACACGCAGGGGGAAGGTACGTTCGTCCATTATCAGTGCTTGTCGGTGCTAACTCCGGCCTGATGTCCATGTCAGCCAAGTCAAGCCGTGCGTTGACACCGTCCTTTGTTTTATCACGGATGTTCAGTAAGAGACCAATCAAGCTGTCACACACATTCTTTTCTACGTGCATGACGTCGATGTAGTGCCGAACATCTAGGTACTCCCAATAAGGTAAGTCCCAAAATATTGATCTCTTCTTCCAGGTGTTCTTCTCATGAGCCCTCAATTTACGTCCCTTTCCGAGGACAACATCTAAATCCTTAACCATATCATAAACCTCGTGTCCCCTTAAATGCCTTGGAGCTGAACCGTCTTCCTTCTCTCCGTCAAATTGTTTCTTCATCTTGCGGTATGGGTGAGCCCTCCGAAGGAACCGGCGGTGACGCATGTAGACGGTTTTGCGTGAGTGTCTCAGCCACACACTCTCGGTACCATCTAAACAGTGAGTACAAGCTTTGGCACGTTTTGTACTATGGCCCGATAGGTTACCAAGGGCAGGATAATCATTTATGGTGCAGAACAATAAGGAGCGCAGAGTGAAATTCTCTCGTTTGTATGCATCCCATACCTGTACCCCTTCGTTCCATAGTACTTTTAGATCTTCCACCAACGGTGCTAGGAACACATCGATATCATTCCCAGGTTGTTTTGGCCCTTGGATAAGTAGCGACAGCAAAATGTACTTTCGCTTCATACACAACCAAGGAGGAAGGTTATAGATACAGAGAGTCACAGGCCATGTGCTATGTCGGCTGCTCATGCTACTAAAAGGATTCATTCCATCTGTACTCAGTCCAAACCTTATATTCCTTGGTTCTGCACCAAACTCTGCAAAACTCCTATCGATGTTTCTCCAATGCGCGGAATCAGCAAGGTGTCTTATCATTCCATCCTTCTTGCGCTCCTCCGAGTGCCAACGCAGCAGTTTTGCCTCCTCTGGATTTGCAAAAAACCTTTTCAAACGGGGAATTATAAGAAAATATCATGTCACCTTAGCAGGAGGTCCTTTCTTCGCATCTGTTCCCTCGCCATCATCTGTTTGATTGTTACGTTTGTATCGGGATGCGTTGCACACCGGACATACATGCATGTTTGCATACTCTTTACGGTAGAGGATACAGTCGTTCGGGCATGCATGTATTCTTTCTACTTCCATTCCCAACGGACAAAGAACCTTCTTGGCTTTATACGTGGTTTTAAGCAACTCATTTCCCTCCGGAAGCATGTCCGCGAAAAGACCTAGCAGCGCCGTGAAACTCTTGTCGGACCAACCGTTGCTTGCCTTCAATTTCAACAGTTCAAGCACGGCCGACAACCTCGTGTACTTGCAGCCCGTGTACAAAGGTTTCTTTGAGTCCTCCATCAAGCCATGGAATTTAACATACTCTCTCTCATCATAGTTCTCTTCTACATCGCGAAGCATCTGCTCCAGATTATCATCGAGCAACCTATCCGAATCCGAGCCACAATCGACATCAGCCGGCGGCATGTCATTCAGTTCACCGGCGATGTCATCCGGGGGCATATCATTCACTTCACCGGCGATGTCATCCGGCGGCATATGATCATTCACTTCGCCATGACGTATAATCCTTTTTGAAACCCCTCCGAATCAAGTGCGATTCAATTTGCCCTCGGTTCTTAAACATCTTCAAATTCTCGCAGTCAGTGCATGGACAGCACATATATTCCACCCCCTTATTCAACATATCCTCCTCGGCAGCTCTTATAAAAGCAGAAACGCCATTAATGTACTCTTCACTCACACGGCTCGCGGCATACATCCAGCTTCGGTCCTACGGTACGTACATATATAACAACTTAGTATTAAAATCTAGATTAACTAATTATAACTACATATATACCGGCCACATTTATTATATTGAGACTTAATTTGCTAGCTCAATTCATATTACAAACACAACAGCTATTATATAACCAACAATTTTGTAAATTAACCATCTTCAATAACCACTCATGGATTACTTAGACCTAAATTGTAATGCAATTAAAGAAAAAATAAATTTCATTACTAACCATATCTAGAGCAACCAGGAAAGTCTGAATCTTTCAAAGCTCAATCTCTGCCTCTTCCCACCAAATTAGCTGGCCTGAAATCGCCTAGCTTCCTCCCGAGTGAAAAAGTGCGCAGCAGTGACTAGATCTGGATCGAAATGAAGACAGATGCGGTCTGAACAGCGCAATAAATGCCTTAGCCATTATCACAGACAATTTTTAACTAAAAACCTTCTGTGAATTATCACAGACGGTTTTTTATACAGACCGTCTGTGATACAAAAGTATCACAGACGGTTAATCGGTAATAACCGTCTGTGATAATCCATTTTCCCACCACAAATACCACAGCTTATCACAGATGGGTTTTTATTAAAACCGTCTGTGATAAATATTATCACAGACGGTTTTTTATAAAAAACCGTCTGTCATAAGCTTCATACCAGAACGCTTCGCGCGTGTTTCGATGCCAGAACACTTTGTGTTTCGATCCTCTAATTAACGTCTCTCCATCGTTATACGAAGCGTCTATATCATTAATGTTTGGGTATACGAACCGTCTGTGCTAAAGGTTAAATATGCGCTCCTAATCCAGGTCTCTTCTACGTACGTACAATACAATATATAATACAACATGGCTTCTACTGTTCTTGTGATCATCTCCTTCCTCTCATCTGTTCATCAAGAATTGTTCGGCCGGAACCTTACACAGGCGGCCAGCAATTTGCATCTGGAGCAGCTTCTCCGCACCCGCCCTGCTCTCCTTCCCCGACTTTCTTGCATCCGT
Source organism: Dendrocalamus latiflorus (assembly GCA_017311315.1). Classification (NCBI taxonomy): domain Eukaryota; kingdom Viridiplantae; phylum Streptophyta; class Magnoliopsida; order Poales; family Poaceae; genus Dendrocalamus; species Dendrocalamus latiflorus. Next base: position 44,882,908 of record CM029663.1, read on the forward strand.
CAGCTTGACCTGATCCTCCGCCGTCGACGGAGGCGTCTCGCTGCCGCTCAAGAAAGGGAAACAGCCCTCACCCTGGTTCTTCTCCACAATGTGCGCAAAGCGGAAGAAGCTCTGCACGCATTACAGAGACTGAAGGATAGCCTTGCCGATCAAGCAAATACGGCAGATTCTGAGGAATCTTATCATGCTATCCTCTACGACATTATGGATGCTGCTGATCATTTGCCCAGGCTGGAGGAGGAAGTGCTGAGGATAAGGGCAATCTTAACGGCGTTCGAGAATTTAGCGGCTGATCCTCCAAGTCCCCAAGTCGAAGAAGAAGCGTACGAAGCCCAAAAGAATACAATCTGGGAAACTCTTTACCTGTGCGACTTTTGTAATAAATTTGCCTCTAATTGAAATTAATAAATTTGCCTTTAATTTGTGATCTCTTGTCTCAATAATTCTGTAGTTAAGTTATTAGAAGCAATGTGTACTTATATATTAACCTCTGATCTAGAATGTGACAGACAAAGGGACATCACAGACGGTTCTTGTTAAAAACCGTCTGTGAACATTCTCAGACGGTTCTTAACAACAACTGTCTGTGATAGTCAACACAACACAGACGGTGTTTAATAATAAACCGTCTGTGATAATCCCAGATTATCACAGACGGTGTTTAATAAAAACCGTCTGTGATATTCCAGTATCACAGACGGTTCAGCAGTAAGAACCGTCTGTGATACTCCTTTTTCCCGCCACAAATACCACAGACGGCCTTCAAATTAAAACCGTCTGTAATAGTTTATATTACAGACGGTTTTACAAAACCGTCTGTGATTTGGCGTCTATTATTAGCCTTTCTGTAGTAGTGATATCTTCACGAACAATGCAAACGAATAGGAGAAAAAACAAAAAAAGGCAAAAAGAAAAAACAAAATTAAGAATTCGACATGTTTTCTGTTGGAGCGGGATAACTTGTTTCAATATTAGGTCTAGATGGGCTCCGAGATTTTATTGGTTGGCCTAAGGCAAGGTAGCGTCAAGTAAGGACTGAGGAATCACGATATAGTATGTGACAATTAGAGGCAGATTGAAGCGAATCACAGGAGTTACCATACAACCACCGAGCGTAAGGTGTTGGTCTGGCAGAGTGACACGCTACGGTGTGCACGGAGCATATAGGACAAAAGATTCTTATTCCAACGATCTCTCCTCCCTCTGATAAATCCCTTTCGATGCCTCTCCACCATCTCCCACTGCCTATCAGTTTTCCATGTTGCTCCCACCAAACGAGGTAAGCAGCGTGACACGAGAACGCAGAGCTATGAGCAAGTATAGTAAGGTCCAGTCAGCAGGCTGGAAGGTCCTCCACGTCAACAAAATCTGAGCTGAAGGGGAGAGAAGAGGTGAGAGAGAACGAAGCGGGCTGCTGGTGAAGCGTCGAGCTGAACGCATGAATCGAGAAAAGAATCGCCTGCTTCCAGCCCGCAGCGAGCGCAACAGTCGGCGTTTTCCATGGGCCTCCTCCCTCCTCCCGATCCCTTACTCCAGCCCCGCCAAATCGAAGCTCCGTGCGCCAAATGTTATTGTTGTTTGATGGATGGCCACAAAGATATTAATCACAGCTGATGGAATGTACATGCAAATATTAAATACTTACATCTTTGTTACAGTCAGCCTCTTAGCCAACCTATTATATGTGTTGGCTGCATTGTTAGCTGTAAATGACATGGCAACTGTATTCAACCAGCAGCAGGCTGAATTATTAGCCATGCTCTAAGCACCACCACAGATGTATGACATAGGGTTAGTTCTCTTTTTATTGTAACTTGTGGCTTTTAAGATGTTCTACAAGAAATTATAAAGTAACAAAAATTCACATACGATTTTTACCGATATAAAGGAATTGGATACAATATATACTATAATTAATTAGTATATCTCATCTTAAAAATTAGTTACTATAGAAAAATTCAAAGGTAAAGTCAAAAGTCACAAAAGAGTAGGATCATAGCATGAGTTATAACGGAACTCGGCCAGGTGCAACGTGTACCCTCCTGGGGGGGGGGGGGGGGGGGCAGAACAATCGCGGCGGTGGAAGTGGGACACAGACCGAGCACTAGGCAGAGCCAGAGGCGTGGCGTACGCCCAGCATGGCAAGCTCAACGTTTTGGCGGTAACATGATTATCTATAACAAAGCGCGTGTATGTAACTAGTATCACAAATATTTGACGCTTGGGTATTTTGGTTGAGATCTTCCTTTTCATGCTCCATTAAAAAAATTGAAAAGGAGAGTTTTGTTGATTAATTATCCACATAATGAATCACAGTAATGAGCAATCAATTGTGAAAAGCTCATGTGTTAGGGCATCCCCAATGCACCATATCTTATGCTGTATCTTAATGGTTCATATCATCTAAATTTGATTCTAGATACCTCTTCAACCCTTTTATCTCCCACACTATTTTCAACATCCTTTTTTTTCTATAGTACTAAACACGAATTCTCTTAGACCTGGTGCAGCCACATCATCCCTATTGTTTTCAACCTTTAGATGAGTATCGAGTGGTACAGATGGTTGTAAAATTCATTTAGCTAAGCCAGCCAAAAAGGCCACCATGCCAAAAAAAAAAAAAACACACACACACACACACCTTAACCGTGAGCCAACTGCCCAAAAAGGTCATGCCCTCATGTTTAACCAATAGCCTTCCGATTATCAAGTTATCACCGTTCATTAAATCAAGAATGGAATACCACATGTTGAAGCAATTCTTATTGAACAAGACACCAACATCATCAACAAAAGATGGTTCCTCCTACATATTGATACTTTAGCTTAATAAAAATAATAAATTTCTTTCTGCAAACAAAATAAATTCAAACAAATGTTACATACAATAAAATAAATTATATTGCATCCTGCAGCTATGACATAATTAGTTCAAATTGTCATTTTCCTTACTACACAAATTCTGATCCTATATATTGCTAACAACTCCCGCATCTCTTTTTTTTTAAAAAAAAAACTCCCGCAACAAAGCGCAGGGTATCATCTAATTTACTCACCCTCTGCCACGAAGATACATCTTCCCCGATCACTGCATTCATATTGTATCTTAACGCTTTGCCCACGTGAAAGCATGTATCGCATGCAAGATCACTACACCACAACACTAATATAGCGTCAACATGTGTGTCGTTATAAATATACTAATAACGTTGAACCGTTGGTCGTTATAGCTTCCTAACAGATCAAATGTCGCTAAATGTGCCTTTTACAATGAACTGTGGGTCGCTATAGATATTTGCGTATAGAGTTGAACTGTGGGTCGGGATAGATAAGCAAAGCCGTCCAACCTTTGGTGGGTATAGGTCCTTGCCTCTAGCGCGCTGGCTCAAAACGGGGAAAAACTCAGTCGCGGGAAAAAGAAAAGGAAAAAGGCCCGTTCGCGGTAAAATTTTTGGCCCAAATACCACTCTCTATTCCAAACCCTAACTCTTCTTTCCTTCTGTCTTCGCTTCAGCCGTCAACGCCGCCACCTCCATCGCAGTCTCGCGCCCACCAATTCCCTGCACACCCGCCCAATCCGCCTCCACCGCCGCCTTCCATCCTCGCTGCTGCCGCCGCCGCCGCCCTACTCCACCGCTGCGTGATTAGCATCGCTCGCCAACCCTGCACGGCCGCCCAGATCCGCAGCCGTGCGACGTGCAACCAAATCCTCCATCTTCCTCCACTTCCTTGCCGAGCTTTCCCTTCCTTGCCAGCCCCTTTTCTCTGTACCCAAGCAGCAGCACCTCGTGACCCAGATCTAGGTGCAGAAGGAGGGAGCAGCGCCAGCCTCCTTCCCCTTCCCCTGTCCCCAAGCAGCAGCGCCCTGTGACCCAAGATCTAGAGAACGCTGCCTGCCTGCTTGGACCTCCGACAGTCACTCCGGTCCAGTTGGTTGACGAGGTAATTAAGTTGTTGCTCGCCCTTGCCTTCAACAATTTGCTTATGTTCTTCCCTGGCATGTGAATACCCCCTCTGAATCATTGTTTGAAAGTCTATAGGCCAGCAGCCCACGATGCTTGTTCAGCAAAATATTTAAAAAAGCATCTTGAGTTCGGATGCTATGTGATTTATTAGATGCACAACTTATCTTCTGTTCTTGTTAATTTCATTTGTGTCAGTATCGTAGTTCTTTAATGCTTTTAGGAGCCCCTTGCTCATTATAGCCGTGGTGTTGACCTGCTGATTTACTCCAACATTGCAGTCCTTGTAATTTCAGTGAGACATGTATCCTCTTTCAGTTCTCTTGCTTGCATCCTTCATTTTTTCCAAAGAACTTTTATTTGAGTGTGCTTTATTAATTTTGTTTCAGTCCTAAAAGAAATCATTCATCCATTCCAAATTTCTAAATACGCACTGGACACTATTTTAAATCCATGGAATTTGTTGAACAGTTCTAAAGTAAATTTATATTGATTTGTAGCATCGGTGTATTGAAGCTATAGCCTACAGACCTACAGCCCATAGACGACGTGTGTGGCGAGCAGGCATTTGGAGAATATTTGAACATCTTTAACATTGGCTGTGATTCGCCTCGTGTGTAACTGTAACGGTATGTTCTTTCTGTAGTACATCTCTTTTCATATTGTGTGGATGTGAGCATGATAATCCCGTTTAATTGTAACTATTTTGTGGATGCATGGATATGAACATTACTGTCGAAGTATGTAGCTGGTGATGGTGGACCTTAGTTTTTCTCATGGCACACACACACGCACACACTGATAGTTCACATGTCGTAAACGACGATATGATTTTGCGGGCAGTGATGGTTTGGTATTGGCAGTAGCCTGATGTTGATTTTTTCTGTTACTCTAGCTTGTCACTATATATATCTTGTTTTCTCCTTTTACTGTCATGCTATGAGTTGCTGTAAAAAGTAGTAGAAAACGAAAATGCAGATTTATTTTTTGGCCTAATCTATTTGTTGCACTACTTTGTTTTGCAATTCAGGACTACACACACTTGTACATGTACTGATCTGATGTCATGTGTATTTACAGTAAAACTGCACTGGTGCTTTGGAGCTGTAGCTGAAAGAATCTGCATAGGATTGTCTCCCCCAACCTAGAGCCGAAGTGGGCAACTTGCAACATTTTGGAGATAATTTGAACATCCACAACATTGGTGGTTGCTCTTCTTGTGTGTAACGGTATGATAATCTTTCTGAATGCCATCTTTTTAATATTGTTTGTGGACAGGAACACGACAATCGTGTTTACATTAAAACCATTTCGTGGCTTCATGGATATGATCATGATTGACAGAATGTAGCTACTTTGATTCTTATGGCCTTTTTTATTTTATAGTTCATTTGTAAAGCTGCTTGATCTTTCACAAAGGGAAATGGACAAATCATGGATTGATAATGATGCTAGGTACACATACTTATTTCACAAAGATTGAAAGTTCTATTTGTAGTTAACATGGGAATTAACTTAAAAACTGCATGTAGGCACACCAAGATATATCAACAAGGGGTGAACAATTTCATAGCTTTTGCATTTGAGAATTCAGCGGTAGGAAGCAAGATACTATGCCCTTGCAGAAAGTGTGTTAACTCATTTTGGAGAGAGGGAAGTGAAGTACGTGAGCATTTGATATGTGATGGGTTTCTAAAAGGGTATAGAACATGGACCTTACATGGAGAAGTTAGCTCTTCTGTGAATCATGAAAACTATGATGGTGTTGAACTTATGGAGGAGACTGACAAAGATGATAACATCTCTGATTTGCTTAGAGACTTAGCTGCTGGTTTAGATGATAATGGGGATTTTGATGACAACAGTTCAGACATAGAGCCCTGTGAGGAGCTAGTTGCCATTCAAAAGTTAGTAGCAGAGAATAGCAAAGAGTTGTACCCTAATTGCAAGAAATATACACAGCTGCGTTTCCTAATTAGATTACTCCACACCAAACTCCTTGGAGGGTGGAGTGATAGGAGTTTTGACATCCTACTAGATCTATTTAATGATGCACTACCTGAGGGTTCAAAACTGCCCAGAAACTTTCATGAAGCTAAGAAATTGGTGAAATCTATAGGAATCGGATACAATAGTATTCATGCTTGTGAAAATGACTGCATTCTATTTTGGAAGGATAAAGAGGGGTTGGATTCATGTCCAAAATGTAAGGCTTCTCGGTGGAAATCAGTAAGGAAGAGCCTAGATGGAAAACATGTATATAAGGTTCCTAAAAAGGTTCTCCGCTACTTCCCAATAAAGAAATGTCTAAAACGGTTATTTCTATCCTCTAAAACAGCAAGTCTAGTGAGATGGCATGATGAAGGCCGAAAAAAGGATGGTCTGCTTAGGCATCCTGCAGATTCACCACTATGGAAAGACTTTGATGAGAAACATCCAGAATTCGCTGCAGATAGCCGAAATATCCGTCTAGCATTTGCCACTGATGGTTTTAATCCGTTTAGAACCATGAATGCTACCTACAGTGTTTGGCCTGGTATTTGTATTCCCTACAACTTTCCACCTTCAATGTGCATGAAGAAATCAAATTTCATCCTTTCTTTGTTGATTCCTGGTAAAGAAGCGCCTGGTAGTGATATGGATGTGTATTATCAGCCACTAGTCGAAGACCTATTAGATTTGTTTACCAAGGGAGTTAGAACATATGATGCTTTGAAGGGTGAGTTCTTTCAGTTGAAGGCAGCGGTAATATGGACTATTACTGACTTCCCAGGTTTAGGCTATGTGTCAGGTTCTGTCACATCTGGTGAAGTCGGATGTCCTGATTGCCATAGCTATACATGTTCACTTAGACTTGGTAATGGTAGCAAGACTTGTTATATGGGTCATCGCAGATTCTTGCCTGAAAACCACCCATTTAGGTTTGATGCTAATAAATTTGTTAAAACTGAGTTTAGGGCAGCACCTACTCCACTTTCTGGTGAGGAGATTTTAGAGTGCACTAAAGACCTTAATACAGTTTTTGGGAAGGATCCTTCTAGAAAGAAACCAGGAAGCAAGAGATGCAAGGAAGGAGAGCCATTGGTCATATTGAAAAGGAGATCTATTTGGTTTCAACTGCCATATTGGAAGGATTTGATGCTGCGACATAATTTTGACTTCATGCACATAGGGAAAAACGTGAGTGAAAGCTTAGTTAATACATTCATAGGCACAGAAGGGAAATCCAAGGATAATTTGAATTCTCGATTGGATCTTCAATCTCTAGGTATTAGAAGTGATCTCCACCCTGTTGAAGTGGAAGACCAACTTTATTTACCACCAGCACCATACTCAATGAGTGCTGATGAGAAGAAATTATTTTGTCAAGTACTAAAAGGGGTGAAGTTTCCTGCTGGTTATGCATCTGATATACGTCATAATGTACATGTTAATGAGAGGAAGATATTTGGGCTTAAGAGTCATGAGAGCCACATTATTTTACAACACTTGCTTCCACTTGCTGTGAGAAAAATATTGCCAGAAATTGTGAGTGCTGCAGTGATCCGTGTATGTAACTTTTTCAAGAAACTTTCCTCCCCTGTCATTCGAATAAGTGATATGGAAAGTTTAGAGGTTGAAATAGCTGAAACCTTGAGCCTTCTTGAGACTATATTCCTTCCTTCCTTTTTTGATATGATGGTACACCTGATGGTTCATCTTCCTGCCCAAGCAAAGATAGCTGGACCAGTTCATTTTCGCAGCATGTGGCCTGTGGAGAGGTAATTTAGTTAGGCATATTGTAGCTTACTGAACTAAAATAGGTACCTACAAGTTTTATGACACTATCAATGTTGCTATTATTCATGTGTATAGGTATTTGATGAGATTGAAGGGTTCTGTTCGTACAAAAAGTCACCCTGAAGGATCAATTATGGAGTGGTCTAACTTTACTGAATGCCTTACACTTTGTTCTCGCTACTTACATGATGGGACTCATAGTAGCCTTCAATCTGGAAATGATGATTGTAGTACAACTCATTTCTTTCGTAGCATTGGTCGTGGATTGGCCGGAAAGTGCATAGTGGGTATAGATCACAAGACATGGCTGCAAGCCCATAGATATGTTTTGTTCAACTATGACAATATACAACCTTACTTGGAGTACGTTTTCTAGACCCATTGTCACACTTTACATCACATGATATGTTTTCTTTGCATACTAAAGTGGTAAAATGATGGATCTTGCAGCAAGCATGCTCACTATCTGTCATCAATTGGTCTTCGAAATAGACGGGAAATCAGTCGTATGCATCATGAATCCTTTCATGAGTGGTTTAGGTTGCATGTAAGTAATAATAAAACTTAGCACAAGTTAGTTAATATGGATTTGGCATTTATATTAATTGTAGTTTGAAAATCACAGGTGGAAGAAATGGGAGAGGAAGCACCAGATGAGATAAAAATTTTAGCAAAGGGGCCTACGATGTATGCACATAAGTATAGTAGCTATAACATAAATGGTTTCAACTTTCACACAGTATCCTATGATGAGGGTAGACCTGTTCAAAATAGCGGGGTTGCTCTAGTTGCTGAGTCATCAAGCTTTGAAAGTGGCAATAATGATAACATTATAGTAGGAAGCAAGACATATTATGGTATTATAACTGAAATTCTTGAATTGAACTATCACCACAAAGGAAATGTGGTGCTTTTCAAGTGTGATTGGGTTGACAACCGTGTGCAAAACAAATGGGTACAAACGGATCAATTGGGGACCACAACTGTGAATTTTAGGCATTTATTCAATACAGGTGAAAAGATATCTGATGAGCCTTTCATTCTAGCATCATAGGCAGTTCAGGTATACTATGTCCCTGAAGCAATTGATACTCAGTGGGTTGCTGCTGTTCAGTCAGTCCCAAGAGATGTATTTGACTTTGATAACTTGGAGGATGAGCACATAAATAATGATAATGGACTAGTTGTGTACCTGCCTAATCTAAATCATGATGTGACTGTGGATATTATTAATGGGGTTGTCCCTTCTACTAGAACAGACATAGATGGTATTATTGTTGATCGAAAAAAGTCTAAAAATGGTTGTAAAAAGTAAGTCTTGTCAAACAATATGTCTATTGTTTTCCTGTGAGCATTGCTAATTTATTTCTCCATTCACAGGAGAAAACATGCAAAGACCAAAAAGAAACAATAAGGATGTCCCTATCAATCCATACGAGCAACGTCGAAATGAACAGATTGAAATCAACAACCACATGCTTGATGCTCTAAATCTGCCTCGTATGAACAGTTCAGGGCAGAATGTTCAACCTAGTACAAGAACAAAGGTTTGTAGAGATTTATTTTCTACGACAATCATTGCATATTTCTTAACAAATATTTATACTATTTTGTACCTTTTCTGTAGAGAATTCAACAACCAAGTGATGCAGCAACTGAAGGTCACAATCTACGTAGGTCACAAAGAAATCGTGCTGAAAATGCAAATGAGCAGATTGAAGAAGATCCTGAGTATCAGCCAACCGGAGATGATTTATGCGGCGATGAAGGTCTTGTAGAGTGTGACTTGCTGCATCACAAATATGTTGTCATATTACATGTTTCTTATTTAAAATTGTTTACTGCAGATCTTCATAATAGTCCACCAAAGAAGAGGAAAAGAAGCATTACTAAGATGGACAACATATTTGCAAGAACACCAAACATGCCTAAGATCAAGATAACACTAAATGAATTTGGTCAGCCTATTGGGCAGAATTATAGACAGTTTTCTAGTGCCATTGGTGTTCTAGTGAGACAGACATTATCAGTTGGGTGTTCAGACTGGAGGCTTGTTGACATTGAAAAGAAAGACCAAGTGTGGGATACATTAAAGGTAACTTTCCTCTTCAATTCTTTGGACCTTGATCACTGAAATATGCCAGACGTCATGTACTGTTTCTGTACTGATTTGCTATGAAAGTGAGGGTGGGTCCTCTGTCACTCTGTGTACTGATTTCCTAGATGTTAGCTTTCTGTGTTAGCATGTTTAGGCTATCAATCTGTAGGTGTAACTCTTGCATTCTGGATAGCCGATGCATAGGCTTGAATTTCTTTTGCTGTATAGTGGCACTTCTCCATTGCATCAGGTTTTTGGTCATTGCTCTACAGATATGACATATATATGATATGAGATTGTAGCTTTGTTCTATTCAGTTCATTCCTCTAGGAAAAAATTACCTCAAAATTAAGGACGGGAAGGAAATCCATATTCTGAAAAATGATTTTTGTGACTTGTCGAGTTGTCCATCACTACAGCATCTTGTGATGACCAACTGCTATTTGTGGAATGTCAAGAAACTCTCATCAGAGTCCCTGAAGTACCTATGCTTGACACTTTCATATCTACCCCATTTAGAGCCATGCTATTCCTCTTGTACTATCTGTATCCACTTCTGGACAATCACAAAGTTGCTCAGAAATTGACTTCATCATATTCACACTGAGACAAATTAATACTTCATCCTTATTTGCTGAACTTAGCATCTAGTTGTAAAGGACTGATTTGCTGTGTGTTTTTATGGAAAATTAGGGATTCTATGATGTTGATGAGGCTGCCAAAAACTGGTTTCTGGTCACTGCTGCAAAGAAATGGAAGGATTTTAAGGCAACCTTAAAGAAGGAATTTTTTGATGAAAAATTAACAATTGAGGAACTGCTGCGAAAACATGGTAACAGAGTTAAACATACTGATTGGAAGTTCCTCATTAAGCATTGGACCTCTCCTGAATTTGAAGTAAGGAGTAAAATTATTATTTATGCTTATTTGGACTACAGTACATTTGCTCAATATAACAATTTCTATCCTAGGATCGAATGGAAATGTGCAAAGCTAATCGTGCAAAGTTGAGGATACATCATACATCAGGAAGCAAGAGCTTTGCATGTTCTAGGCATGAAATGGTACAGAAAATATCTCTAGCATTGATATTTAGTGCATTATTTTGCTGCAGTTTCAGTATTGAATTAAAATAATTTTAGAGTGTAGAGCTGGGGCGCGTACCTCGAAGAGATGAAATCTATATCAGAACACATACAAGAAAAAATGGAGTTCCATCCCAACAAGCAGAGCCAATAATTGTAAGTTCTTTTTTATAAAGAATTTTAGTATGTAATATTTGTCTCTAGTGTATAAACATCCATATTCCATTTTGCTAGAACAAACTTAAATCAGTTGCTGAAGCCCACCCAGAGTTGACAGAAAGGTCAATTCAACAAGGTGATGTCTTTGCTGCTGCTTGTGGAGAAAAGGAGCCAAGAGGGCGTGTTCGTGCTTTGGGTCTAGGACCAACTCCCCAAGATGTTGGTACCCCTGGTTTGAAGTGTTACAAGTCAACAAGGCTACAAATGGAAGTTCTAGCTCGTAATAAGTCTGAAAGTGACAAAGCTTCTCTAGAACGACGCATACAAGAATTGGAAGAGGAACTGCATGAGGCTGTGTTTTGTTCTAAACCTATTAGAGATATGACTATGAGCTCACTGTTACTAAAATTTGAGCAGTGGCTTTAGGTGTTAGTGAGCTATATAAGCTTTGGTGACAAGTAGTGGATGTATGACTTTTGGTCACATGAGGTAGATGTGGGGGATGTTGATGGCTCGCTCATGCACAAAATTCATGTTTGCGAGCTTCTAATCTGTTTTGTACTTATGATGTTGAATCTGACTGACCTTACATTGGGCTACTCATATATGAATGAATCAGTGGTCAATGGTTTGTCTTCATATATTTTATGATGTTCCATGTCTGTATGGCTAATATATCTTGTAATGAATGTGTGTGCATTGATGACAGATTAGATTTGGGTTATTATATACGGCTGATTAATTAGCAATATATATTGTCTCTAGGTGAATGATTCGTGTTGGAGTGTTGGTTGCTAAAAGTATTTATAGCCTCAAACCGTTTGTCGTTGTAAGTAAGCCCTAAGGCGTTAGCCTGTTGGTCGCTATACACATGTCGGTCGTTATAGGCTATAGCGACGCCACTTTCAGCGACTCCAGCTAAGGGTCGGCATAGATCTATACCGACCGATCGAACGTCGCTATATCGACCTATAACGACCCACAATACGTCGCTATTCTGGGGCTGTGGTGTAGTGGATACATCTCTTTTCTCTTTCCTCCTTTATTTCCACATCATATGCTATCCTATGTGGTTCAACCTTAGATACAACTAACTAGGAGAATTAGTACCTTGTTCTTCTCTCTTCATCTCGTTGACCGACAACGCCAGCAACTGACCGCCGAACCATGTGGATGATGAAATGAATTCTCAAGCACTTGGCCTCTCGACCGGTCTGATAAATTTGAAGGAAGGTGATTTATTTATGAAGATTGACATTTTATATTGGATATGAAATAGAGTGATCTTTACCAATAGGTGGCAAGTCTAATTGGTATAGTGTCTTGTGACTAATGCCCACAATTTGAGCCCCATCAAGTGTTACGCGGGTTTATTCTGGATTTTTCGGTGTCTGATCTGTGACCTCTGTTGTTGAGCATTAAAGATTACCATAACCAACTGCATGCATCCTTCGAAAAAGAGAAATAGAATGATCTTTATATTGGATTTAAAATTAGAAAATATTTATTTATTATTTTTTAGTTGCAACATGCACACTGCGTAGTTTCATTCAGAAAAAATATATGCGCAGCACCGAACTAGCACATAAAACACCCGCAAGCCCAAGCTACTGGATGGATAACTAGGTATTACTCTAAGCTCAATAAGCCTAAAATATGAACATACATCAATAATGGGAAATAAAACCTGCCGGCCCAATGCTGGTAGGGAACTAAAATCGCTCTCCAGGACACTACTCTTTTCCCGATCATCCCGAATTCTGGACGGGAATGATCCTACTTGGCAGTTGGCACCTCCACGATTACATGAAGATTAGATCATTGTTTAGACTACTATGAAACTGTACAGTCTATACTCCAGCTGCTTTGAAGAAAACAGTATAACATATCATGCAAGCATTTCTGTAATCAATGCTCGTACCCGTATGGTTGTCTCAAATATGGGAAAGTGTCTGCGGAGCCATTGGCAGTGCTCGACAGCTCGATCATCAAGAGTTCTCTAGATGTCGTTATTGATGGTCAATATGTTTGACGGGTCTCTTGGAAACGATAGGCATCGCATATGTAGATCGTGGGCACTCATCGGCGTCGCCATATTTACTTTCACACGCTTCCTGTCCAGGCAGAAGTCGTATGCACGTACTCTACTTTTACCTATCTGCGTTCGAAGATCAGAAACCAGTGCCTCTGTCTCTCGGAAGTTATGTTTACCAACCGCTGGCCGCCTTGCCCGCTGTTCAAGCGAACTGCGTGAAACTAAGAATATAAATATCTTCTGTAATCTACCTAACAGTTAATACCGGGAAAATATTGGGAGGTGGAATAATGGGACAGTTGTTAGTGCCAGGATTCGCAGATCGAATGTTTCAAGAGTGCCCCGCTAGATATATGGTTACTGTTAGAGCAACTCCAAGAGATTAGCAAGCTCAAAAAAAAACTCTAAGAGATTAGCCAAAAGAAGTATCTAAATTTAATGATTTAGCTATTCTCTAAAATGAATCTCACCCAAAAAAAACTAGACTACTCCAACAGACTATCTAAACTGGGACTCTCCATATTCAAACCTGCCACATCATCAGGACCTTTTATCTTTTCGGATCCATCGCGAAGACCTCGTCGTCCGCTTGGCCAGGCTTTCTCACGTCTCCTGGCCGCTGGTTCCGGCCGCCGTAGACTCGTCCAGCCATGCGGGTGCAGCCTCGTCCAGCCACGTTCATCATCAGCGCACGCAGGGGGCCGGCATAGCCTCATCCAGTCGGCCGCACGGCTTGAGGGCAGCGGAAGAGGCCCTGCGAGCTGGCGGCGGAAGGAGCCCTGCGAGCCGGCGGCGGAAGCAGTAGAGGCGCACAGAAGAACTAGAGGGCGCGCGGTGGGTCGCGTACGCGCGGGAATGGGGCGCAGCACGCGGGAAGGAAACGCCGACCGCGCCAAGAGACTGGATGGCGAGCGAGGCAGGCTATCCAAGAATAGAGAGCGAAGGAGGAGGGATGGAGAGCTACTAAATTTGGAGAGTCATTTACAGAGTCTATTGGAGACGTTTTTTCTCCAATAATAGCCAAATTTACCTTTAGAAAACGATTTAGCTCTTCTCTTGGAGTTGCTCTAAAAGCGCGAACAGGCGTGATGTACCCAGCAAAATTAAAAATTAAGAATGTTAATCTTGAGATAAGTGCCGATAAATTTCTAGCCTCTGCACGTCTGCTTCAACAAGTGCTTTATAAAATTAATCATCATTGTTTTGCCATATCTTGGTTATGTGTAAACGACTTTCTCGAAACAAAACCGAATTTTAAAAGCAAATCAAATTCTTGTTTGGTTTTGATTATTTTGAACCCTGGCCAAATTCAACACCCATCTCAGCCATCCGCGCCATGAATTCACTGCTGAGCCATCTCCTTTGTCCCTCCACGCAAACGCAATGTTCATCGTCCGAAAATACTACCGCCGCCTGATCTTTTCGCCATCGCTCCTTCCCATTACTTCTCGTCACTGTCACGTCTCTGCAAAATCGTCAGAGCCCGTACCACCTCATCCCTCCCGCCTCTAACACCCTCTTAATTGCACGACCCAGCGTCAGCCCAGCCAGCAAAGCTCGCCGCTACCTTAGCCCTTTCCGCTCTCTTTGTTCTCTCTCGGCCGACTACTTCGCACTGCAAATCGCCTCACCACCCTGCCAGCTACTGCCAAGCCAGTGTACGCCATCCCTGACACCAACACCCTTCTTAATGGCCGTAGCCCTCACCTGGTCAAGCCGCCATGGTAATTTCACCACCGCCATCCGTTCTGCTCTCATCCTCTCATAGCCAACCTAACATGTCTCTGACCATTTTTGACCATCGCAATGTTGAGCCTGAGATAGCCCATACCTCCCCTCAGCCAGCAGCACCACGCCTCCTCGTGCCTTCCCGACCTCTGCCACACGCCACTACCGCCATAGCTCGCCTTCCTCGCCCTATTTAAAACCCTGAGCCCCTCCATTCAAAGGCATCGACGTTCAAGGTGAAGCACCCCACCCAATTGCTTCGACGACCAAGCTCCATCGACAATCACCGGAAAACCCAAAGTAAGCACTGAGTTCAATTCCGTCGATTTGATCTACTGTATTCCAATTGCATTCGCCGTAGCATCCTCATGCTCCTAGTAATACCACCGAACTATTGCCTTAGCTTCCTGAGCCTTCATCATCTCTATCACCGAAGCTCGCTGCTCAGCCCTGGAGCCTCACCGTGAGCAGCTCAGCACAACCATTCATGACCCAAGCTGTCACTTTCTCGAGCTTCCCCTAACCCTATAAATGCCCAAACCCTAATGCTACCGTCCCTTTGACCCATTGTTAATCCTTGTGCCATTCAAAAGCTTTGAGGAAGAAAGACCTCGGCATTGGCAAATGCCAACTCCCCTGCCGCCACCGAGCCCCAAAACGAAACCCCTAGACACCAGGAGACTGATCATGGCCTCAAAAGCCGTTGCAAATTACCCTAGCTCCGCCAATCGCCGCCGTCTCCTTCCCCTGTTTCTCGGTCGCTACAGTATCGGCTAGTGGAAGATAAGAACAGCATGGCGGATTCGTAGCCATTTGTGTGCAGTGGCGGATATATATATCCATTTCGATCATTTCAAGCCCGTCTACCCATTTCTCAGCTCCTTTTCCCCATGCCAGACTCCTATAAACCCCAAACCTATTTTATTTGATTTTTCTAGATTTTATTTCTTTATTTTGTTTCTTTTTATTCCTAGCTCAATCCTTTGAGCATGGAATTAAATTGTTTCTTTTGCTTTGCGCTAGCACACGACGTCGAAGACCAGCCAGTCCAAGAAGGTGAAGCCCAAGTTCAAACACAAGAATAAAAAGAATACGAACTTGTAGAATACCTTGATCCGCAAGGCAAGTTACATATTTTTTATTATATTGAACCTACATTCCTTTAATTATTTAATTATCAGTATTTCCATTATGTTATTTTTGCACTGTTATTTCATATACAATAAATGGTTAGAATGACATGATATTATCTATATCCTACCGCCTGATAAAGCCCAGATTAACTTTGATGGCCATATTGTCGGATCCCGGAGCAACTACACCTAAACCCTTTGTTTTAATCGCACTAGTCCAGAATCAGCTAGTGCACACAGTGATAACAAAGACAAGTATCATGCACAATGACAAACTTTATTTAACTGAATATGAGCCTGATGGCCAAAGTTTACATCAATAGCACATAAGCCAAAATTAAATATAAGCAGCGGAAGAAAAACCGAAGCGGAAGAAGCCCACTGAGCCTGCCCACAGGCAAATGACAGTAAGACGCGGCCTACTCGTCCAGATCTTCACCGTAGTTGAAGTTGTCTTCCTCTGTGTGGAGATAGCAAGGTGAATACAAACTTGTATTCCGTAAGTCACACGGAGAAATACAATATAATGATAAAGGCAATAAAGGAAGGTATATAGGGTTAGTTGTGCATAAACTAGCATTTAAAGAAATACAATAAATAGATTGGAATTGCGGAATTTAATACAATAAGTAAAAACAGTAACTGTAGTTGAAAATTAATACCGTTAGTGTAGGCTCCGACCAAACACTAACCTATCCACAAGCATCCCACCCAGACCATCTTTTCCAAAAGATCTCGTATGGATTCCATCCATCCATCCATCTCTCATGGATTCTATCTGTTGGATCGGAAACGGCCACAGAGGGGGGGTGAATGTCGATCACAATAAAATTTTCTCCCCACAAGTATCTGCGACAACCGAGAAATAAAGAAACAAAAACTTGCTTAAACTGGGAAGATCCAGAGCCGGTTAAGCCAAACTGCAATGTATTAAGTGTAGCAAGCTAGCCGGATGAAGAAATAACAAAGTCATCCAAACTGCACAAACTTAGGAGCCAAGCATGCTGTCGACTGCAAAAAGAACACTCAAAACCAAGAGCTCTGCTGTACTGCCAAGAAACCAACTGAAAGCAAACACTGACAAGCTAAAGGAATAGGAGAGACCACAGTCTCTACTCCAAGCCTGCACACCAGACGAAGGCACAAGCAAAAGAGAAGTCTGCTAGCCGAAACAACTAAAGCAAAAAGTGATCACAAACTCTCCCGAAAGAAATTAATGCTGACAAAACATCCCATTAATTCGCTTACTCAAATACCACAAAAAATAGAGCTACTTGCTGGTCAAGAGCACGCACTGCAGGAATAAAAGAACTGGCCGAAAATCAATGGAGAGTAGCTGCCTAAAGAATCATCTCTTGCCAATGAACATGCAGCCATTTAATGCTAGGCATGCAGATTTTTGTTGGCCTACGGACATGTTCTCCTCACAAGAAAAAGTGCACTTGGCAAGCAACAACTATTTATGATAATAAATGAGCACAGAGTAGTACCAAAAGGATGATGAAGCACCACATGCATTCGACACACATAAAAGAAATGCACAGAGAATTAAAATACTTGGTCCAATTAATAAGATGTACTAGCTGCAGGGAATGGGGAAACTTGCTGCCGGCTAAGAAGAGCCAAAAGTAAAACCGAGAAAGATTCAGCAGACAGAGAAAAAGAAGACGAAGCACAACAACTCAACAGAAATTCCTTGAAAAAGATACGGAGACATACATGATTGATAAACAAGAGGAATGATTACATATGGTTGTTCTCAGCTCATCTCTCTCAATCTCCTGCTAACAAGTCCCTATACATGCTTGAGAATCAAGAACTCATAGCACACATGCATAGGAGACACACCCACTCTCTCAACCACTAAAGCACAAAGCAAAAAGCCCTAAAACCCCTCTCCAAGTCTTGCCAACAACCAGGAAACACACTCCTATTTATAGCATTCCTTGATGGGTTTACATTTTGCTTTGCCCGTTTTACCCTCCATGCTTTGCCCGCTAACCCGCTTCCTTTTGCAGTCTTGCGCTTTTACTGAAACGCCCCTGCTGCAATTTCCGGGAAGCTTCCGCGTTCCTTGCCTCGCACGCCTCGCAACCACCTCGAGTCCACGTCGTCTTCGACACATCCTGATTGTTCTGACCTCAGCGCCACCTGCACCTAGTCCAGTCCTCCGTGTCTCGCCACGACTCCACTCGACGTCCTGTAGCCATCACAGACAAGAAACACATTAAATAGCACTGCTCAAAGCATGTAATCACCATTAGCATCAACAAACCTCACTTAAGCATGAAAATACCCAAACGACCAAGCTTGACCAAACCGACCGAGCCCGTTGCACCACGCAACGACATGGTCCAAACCACCCAAACCAAACTCGACTGACCTAAACCCTTGTCAATTACTCATCACTCTCATGGGATCACGACCATGATGAGGTGCTAAGGTCGGGAATGGAAAGGTCTTGATGAGAGGATTTGAATGCTTATGATTCCATGAAAATCCGTTGAGAAAATCACGAGTTCTGGAACCTTCAAAAACCAGCCATGGCACTGCACGCATGCGGCTCAGGACAGGCACGACTTGGAAGATGAACAGTGAGAGGACAGAGAAAATGAAAAGAAAAAAATAATTTTTTTCCAAAACATTCTAATAAATTCGAAAAAATCTAATAAATTCGAAAAAATTCTAATAAAATTTCACCAAAATCCTTGGAACCTAAAAAGATCAAATAAAATAATTTTAGATTTAATTAAAGTTTATTTTAACCATTTAAAATATTTTTATTTGGTAAGCTTTAATTTAATCAAAATAAATTTAAACAGACTCTAAAAATTTGAAAAAAGGATAGAAATGGATAGATTACAATTTTTAAAGAATTTAAAATTGTGAATGGGCTTAATCGAAACTAGGATGAAGGAGAACGGGCTTCTGGAAGTTTGAAACTGAAGACAAAGGAAAAAGAGAATTTTCTGATTTATTTTTTGTACTGAAAAAGAAAGAATATGACGTCAACAAGGAATTGAATTATTTTTCTGCAGGAAAAAAAATTTATGACGTCAGGGCAACATCAGGAAGGATTTTGATTTTTTCACTGATTTATTTTTCAAAAAGAAAAAAGAATTATATTTAGCTGACATGTGACTTTTGCGGACTGTGTACATGGTGAACTGGGTTTATGGACAAGGGATGGGATCAAATCGGGCGGCATAGATTGAATCCAGGCTATCGAATGGAGATGGAGTGGGTTAAGTAAAGATGGAGGGCCGATATTTAATCGGGTACGGAAGATTGGATCTGAGTGTGACACTTGTCAGCCCGAGAAAAGAGAGGGTTTAAAATTAGATTTAGGTTTTTATGAACTTTCAAAAACACTTAGAAAATAAAGTCTAAAAGTTCCAGAATAATTCACAGAAATTCCTGCAGATGACTTAGACTTAGGAAAAATATTTTGAACTTAAAGTTGGTTTTTTAATTTTTACAAAAATACTTTTTAGCTTTGAAATTGATTTTTAAAATCTAGACAAACACAGAAAATCTAGATAAATGCCAAATGCTTCCAACTAATTAATTTGAAATAGGATTTTTTTATAGAAAATCAAAATATCATTTTATTAATTATATTTTTATGTTTTTACCTAAATTACTTTACAAATCTAGCATTTTTAAAAGCAAAAAAATCAGGGAAAATCAAAAAATATTTAGCAAGCAAAACACTTATTTTTATTTTAAATTATTTTTACTATTATTATTTTTTTATAAAAACCTATTCTATACTACTAAGAGGCTTGGCATTTTGCCGGTAGAATTTCAAAAGCGATTCTAGGATAAGGAGACATCACAGGAAGCCACATAATGGTTGGGTCCCATGACCATATACTAGGGTGGAGGCTTGGACTGAAAAGTGGCAGTGCAGATCAGCACTGAAACAAGGGTGTCGTACCTACGGGCTAAACAGGGAAAGAGGTGACTGGTAGGAGAGGAAGAGAAGAGCCAGATCTGTGGAGAGGTGGTGAGAATGAGAGGAGGATGTCCCCCTTTGCCCCTCCTGGGGGCTTATATATATGTGAGTGGGGTAGAATGGGAAATCCCCATTCTACCCCTTAGTATTTACAAAGGATGGGGGTACACTGGTATATTTACACTGTTATATTCCTCTACACTATTGGGCCTATTACATGTTGGACTAGTTGCACGGCCCAGTCACGGGGGGTTGGGCCACCCCTACAACAGTACTCCCTCGACAGCAAGCGCTGAGGTCCCGATGGGCGAGCTGACGCGATCAACCACCCCAGCCCCCCGTTCCCTAATAGCAAGCACGAGGGTGCCGATGCAACTGATAGCTCGCAGACCCTAGAGGCAATGCTTATGAAGGAACCGGTGAAGCACCGGGGACGTCGTCGAGCGCCGAAGACGTGCCGTCCCGACGAGGCGATGCCTACAGGGCGCACGGCGGAGTCGAGGCCGAAGGCGCGACGTCGAGTGCCGAAGACGTGCCGTCCCGCCGACGCGATGCCTACGAGGCGGACGGCGGAGTCGAGCGCCGAAGACGTGCCGTCCCGCCGAGGCGATGCCTACAAGGCGGACGACGGAGTCGAGCGCCGAAGACGTGTCGTCCCACTGAGGCGATGCCTACGAGGCGGACGGCGGAGTCGAGGCCGAAGGCGTGTCGTCGAGCGCCGAAGACGTGCCGTTCCGCCGAGGCGATGCCTACGAGGCGGACGGCGGAGTCGAGGCCGAAGGCGCGTCGTCGAGCGCCGAAGACGTGCCGTCCCACCGAGGCGATGCCTTCAAGGCGGGCGGTGGAGTCGAGCGCCGAAGACGCGCCGACACTGTTGTTCTCCTACCTTCGAAAAAAATGCCCGCTGAGGGCGGGCGCTTGGAGCGTAGGCCGAAGGCACTACGCACGCCGAGGTAGGGAGGCGAGGCCGCCGTTCCCCTACCTTCAAAAAGGAGTGCCCGCGGAGAGCGGGCGCTTGGAGCGTAGGCCGAAGGCACTACGCACGCCGAGGTAGGGAGGCGAGCCCGCCGTTGCCCTACCTTCAAAAAGGAGTGCCCACGGGGAGCGGGCGCTTGGAACGTAGGCCGAAGGCACTACGCACGCCGAGGTAGGGAGGCGAGACCGCCGTTCCCCTACCTTCAAAAAGGAGTGCCCGCGGGGAGCGCGCGCTTGGAGCGTAGGCCGAAGGCACTACGCACGCCGAGGTACGGAGGCGAGACCGCCGTTCCCCTACCTTCAAAAAGGAGTGCCCGCGGGGAGCGGGCGCTTGGAGCGTAGGCCGAAGGCACTACGCACGCCGAGGTAGTGAGGCGAGACCGCTGTTCCCCTACCTTAAAAAAAAGTGCCCGCGGCGAGCGGGCGCTTGGAGCGTAGGCCGAGGGCACTACGCACGCCGAGGTAGGGAGGCGAGACCGCCGTTCCCCTACATTCAAAAAGGAGTGCCCGCGGAGAGCGGGCGCTTGGAGCGTAGGCCGAAGGCACTACGCACGCCGAGGTAGGGAGGCGAGACCGCCGTTCCCCTACCTTCAAAAAGGAGTGCCCGCGGGGAGCGGGCGCTTGGAGCGTAGGCCGAAGGCACTACGCACGCCGAGGTAGGGAGGCGAGACCGCCGTTCCCCCACCTTCAAAAAGGAGTGCCCGCGGGGAGCGGGCGCTTGGAGCGTAGGCCGAAGGCACTACGCACGCCGAGGTAGGGAGGCGAGACCGCCGTTCCCATACCTTCAAAAAGGAGTGCCCGCGGCGAGCGGGCGCTTGGAGCGTAGGCCGAAGGCACTACGCACGCCGAGGTAGGGAAGCGAGACCGCCGTTCCCCGACCTTCAAAACGGAGTGCCCGCGGGGAGCGGGCGCTTGGAGCGTAGGCCGAAGGCACTACGCACGCCGAGGTAGGGAGGCGAGACCGCCGTTCCCCCACCTTCAAAAAGGAGCGCCCGCGGGGAGCGGGCGCTTGGAGCGTAGGCCGAAGGCACTACGCACGCCGAGGTAGGGAGGCGAGACCGCCGTACCCCGACCTTCAAAAAGGAGTGCCCGCGGGGAGCGGGCGCTTGGAGCGTAGGCCGAAGGCACTACGCAGGCCGAGGTAGGGAGGCGAGACCGCCGTTCCCCCACCTCCAAGAAGGAGTGCCCGCGGGGAGCGGGCGCTTGGAGCGTAGGCCGAAGGAACTACGCACGCCGAGGTAGGGAGGCGAGACCGCCGTTCCCCTACCTTCAAAAAGGAGTGCCCGCGGCGAGCGGGCGCTTGGAGCGTAGGCCGAAGGCACTACGCACGCCGAGGTAGGGAGGCGAGACCGCCGTTCCCCCACCTTCAAAAAGGAGTGCCCGCGGGGAGCGGGCGATTGGAGCGCAGGCCGAAGGCACTACGCACGCCGAGGTAGGGAAGCGAGACCGCCGTTCCCCGACCTTCAAAACGGAGTGCCCGCGGGGAGCGCACGCCGAGGTAGGGAGGCGAGACCGCCGTTCCCCCACCTTCAAAAAGGAGTGCCCGCGGGGAGCGGGCGCTTGGAGCGTAGGCCGAAGGGACTACGCACGCCGAGGTAGGGAGGCGAGACCGCCGTTCCCCCACCTTCAAAAAGGAGTGCCCGCGGGGAGCGGGCGCTTGGAGCGTAGGCCGAAGGCACTACGCACGCCGAGGTAGGGAGGCGAGACCGCCGTTCCCCTACCTTCAAAAAGGAGTGCCCGCGGAGAGCGGGCGCTTGGAGCGTACATACTCAACAAGTCACATGGGAAAATGCTATATAATTACTTGCAAGGATTTTCAAGGGATGGGGTTATATGGGTTGATTAAGTATTTATGGATGCAGTTTTATTTATAAAATTTTTACATACAATAGAACAATAACTTAATGAATTGGGGTTTCAAACTTTAGTTACAATTCTTCAACATTTTCAAACCATTTCCAAATCTACTAATGCTTCGCGGTTGGAATCACCCATTAAATACAGCTTCATTTAACGGAAGCACAGCATATTCGAATACCATATAATTTGGACTCTGCAGAGCTACCCAGCTTTACCCACAAGATTCCTTAACTCTCATGACTGAGTTAATAAAATAAAGCTTTTCACTGCTCAATTCTTTATATAGTCTCTACCCAGTATGTGCTATTTCCCAACAAACTCGAGTGGCCCTGGCCTCACTCGATTTGATGCGGATCTACTGTTGTTAAGTATGATTTTATCGTTTCTATACCACAAAACTCCCTCAGTGTCTCTCCACTCTTTGTAGATATTCAATTGAATTTGAGCAGCTACTAAACTAGGTTTGACGAATCAACGCTTGTAGTTGAGCGATCACCATGTTCTTTACTTTGTATAAGGTTCTAGTCCTTGTATTTTCATTGAGACAACTTCCATCCACAAACCCTTTGTTGTAGGGGTGGCCCAACCCCCCGTGACTAGGCCGTGCAACTAGTCCAACATGTAATAGGCCCAATAGTGTAGAGGAATATAACAGTGTAAATATACCAGTGTATCTCCATCCTTTGTAAATACTAAGGGGTAGAATGGGGATTTCCCATTCTACCCCACTCACATATATATAAGCCCCCAGGAGGGGCAAAGGGGGACATCCTCCTCTCATTCTCACCACCTCTCCACAGATCTGGCTCTCCTCTTCCTCTCCTACCAGTCCCCTCTTTCCCTGTTTAGCCCGTAGCTACGACAGATGGCGCCATCCGTGGGGAGAAGACAAAAAGTTGCTTAAGGAGTTGGAAGCTGTTCTTGGAAGCGTCCCCTAGATCCGTGGGATTCGCAACATTTCGTGGGTCATCGATGACAGATAAGTAGCCTGTTCACTGAGAGTTTAGCAATCTTGGCCGCACGGGCATCCAGGCTTCATCTCCCTACGTTGGGATCTGTTTTGTATATGCTGCAGGGGATAGATCTAGGCGAATCGCCCAAGTGCAACGCTAAATAGATCTAATCAAATCGCTTCTCTCTGCGTTGTTGTCGCTGCTCTGCTAGGGGCGTTCTTACAGGGAAGTGCTACGTCGATGCTATGACTGGGAGGAGCACGAGCCCACGGCTGCCGCTCCGGTGACGACGCCGCCGGACGAGGGCCCCACAGTCCCAGTCTCGCGACGCCACGACAACAGCCGGCCGCAGGGAAGGAGTACACGGGATTTAGCACTCCGCGCCCGTCTTCGCACCTCCGTCTGCGCCCGCGTCGCCGAAGGCGGGTCTTCGCGCGTCCTCGGCGAAGTCTACCTCGCGCAGTGTCTCCGCGTCGGCCCGTCTCGCGCCATCGCATCCACGACGCCCTGCGCAGAGTACCCATCCTGCATGAGCCTCACGTATCCTATGCAGTCCGTTAAGGCGCAACCCATATCCCATGCATTCCCTTAGTATTGCATGCACCTCATAATTGCATGTCATAATTACATGTACTAGCCTTGCAGGTAAGCAATGGCTGCATCCATTAGTGTAGCAACACGTCCGCACGCAGGGAAGAATTCACTCACGTGATGATGATTTCGCATGAACCTCTTTTGCGTAGTATCTGCAGGGCTCGCGGCATTCGCGCATGGCAACTTGGCAGCGTGACCCCGGCAGCTCGTTGCTGGGCTCCTCCGCAAGAAGATGCTCCGCTCGTCCGACTGAGCGAGGCTCGTCCGCTGGGTGACTTCGCCTCATCTCCGCTCCTCCGCACCGAGGGTCTTCAGTGTGAGGTGGCCTCCGCGCGGATAGCAAGTCTGTGCCTCGGACTGCCTCCGCGCAGATAGCAAGCCTGCCTCGGGCTCCGCGCCCACGTTGCGGTCAACTACAGTCCCCGTAGCGTCTTCGCCCAAGGCTCACCCGGCATCTGCGACGGCGGGGTTGTCCTCACGCCATAGCCTCCACGACGTCGACGTCTTCTCCGAGCCACGCTCGCCCGGCTCAAGAGCATTCAGCTGTGTCACCCCGGGAAGACGACGAGCGCGCCGGAGTCCCCACAAGCGTCGCGTCGGACTGTCGAAGCTGGCCGGCTCTGCCAAGATCCGTGTCGGCGCGGCCTACCTGCCGCTGTTGGATGCGCGAGGGGCTGCCCGCGGCGGCGTCAGATGAGGACCTGCATGGGCCATGCACGTGAGCTTCTTATGGGACGTCCCCGTTCTATATGGCCCCCGAGCTGCAAGTCTTCGCGCGCGTCACATCGGGTGCACTACTTCTTCAAAGTAATCATCAACGAGCTCATCGTCGACCGTACTCAGCGGCAGGGGCGTCCAGGACTTCCGGGCGCTCCACGCGTAGGGGTGGAAAAAAAGCTCATTAGTGGGCTCGTTGGCTCGGTTCAAAATTGCTTCAATTATACTTGTTAATTGGTTAAACATTAAAATGAGTTGATTTCAAATGAATTTGAATTTTGCTCAAGCTCGGCTCGTTAGCTCGTTTCTAAAAATACTTTTAAATTATCCGTAAAATGATATTAAATCAAAATATACCAATTTTAGAAAAAGCTCGATAAGACGAGCAGTTGGCTCGATATCCACCCCTATCCACGCGTGCATGCACGTATGTATGCGTCCAGCCACCGTCATCAGGTGATTATACGGCGTCGCCCTGCGAGGTCTGCACTACGGCCTCCGCGTGGTCTGCGTCGCCGGCTTCGCGCCTGCGAGGTCCTCGCCACCGGCTCCGCGCCTGCGAGGTCCTCGCCACCGGCTCCGCGCCTGTGAGGTCCGCGTCGCCGGCTCCGCGCCTGCGAGGTCCGCGTCGCCGGCTCCGCGCCTGCGAGGTCTTGCGAGGTCTGCGCCACCATCTCCGCGCCTGCGAGGTCAGCGAGCGGTGGCCATCGGCGGTGATCTGGCGCTGGCGAGCGTCATCTTCCCCAAGCGCGGCGACGTCTCCGAAGGAGGCAACGCTCATCAGCGAGGCCCCCTGTCGGGACCCCGGATTTCCGAACCCGGACCCTCTGTGTATTTCTGCACTAGTCCCAGATCAAAGCTAGTGCACACAGTTAAACAGAAATGAATACATAACCAGCAACGCTTTATTACAATATTAAAGAGTACAGACCGAAAGGTCTCATTACTACAATTGAGGTTTCAAGACCTCGCACACACGAAACACAGCGGAAGCAAAAGATAAACTCGGTGAAGACCCATCACTACGCCACAGGCAATTGACTGGGGAAGCGCGACCTAGAACTCCTGGAATCCTCCGTCGAATCCACCCGCGAAGAAGTCGTAGTCGCCTTCTTGAGCTTCGTACTCCTCTGGTTGTTATTTTTGAGTGTAGCATGTGAGTACATAAAGTACTCCGCAAGTCTTGGGAAAAATGCATAGATGCAAGGCTTGACAAAGGAAGGCTATATGGTTCTTTTGCACAAAGCAATATTTTAAAATTTCAATTACTACTAATTATTTTCGAAGGCATCAATTTAATAAAGTAAATGTTTTAACAGAATTAACTTTCTAGTGAAGGTTCCAACTACCAACACTAGCTAACCAATTACCATTGGTCAAGTTTTAAACTGCGGGTTCCATCCACCCTCTCTGGCTCCATCCGCCAGGATTCCCTTCCGAGAGTTCCCTCCACCCTCGGAATACAAAACTTTTGATTTTAAAACCAAAACCAGAAATCTACCATGTGAATGCATTCCTTGCCCGCCCTTGACCGTGGGCACGGCTATTCGAATAGTTTTACACTCTGCAGAGGTTGTACAACTTTACCCACAAGAGATAATTTATCCTAAAAGTCAACACGCTTCCTTTGGCATGAGACCCAGATAAAATATCACAAAGTCTTTACCTTACTCTAATCTAGCTAGATACCACCCGCTGAGGTTTCACCGCAGGTAGGCTAACTGCCCGAACCGAAGCCCCCTCTTGCGCCATATGAGTACAGTAAATCCCTGTCCCTCACTGTGAATAACCAGTCCATCCCTGGCATCCACTTTCCACTGGTGGCACCTAAACTAGACTATCGTAAGTTAGTCAGCTAGGTCGTACCCATATAGACTTGTGGTTGTACGGTTAATGCTCAGTCTGGACAAACACAAGCGTCGGTCCTTAATTGACTAGGGTGGAACATACACTTTACAAGATCTCGTGCTTCCTGCACCAATCCAAACCAACCATCCACCCTAATCTAAACCAATTTTCACATTTTAGTTTATTTTAAAAGAACAGTGGCAACTCCAATTGCCACTAAGTTTGCAAACACAAGATTATTACAATAATTCATAATTTCCCATTTGCAAGATTTGTGAGATATTAAATAGCGAGACTAAGCATTATACTACCATTCCACTATTCACAAAGATTCAGTAATAATCTCATTATTGAGACAAATGAAACTCTAGGGTGACAAAGGTACATGGCATTCAATTTCAATGGAGGATATAACAAGGTTGGTTTAACTAACCCTTAAGATTTGAACTAATATTTTATATAAATAGCAATGCACATAATTTAAAATAATTAAAACATTTCGAAATCATAGGTTCAAGATGATCAAAGGAGACTTGCCTTCTTGCACGCTGTCTGGACCTTCTTGCTGCGTGTCGGGAAAGTCTTCGGCAACGACGGGTTCTACGCGCGAAAAGACCGAACAAACAAAATAAACTCAAATAAAATCCAAATAAAATATAAAAATTATAAAATATATACTAAGGGATAGATTATGATTTTAGATGAATTTAGGAGAAAGAATCAACGGATTCGGAGTTCGTATGAGGGAGGTCAAATATCTGGAAGTTTTGAACATCACATGAAATGATAACAAAATACGAGGATTACTTTTTGAACAGTACAGTGTCGGTTGGCTATAAGGTGGCTGGCGAATGGGCAAAATGGAATGTTGGCAATGAGGCGAAGGTGGTGACATGGGTACGGCGACGAGGAACGGCGGCAATCACCCGCAGTGAGTGAAAAACTGCACCGACGGCACAGTAGCGACAACTGCAGGTTGGAGAGAGATAGTACCGAGTATGGAACGTGGAGATGTAAGGTGAGCGTGGGATAGTACATGGCATGGTGAAGTTAGGAAAATTATTGGCTAAGCTGAAAATTAATCGGAGACGATACAATCGACGTTTGAATGACGATAGTGGAGAAACAGGAAAATTTTGATATCTTGGTGCTCGGTAGAGCGAATCCAAAACCATTTGAAAGGTAGCTACCTGGGATGGTTTGGCACGATATGACGCGAACGGATTGGGGAAAACATCACTGGATAGACGGGGACACGAGATGCCATTGGCGGCCATGGCGAGGTGTTGGAGGCGAAATTTTGTGGAGGCTTTTCGGGGAAACGGAAGGAAGCACGGCGTAGAACGCAGTGAGGCAAGTCTAAGAAAAATTATGGCATGGGCTAGGCCTGGGCAAAATACCCGCTACCCATTACCCGTACCCGAATTACCCGGACCCGAACCCGAAATACCCGAACCCGAGGTACCCGATCCCAAATTCGGATAGCGATTCTGATTACCCGAAATTAGTTTGGGTAGTTCGGGTAATATCCCCTGGTACCCGAACTACCCGAATTACCCGAATTGTCTTTCTGTTTGTGATGTGTTGTCGGTTGAACACTTGAACTTATCACTTTATTAGTATATGATTCTCTCTGTTTGAACAACTGCCTGTGATATATTATTCTATGCAAATTGCTGCTGAAATTCTATGCAAATTGCTGCTTAAATTATGTGCAAATTCTGTGCAGTTTGCTGGTTTTCTGTAAATTCGGGTATATCGGGTATACCCGAACCCGAACCCGAATTATCGGGTACCCGAAATTGCGGGTAGTGTTTTTTTGGGGCTAATATCGGGTAGCAGTTTTCATTACCCGAATTTTGAATTACCCGAACTACCCGACCCGAAAAAATCGGGTAACCCGAACGCCCAGGCCTAGCATGGGCTAAGGCTTACCGGAGGCGACGAATCGACGTCGGGAGTCACAAACGGCCATTTTCACGGAAAGCTCAATTCCTGACAATTGGCTCCACGAAAAATTAAACAAAATGGTAGAAAAATTTCTTAGAGGCTAGGACACAATATGACGCGAACAAAAATCAAAGCGCTTACCAAAAAGGGGTGTACGCGCAAGGTACAGTTTTAGTGTCTGGGCCTGACAAGGTCGACGAGGACTCGGGGAATATTTAGGTGATGGCGATGGAAGCACGACGTAGAACGCGTCGAGGCAAACTCAACGGTGCAAACGGCTCGGCCAAAGGACTTCGGATGGTGGCGGAACACGGTGGAGAAGACATTGTGCGACCGTCGGGTTGACATCGGCGTTCCGGGCAAACGGAGAGGAGTTAGCATGTGGGGTTTGCGGCGAAACGAAGAGTGGAGCGTGGGGAACGTGATGCTCACCTTGGTTTTGGTCGGGCATGCACGGACGGCCGGTGGCGATGCGAGGAACAACGACGCGCTATGGCCCACGGTGGCGACGGTGCTCCGGCGAAGTTCCGGCGAAGGCGAGGTGAGCACCGCGTAGAACGCGACGAGGCGAATCCAAGGATGTGCTCAAAAGTGGCGGGGCTCCACCGGACGAGGCGCAAGAAGTCGAAGAACGCCGCTTGGAACACAAAAGAAAAACTCTGATTGCGGCCAAACGAATGGGAGTTAGGATTTGGAATTTTCGGGGTTGAGTAAGGATGAGGAGGGGCTCACGGTGCTCCCTTTTATAGGGGTTGAGGAGGCCCGAGGAGGGAGATCGAAGGTTCATGTCTTTGAATGGCATGAGTTAAATCCCGCGAAACGGCTAATCAATTTGAGGGGAAACGGTAGGGAATTGAAAGAGCTTGCTGAGAGGAAAAGAATGCACTTGATTTCACGGAAAACGGTTGAGTAAATCATGAGTTATTGAGGATTGAAGAAGCTTCAAAGAAATGCCATGGCGGCATTGCTCTGGACGTATCGTGAGGAAGATGAAGTGGATTGGAGGAGAGAGAAAATAATTTAATAATAATATTTTTTTCCCAAAAAAATAAATAAATTCGAAAAAAAATCAGAAAAAAATTCTATAAAAATCTTTGGAAGCCGAAATTATCAAATAAAATAATTTCGAATTTAATTGAAGTATATTTTAACCATTTAAAATATTTTTACTTTCTAGGCTTTAATTTAAATCAAATAAATTCGAAAATTCCAAAAATTTAAAAAGAGGATATAAATGAATAGATTGAAATTTTAGATGAGTTTAGAAATTTGAATGGGCTCAATCAGAATTAAAATGAAGAAATACGATCTTTTGGAACTTTAAAAGGAGAGAAAAAGAATAAACTGATTCTCTGGAATTATTTTAGAACTGAAATGACATCATCAAGGGAAATGATTTTCAGCGGAATTATTTTTCTATGGAAAAAGGAATTTATACGTTAGGGTGACATTAGCAAGGATTTCGATTTTCTGGCCGAATTATTTTTCAACAGAAAAATAGTTTTATTCAACGATAGGTCGGATCAGCTTTTGTGAATCTTGGTCCAAGGACTAGGGAGAAGGTTGAGGATTAAATTTGATTTAGATTTTGAAATAAAATTTAGATAAATCCAAATAAAGTTCAAATACTTTAAATTAATTAATTTGAAATTAAATTTTTCAGAGAGCGAAATTTTGGGATGTTACAAACCTACCCCCCTTAGAAAGAATCTCGTCCCCGAGATTCGGACGGACTAGGAAAAAGAAAGGAGAGCAAAACTCGGCTCTTAGGTCCTCTTCACCTCCCAAGTTGCTTGACTTCAAATGGTTGCTCTACTGCACTTTGTGGAACTTTATGGTCATGCTTCTTGCGTGGCGCTAAGCTTCCTTCATGATTCTATCTTGTTGTTCGATGCTCTGAAGTATTCCTTTAACTGAGAAATATGGAAGATGATAACAAATCGGACTGGTACATCTTTAGTCGCTTGCAAGCTCTGGGTTAATTTCAATTGCCTTTATCATATCGATTAATTCAGGATTCCACCAAAAAGGGCTTAACTTCCACAAGTATTCATCCGAGAGAGACATAATTATTTCAACTCTTCAAAATTCTTGATTCCAAAATCACATACCACAAATGCACTTTGTTGATTTCAACAAATAATCTCATTAACTTTTACTCTCTGCTCTAATTTGAATCGACGTCAAACCATAGAATTTTTCCAACAAGAATCCAATAACATTGTAATTTGTGATTTCCACCAATTGTTTTATGATCATTATCTAGTCCAACAGATCCATAACTCTGATCAAATAATATAAAATTAATCCAATCTTTTAGTAATCATCAATCAAGTTTAAGATCATCTAAGCCATAATTTAATATTCATTAGTCCTCCAACATCAATCTCTTGATAATCATCATTTTGGTTCCACCAAATTTGAATGATCTCAAATACCTCAATTAATTCTTATCAGACAATCTCTCAACTAATTCTTATTGGACAATCTATCTCCCATAATTAATTTAAATCCTTCAGGTTATCCATTTTAACATCCTTAAATAATCTAGTTAATCCCATTAGTTAAAATCCAATTACCTAGCAATGATCTACTAAATCCACCAAATTCAAATTGACATATCAAAGTCCACTTTGCAATGATAAAATTAATCCACCAAGATATCTAAGTGTATATCATCTGGAATTCCACTAGTATCCACTCATCATCAATAGGTCCACCAAACTCTGGTAATCAATTAACTCCACAAAA
The DNA here is from genome assembly GCA_017311315.1 of Dendrocalamus latiflorus. Lineage (NCBI taxonomy): Eukaryota > Viridiplantae > Streptophyta > Magnoliopsida > Poales > Poaceae > Dendrocalamus > Dendrocalamus latiflorus. The sequence continues at coordinate 44,914,494 of CM029663.1, forward strand.
TTCATCTACTCTTCATGATTCAACCAAAATCACCCAAAATTGATATCATGAATTGTTTGTGATAATTCAACTTCTTAATCTTTTAATCTCTCCCTTTACTGGATCAATCTCTTAATACTAATTCTCCAATGATCACAAATAATCCCTTCAACAAAAATCTTGTGTTGCTCCTTTCAATCCTAGATAATAAATCCAAGGTAAAGTTTAGACTCTTCCCATGATCTAATTAGCTTTCCCAAGCTCAACTTTATATTTAATCTCTAGTCAATCCACAAAGATGACACTTTTTAGATTTATTTATAATCAATTGGTATCCACAAATATACCCTTTTATCTCAATATTCTCGAGTATTATTCAATCTTGTCAATTATAAATCCAAAATATATCACTCTAGCAACAATTCTCCAAATTACCTAACTTGACATGCACTAATTATCACGGCTTTCCCGACAAGAGTACTTTCCATAAATTTGTTGTCTTCCATATACTCTAGGTCTCCAAGGATTCTCCAAACTTGGACTTCGGTGAAAGAATTGGAGCTTGTACTATTGCGGTAACTGGGGTTAGCAAAAGATAAGAGGGAAGTAGCACAGATAAGAGATCAGGGGAACGACTAAACACCATCCCAAACAAACACACAAAAGAGAAACAAACAACAACTAGGAGAAGCTTAGCTTGAAATCAAAATAGTTTTTAAGGATGACTGTACTACAAATATTCAAAGACCTGGTACAGTCCACCTAATACACAAGCAAGTAATATATAAGCGTTCTAAAATCGTAAGACTTTACTTGGGTATTTCAACTAAAGAGCTAGTCCTTGCTCCTTCATGATGATGAGCTTCTCCAAGTGCTTCTTAGACGTAGCCTTACTGAGCCATCTATAGAAATTACAAAGGAAAGGGGGTACAATTACCGTTCCAAAAAGGAAATAAGCAGATAGATAAGGGAGAATGCCATGACGAAGGTAAGGATAGAAAGACAAGAAAAGACAATGATAGCATATTATTAAAATTTTATTTTATAAAATAAAATTTGAAGCTCCTCCTCTTTTAACGACCATTCTAACTAGGTCACGTCCTACAGTCAAATTGGCTCTGATACCACCTCTGTCGGGACCCCGGATTTCCGAACCCGGACCCTCTGTGTATTTCTGCACTAGTCCCAGATCAAAGCTAGTGCACACAGTTAAACAGAAATGAATACATAACCAGCAACGCTTTATTACAATATTAAAGAGTACAGACCGAAAGGTCTCATTACTACAATTGAGGTTTCAAGACCTCGCACACACGAAACACAGCGGAAGCAAAAGATAAACTCGGTGAAGACCCATCACTACGCCACAGGCAATTGACTGGGGAAGCGCGACCTAGAACTCCTGGAATCCTCCGTCGAATCCACCCGCGAAGAAGTCGTAGTCGCCTTCTTGAGCTTCGTACTCCTCTGGTTCTTATTTTTGAGTGTAGCATGTGAGTACATAAAGTACTCCGCAAGTCTTGGGAAAAATGCATAGATGCAAGGCTTGACAAAGGAAGGCTATATGGTTCTTTTGCACAAAGCAATATTTTAAAATTTCAATTACTACTAATTATTTTCGAAGGCATCAATTTAATAAAGTAAATGTTTTAACAGAATTAACTTTCTAGTGAAGGTTCCAACTACCAACACTAGCTAACCAATTACCATTGGTCAAGTTTTAAACTGCGGGTTCCATCCACCCTCTCTGGCTCCATCCGCTAGGATTCCCTTCCGAGAGTTCCCTCCACCCTCGGAATACAAAACTTTTGATTTTAAAACCAAAACCAGAAATCTACCATGTGAATGCATTCCTTGCCCGCCCTTGACCGTGGGCACGGCTATTCGAATAGTTTTACACTCTGCAGAGGTTGTACAACTTTACCCACAAGAGATAATTTATCCTAAAAGTCAACACGCTTCCTTTGGCATGAGACCCAGATAAAATATCACAAAGCCTTTACCTTACTCTAATCTAGCTAGATACCACCCGCTGAGGTTTCACCGCAGGTAGGCTAACTGCCCGAACCGAAGCCCCCTCTTGCGCCATATGAGTACAGTAAATCCCTGTCCCTCACTGTGAATAACCAGTCCATCCCTGGCATCCACTTTCCACTGGTGGCACCTAAACTAGACTATCGTAAGTTAGTCAGCTAGGTCGTACCCATATAGACTTGTGGTTGTACGGTTAATGCTCAGTCTGGACAAACACAAGCGTCGGTCCTTAATTGACTAGGGTGGAACATACACTTTACAAGATCTCGTGCTTCCTGCACCAATCCAAACCAACCATCCACCCTAATCTAAACCAATTTTCACATTTTAGTTTATTTTAAAAGAACAGTGGCAACTCCAATTGCCACTAAGTTTGCAAACACAAGATTATTACAATAATTCATAATTTCCCATTTGCAAGATTTGTGAGATATTAAATAGCGAGACTAAGCATTATACTACCATTCCACTATTCACAAAGATTCAGTAATAATCTCATTATTGAGACAAATGAAACTCTAGGGTGACAAAGGTACATGGCATTCAATTTCAATGGAGGATATAACAAGGTTGGTTTAACTAACCCTTAAGATTTGAATTAATATTTTATATAAATAGCAATGCACATAATTTAAAATAATTAAAACATTTCGAAATCATAGGTTCAAGATGATCAAAGGAGACTTGCCTTCTTGCACGCTGTCTGGACCTTCTTGCTGCGTGTCGAGAAAGTCTTCGGCAACGACGAGTTCTACGCGCGAAAAGACCGAACAAACAAAATAAACTCAAATAAAATCCAAATAAAATATAAAAATTATAAAATATATACTAAGGGATAGATTATGATTTTAGATGAATTTAGGAGAAAGAATCAACGGATTCGGAGTTCGTATGAGGGAGGTCAAATATCTGGAAGTTTTGAACATCACATGAAATGATAACAAAATACGAGGATTACTTTTTGAACAGTACAGTGTCGGTTGGCTATAAGGTGGCTGGCGAATGGGCAAAATGGAATGTTGGCAATGAGGCGAAGGTGGTGACATGGGTACGGCGACGAGGAACGGCGGCAATCACCCGCAGTGAGTGAAAAACTGCACCGACGGCACAGTAGCGACAACTGCAGGTTGGAGAGAGATAGTACCGAGTATGGAACGTGGAGATGTAAGGTGAGCGTGGGATAGTACATGGCATGGTGAAGTTAGGAAAATTATTGGCTAAGCTGAAAATTAATCGGAGACGATACAATCGACGTTTGAATGACGATAGTGGAGAAACAGGAAAATTTTGATATCTTGGTGCTCGGTAGAGCGAATCCAAAACCATTTGAAAGGTAGCTACCTGGGATGGTTTGGCACGATATGACGCGAACGGATTGGGGAAAACATCACTGGATAGACGGGGACACGAGATGCCATTGGCGGCCATGGCGAGGTGTTGGAGGCGAAATTTTGTGGAGGCTTTTCGGGGAAACGGAAGGAAGCACGGCGTAGAACGCAGTGAGGCAAGTCTAAGAAAAATTATGGCATGGGCTAAGGCTTACCGGAGGCGACGAATCGACGTCGGGAGTCACAAACGGCCATTTTCACGGAAAGCTCAATTCCTGACAATTGGCTCCACGAAAAATTAAACAAAATGGTAGAAAAATTTCTTAGAGGCTAGGACACAATATGACGCGAACAAAAATCAAAGCGCTTACCAAAAAGGGGTGTACGCGCAAGGTACAGTTTTAGTGTCTGGGCCTGACAAGGTCGACGAGGACTCGGGGAATATTTAGGTGATGGCGATGGAAGCACGACGTAGAACGCGTCGAGGCAAACTCAACGGTGCAAACGGCTCGGCCAAAGGACTTCGGATGGTGGCGGAACACGGTGGAGAAGACATTGTGCGACCGTCGGGTTGACATCGGCGTTCCGGGCAAACGGAGAGGAGTTAGCATGTGGGGTTTGCGGCGAAACGAAGAGTGGAGCGTGGGGAACGTGATGCTCACCTTGGTTTTGGTCGGGCATGCACGGACGGCCGGTGGCGATGCGAGGAACAACGACGCGCTATGGCCCACGGTGGCGACGGTGCTCCGGCGAAGTTCCGGCGAAGGCGAGGTGAGCACCGCGTAGAACGCGACGAGGCGAATCCAAGGATGTGCTCAAAAGTGGCGGGGCTCCACCGGACGAGGCGCAAGAAGTCGAAGAACGCCGCTTGGAACACAAAAGAAAAACTCTGATTGCGGCCAAACGAATGGGAGTTAGGATTTGGAATTTTCGGGGTTGAGTAAGGATGAGGAGGGGCTCACGGTGCTCCCTTTTATAGGGGTTGAGGAGGCCCGAGGAGGGAGATCGAAGGTTCATGTCTTTGAATGGCATGAGTTAAATCCCGCGAAACGGCTAATCAATTTGAGGGGAAACGGTAGGGAATTGAAAGAGCTTGCTGAGAGGAAAAGAATGCACTTGATTTCACGGAAAACGGTTGAGTAAATCATGAGTTATTGAGGATTGAAGAAGCTTCAAAGAAATGCCATGGCGGCATTGCTCTGGACGTATCGTGAGGAAGATGAAGTGGATTGGAGGAGAGAGAAAATAATTTAATAATAATATTTTTTTCCCAAAAAAATAAATAAATTCGAAAAAAAATCAGAAAAAAATTCTATAAAAATCTTTGGAAGCCGAAATTATCAAATAAAATAATTTCGAATTTAATTGAAGTATATTTTAACCATTTAAAATATTTTTACTTTCTAGGCTTTAATTTAAATCAAATAAATTCGAAAATTCCAAAAATTTAAAAAGAGGATATAAATGAATAGATTGAAATTTTAGATGAGTTTAGAAATTTGAATGGGCTCAATCAGAATTAAAATGAAGAAATACGATCTTTTGGAACTTTAAAAGGAGAGAAAAAGAATAAACTGATTCTCTGGAATTATTTTAGAACTGAAATGACATCATCAAGGGAAATGATTTTCAGCGGAATTATTTTTCTATGGAAAAAGGAATTTATACGTTAGGGTGACATTAGCAAGGATTTCGATTTTCTGGCCGAATTATTTTTCAACAGAAAAATAGTTTTATTCAACGATAGGTCGGATCAGCTTTTGTGAATCTTGGTCCAAGGACTAGGGAGAAGGTTGAGGATTAAATTTGATTTAGATTTTGAAATAAAATTTAGATAAATCCAAATAAAGTTCAAATACTTTAAATTAATTAATTTGAAATTAAATTTTTCAGAGAGCGAAATTTTGGGATGTTACACCCCCGCGAGGTCTTCTCCGAAGTAACCTCCACAGTGTCGAGGTCGCCGCCGCGCCACGGCCTCCACAGCAGGCTGCGCTTCGTCAAGGACCTCGGTCACGGAGTCGCGATGAAGAATCTCGGCGTGAGCGGCGACGGCGTGCTGGGTCTGGTCACTGAGGCCGGGAGGCCGCCCTAAGGCGACCGGAAGGCCGGGCCATATGCCGCCAGGGACGACACAAACGTCTGCAATCAGCTCGGGATGCCAATACGGCCCGGACCGCAGGCGAACGCACGCATCTCCGAGCCCTTCAGTGAGGACCTCCGGTCGGGGCCCACGCCGGAGGCGCACTAAGGCCGGTTCTGCGGCAACGGCAGGCCGGCGTACCTGCTCCATGTGTCCGCGACGCACTGGACGCTCTGCATCGCGTCCGAGGACGCAGAAGATAAGGCGGTACGGGTGGCCATGGACTGGATGTGCGGCCCCGGGCGCGTGAGGGGCGAGCTCTCGCTCCGCGGGTCTTCACGCCAAGCTTCCGCGGGGCAGTCTACGCCGAGCAGGCGCCCAGCCTCCATTCCCCGTCGGGTCTCTAGCGTCGCGTCGCCTTCGGGCAGGACCTCGCCTCCGCAACCTGGACTTCGCATGCGTCTCCGCCCTGGGCCAACGCAGAGCCTTCGCTCTACGTCAAGCCTCCGCGCGACGGGAACAGCATTTATTAGGGACATGCAAAGCCAGTCGGCGCTATGAGCTGTCCACATGCAAGCACTTAATGCCATGAGATGCTAGCAGCCGGCACCATGGTCACCTTCGTTCAGGTCTGTCAGTTCACGTGCTCAGTTACGGCTTGCATTTCTTATGTGCATGGCATTAAAGTAATACTTGATCGTCAAATCGTTTATTGCGGGTGCAGTTCCATTTTGAGAGCATTTGATTTGGCCGTGTTTGCTTCGTTGGTTTTGGCCTGTTCTAGGCTACCGTAGCATGTAATGCTTTTCCAGTACTGCATTCTGGAGCATTTTGTTGTCGCAAATCTTCGGCCATTTCTTCGATGCCTCTCTTTTTGTCCTCATTTTTTTATTTTAAATCGCACGACGGCCTTGCGCCTCGGCGTACTCTACGGAGAATAAATAAGACGTAGCGTTGAGCCTAGCTCCGCACGCACCAGTCTACGGACTTTAAATAAGACGTAGCGTTGAGCTCAGCTTCCGCACGCGCGAGTCTACGGACTATAAATAAGACGTAGCGTTGAGCCTAGCTCCGCACGCACCAGTCTACGGACTTTAAATAAGACATAGCGTTGAGCCTAGCTCCGCACGCACCAGTCTACGGACTTTAAATAAGACGCAACGGGGGGACGCCGCCGTGCGCACTCTACGGAGTATAAATAAGACGTAGCGTTGAGCCTAGCTCCGCACGCACCAGTCTACGGACTTTAAATAAGACGTAGCGTTGAGCTCAGCTTCCGCACGCGCAAGTCTACGGACTATAAATAAGACGTAGCGTTGAGCCTAGCTCCGCACGCACCAGTCTACGAACTTTAAATAAGACGTAGCGTTGAGCCTCGCTCCGCACGCGACAGTCTACGGACTATAAATAAGACGTAGCGTTGAACTCAGCTTCCGCACGCACCAGTCTACGGACTTTAAATAAGACGTAGCGTTGAGCTCAGCTTCCGCACGCGCGACTCTACGGTATAAACAAGATGGGGATGCTGATCCCACGCTCTCTACGGAGCATAAATAAGACGCAGGTGTTGTCCCTGCGCAAGTCTACGGACTCTAAACAAGTCGTGCGCTGAGGTCCGCCTCCGCACGCACCAGTCTACGGACTATAAATTAAGTCGTGCGCCGAGGTCTGCCTCCGCCCGCGAGAGTCCGCGGACTATAAATTAAGTCATGCGCCGAGGTCTACCTCCGCACACAAGAGTCCGTGGACTATAAATCAAGTCGTGCGCCGAGGTCCGCCTCCGCACGCACCAGTCTGCGGACTATAAACAAGTCGTGCGCCGAGGTCCGCCTCCGCACGCACCAGTCTGCGGACTATAAATTAAGTCGTGCGCCGAGGTCTGCCTCCGCACGCGAGAGTCCGCGGACTATGAATTAAGTCGTGCGCCGAGGTCTGCCTCCGCACGCGAGAGTCCGTGGACTATAAATCAAGTCGTGCGCCGAGGTCCGCCTCCGCACGCACCAGTCTGCGGACTATAAATTAAGTCGTGCGCCGAGGTCTGCCTCCGCACGCGAGAGTCCGCGGACTATAAACAAGTCGTGCGCCCAGGTCCGCCTCCGCACGCACCAGTCTGCGGACTATAAATTAAGTCGTGCGACGAGGTCTGCCTCCGCACGCCAGAGTCCGCGGACTATAAACAAGTCGTGCGGCGAGGTCCGCCTCCGCACGCACCAGTTACCCTCACGCACTCTACGGAGTATAAAAATTGCGCGATGGCCGAGACACTAGGGAGTGCCTCGCCTTAGTGATGCGGCACCTGGATGTCGCACCTTCGAGCGCGTTACACCAGGGAGTGTATCGCTCCAAGCGCCCGCTCTCCGCGGGAACTCCTTTTTGAAGGTAGGGGAACGGCGGTCTCGCCTCCCTACCTCGGCGTGCGTAGTGCCTTCGGCCTACGCTCCAAGCACCCGCTCCCCGCGGACACTCCTTTTTGAAGGTAGGGGAACGGCGGTCTCGCCTTCCTACCTCGGCGTGCGTAGTGCCTTCGGCCTACGCTCCAAGCGCCCGCTCTCCGCGGGCACTCCTTTTTGAAGGTAGGGGAACGGCGGTCTCGCCTCCCTACCTCGGCGTGCGTAGTGCCTTCGGCCTACGCTCCAAGCGCCCGCTCCCCGCGGGCACTCCGTTTTGAAGGTAGGGGAACGGCGGTCTCGCCTCCCTACCTCGGCGTGCCTAGTGCCTTCGGCCTACGCTCCAAGCGCCCGCTCCCCGCGGGCACTCCTTTTTGAAGGTAGGGGAACGGCGGTCTCGCCTCCCTACCTCGGCGTGCGTAGTGCCTTCGGCCTACGCTCCAAGCGCCCGCTCCCCGCGGGCACTCCTTTTGAAGGTAGGGGAACGGCGGTCTCGCCTCCCTACCTCGGCGTGCGTAGTGCCTTCACCCAACGCTCCAAGCGCCCGCTCGCCGCGGGCACTCCTTTTTGAAGGTAGGGGAACGGCGGTCTCGCCTCCCTACCTCGGCGTGCGTAGTGCCTTCAACCTACGCTCCAAGCGCCCCCTCCCCGCAGGCACTCCTTTTTGAAGGTAGGGGAACGGCGGTCTCGCCTCCCTACCTCGGCGTGCGTAGTGCCTTCGGCCTACGCTCCAAGCGCCCGCTCCCCGCGGGCACTCCTTTTTGAAGGTAGGGGTCACGGCGGTCTCGCCTCCCAACCTCGGCGTGCGTAGTGCCTTCGGCCTACGCTCCAAGCGCCCGCTCCCCGCGGGCACTCCTTTTTGAAGGTACGGGAACGGCGGTCTCGCCTCCCTACCTCGGCGTGCGTAGTGCCTTCGGCCTACGCTCCAAGCGCCCGCTCGCCGCGGGCACTCCTTTTTGTAGGTAGGGGAACGGCGGTCTCGCCTCCCTACCTCGGCGTGCGTAGTGCCTTCGGCCTACGCTCCAAGCGCCCGCTCGCCGCGGGCACTCCTTTTTGAAGGTAGGGGCCACGGCGGTCTCGCCTCCCTACCTCGGCGTGCGTAGTGCCTTCGGCCTACGCTCCAAGCGCCCGCTCCCCGCGGGCACTCCTTTTTGAAGGTAGGGGAACGGCGGTCTCGCCTCCCTACCTCGGCGTGCGTAGTGCCTTCGGCCTACGCTCCAAGCGCCCGCTCGCCGCGGGCACTCCTTTTTGAAGGTAGGGGAACGGCGGTCTCGCCTCCCTACCTCGGCGTGCGTAGTGCCTTCGGCCTACGCTCCAAGCGCCCGCTCCCCGCGGGCACTCCTTTTTGAAGGTGGGGGAACGGCGGTCTCGCCTCCCTACCTCGGCGTGCGTAGTCCCTTCGGCCTACGCTCCAAGCGCCCGCTCCCCGCGGGCACTCCTTTTTGAAGGTGGGGGAACGGCGGTCTCGCCTCCCTTCCTCGGTGTGCGCTCCCCGCGGGCACTCCTTTTTGAAGGTAGGGGTCACGGCGGTCTCGCCTCCCAACCTCGGCGTGCGTAGTGCCTTCGGCCTACGCTCCAAGCGCCCGCTCCCCGCGGGCACTCCTTTTTGAAGGTACGGGAACGGCGGTCTCGCCTCCCTACCTCGGCGTGCGTAGTGCCTTCGGCCTACGCTCCAAGCGCCCGCTCGCCGCGGGCACTCCTTTTTGTAGGTAGGGGAACGGCGGTCTCGCCTCCCTACCTCGGCGTGCGTAGTGCCTTCGGCCTACGCTCCAAGCGCCCGCTCGCCGCGGGCACTCCTTTTTGAAGGTAGGGGCCACGGCGGTCTCGCCTCCCTACCTCGGCGTGCGTAGTGCCTTCGGCCTACGCTCCAAGCGCCCGCTCCCCGCGGGCACTCCTTTTTGAAGGTAGGGGAACGGCGGTCTCGCCTCCCTACCTCGGCGTGCGTAGTGCCTTCGGCCTACGCTCCAAGCGCCCGCTCGCCGCGGGCACTCCTTTTTGAAGGTAGGGGAACGGCGGTCTCGCCTCCCTACCTCGGCGTGCGTAGTGCCTTCGGCCTACGCTCCAAGCGCCCGCTCGCCGTGGGCACTCCTTTTTGAAGGTAGGGGCCACGGCGGTCTCGCCTCCCTACCTCGGCGTGCGTAGTGCCTTCGGCCTACGCTCCAAGCGCCCGCTCCCCGCGGGCACTCCTTTTTGAAGGTAGGGGAACGGCGGTCTCGCCTCCCTACCTCGGCGTGCGTAGTGCCTTCGGCCTACGCTCCAAGCGCCCGCTCGCCGCGGGCACTCCTTTTTGAAGGTAGGGGCCACGGCGGTCTCGCCTCCCTACCTCGGCGTGCGTAGTGCCTTCGGCCTGCGCTCCAAGCGCCCGCTCGCCGCGGGCACTCCTTTTTGAAGGTAGGGGAACGGCGGTCTCGCCTCCCTACCTCGGCGTGCGTAGTGCCTTCGGCCTACGCTCCAAGCGCCCGCTCGCCGCGGGCACTCCTTTTTGAAGGTAGGGGCCACGGCGGTCTCGCCTCCCTACCTCGGCGTGCGTAGTGCCTTCGGCCTACGCTCCAAGCGCCCGCTCCCCGCGGGCACTCCTTTTTGAAGGTAGGGGAACGGCGGTCTCACCTCCCTACCTCGGCGTGCGTAGTGCCTTCGGCCTACGCACCAAGCGCCCGCTCGCCGCGGGCACTCCTTTTTGAAGGTAGGGGAACGGCGGTCTCGCCTCCCTACCTCGGCGTGCGTAGTGCCTTCGGCCTACGCTCCAAGCGCCCGCTCGCCGCGGGCACTCCTTTTTGGAGGTGGGGGAACGGCGGTCTAGCCTCCCTACCTCGGCGTGCGTAGTGCCTTCGGCCTACGCTCCAAGCGCCCGCTTGCCGCGGGCACTCCTTTTTGAAAGTAGGGGCCACGGCGGTCTCGCCTCCCTACCTCGGCGTGCGTAGTGCCTTGGGCCTACGCTCCAAGCGCCCGCTCCCCGCGGGCACTCCTTTTTGAAGGTAGGGGAACGGCGGTCTCGCCTCCCTACCTCGGCGTGCGTAGTGCCTTCGCCCTACGCTCCAAGCGCCCGCTCCCCGCGGGCACTCCTTTTTGAAGGTGGGGGAACGGCGGTCTCGCCTCCCTACCTCGGCGTGCGTAGTGCCTTCGGCCTACGCTCCAAGCCCCCGCTCCCCGCGGGCACTCCTTTTTGAAGGTGGGGGAACGGCGGTCTCGCCTCCCTACCTCGGCGTGCGTAGTGCCTTCGGCCTACGCTCCAAGCGCCCGCTCCCCGCGGGCACTCCTTTTTGAAGGTACGGGAACGGCGGTCTCGCCTCCCTACCTCGGCGTGCGTAGTGCCTTCGGCCTACGCTCCAAGCGCCCGCTCACCGCGGGCACTCCTTTTTGAAGGTAGGGGAACGGCGGTCTCGCCTCCCTACCTCGGCGTGCGTAGTGCCTTCGGCCTACGCTCCAAGCGCCCGCTCGCCGCGGGCACTCCTTTTTGAAGGTAGGGGCCACGGCGGTCTCGCCTCCCTACCTCGGCGTGCGTAGTGCCTTCGGCCTACGCTCCAAGCGCCCGCTCCCCGCGGGCACTCCTTTTTGAAGGTAGGGGAACGGCGGTCTCGCCTCCCTACCTCGGCTCCGACAGCTTCCCCGCGCGCAGCAGCGCTTGGATTGTCTTCTCGGTCACGAGCGAGGGGCCCAACTCACCGGAGAACGCGCCTTCCTTCTCCGGCGCCAGCCACCATTTGTCTGCCACCGCCGGGTCGCGTTCCTTGAGCGAGTATTTCACATCTAGCGGTGAAGACCGCTGGCGGATGCTGACATGCGTCATTTATATATATATTTAGCCCTCATATTTTTCGCATTTTTGGACCATTTATCATCAATTACACGCATTTCTAAAATTAATTGCTCAAAATGGACCATTTTACATTTTTTCATATTTTTCTGCAGGCCGGCGCGATTGAGGCGCATAAATGACAAATCTGGACCTTTGGGCTGCTCCGTGCAGAAGTACGAGTCGACACGAATGCGTAGGATCAAACCGCGCTGAAAACGGAGCTCCAGAGGGGCCAAAACAAAAGAAATCACATTGGGGGAGGGACTTGTTTGCAAACCCTAGAAAGTTTGAGGGCTAATCTGCAAAATGGAAAATCCCCATCTCCTTAATTTCGATCAGCCGCCGCCTGGGAATCGGTAGCGCCTGGCACTTCTTTCTTCTTCCCTTGGCCCTCTCCCTTCTCCCCCCATTCTATCTCTATCTCCGGCCGCCGGCGAGCCGGCGCGCCATCCCCTCCACCGCTCTCGGCCGCTTCCCCCTTCTTCTCCACTGCCTCCCCCTTCTCTCCACCGCCGCCTCTCCCTCTCCTCACCCCGGCCACCCGCGCCACCAACGCCATCGGGCGTCGCCCTCTTCTCCGGCCGCCTTGCGCCGTCGCTTCCTTCACCACGCTGCCTTCTCCTCTTGCTCTTCCCCCGCAGCTCCCCTCTCGGCCGCCCCTCTTCTTCTCCATTCCGGCGCGCCACCGCCACCACCTCTCGGCCACTCCCCATCTCCTCCTTGCTCCGCCGCATCCTCTTCTTCTCCACCTCCGGCGCCCCTTCTCCACCCGTGCACCGCCACCTCTCCTCCCTTCTCCACATCCGGCCTCCAACCCTTCATCTCTACGCCGGGTACATCTCCACCGAGTCCGACGGCTTCATCTGCATCTTCACCACGCCACCGCCGACCAGCAACCCCTTCTTCCTCTACGGCCGACACCTACATTGACGGCCACACCATCCTCAGCACCCTCTGCGACGTCTACCTCAACTCCCTTCAGCGCCGCAGCCGACCCTACTCCCTCCTCTGCGCCGCTGACATCACCTCTCCACCGAGCTCGGCCTCCCGTCTGCTTCTTCAACCCCTCCTCGGTGGTCTAATCTCCTCCCCCTTTATTTCTTCATTTTCTTTTCATTACTGTCGCACTGTTAATTGACAATTACCATTTGCAATGTGTTGATGAATTGGGGATTATCATCTGTGATCTGTGATGCATGTGTTCAGTGGATTGTGATTATGCTCTGTTAGTTTGTTTCAGATTTGCTTTATGTTCATGTTTATTGCACTGTGGAATGTTTATCTGAGAACTGTGATTGTGCATGTATTCACTGAGATGGTATTATGCCCAGTTCAGTTATTGTGATATTTGTTAGGTGATAATTGTGCAATCTGTATTTTGTTAGTAGTTCAGTAGTGTTTACAGCAGTGCTAATTGTGATTTGTGTTGTTAGAGATTGTAATGTTTAGCTCTGTTAGTGGTTTTAAGTGTTAGTTGTCCGTGTTAGTATATGTGTTTGTGTTGCACGAATTAGTTAGCCGGCGACCGTCTCCTTTCCCTCTTGCTATCTCAATCCCCCTCATTGCTTCTCGACCTCCCTCTTTTCTCTCCCTTCCGCGGTCGTTAGTTAGTTAAGTCGTGCGTTCGTCGTAGTCATGTGCTTGTTTGCCCTGCCGTCGTCGACTAGTTAGCGTCGACCGTCTTCCCTCTCTTTCTCTCTCGACTCCCTCCTTGCTTCTAGACTCCCCCGGTGCTTCTCGACTTTCCCTCTTTCTTTCTTGCGGTCGGTAGCTAGTTAGGGCGTCGGTTGGTAGTCGTTATCGTTCGTGTGTCATTGTGTCGTATTCGTGTTGTTCGTTCGGTCGTACGACGTCCATTCGTACGGTCGTTCGTCTTGTCGTCGTTTAGTTGTGCGTTTGTTTAGTTCATTCGTCGTTTTGATCGTGCGGGTTAGAGTTCATTCGTTCAGTAGTTTAGTTTTCTCCCCCGTTTCGTTTGACCTAGCTTTAGCTGAGCACCGGTAGCCTTAGTCTAGTCCCTGTGGAGAACACGACACTCGCCGCTATTTCAGTGGCAACCCGTGCACTTGCGGGTGTGCTATTTTTGCACGATCAAGCATTTTGGCGCCGTTGCCGGGGACTAGCTTAGAGCGACAGTGTTAGGCTATAGACTAGGTCGTTGTTTGTTTTCTTTTGTTTGTTTTGTGTTTGTGCTGACCTGTCTTTCATTTAGTCATTGTTCATATTTGTGATATATCGCTAACCCCTAACCCCTTTCCTAGCTATCTCTATTTCTTTTTGTGGTTTTCCTCATCTTTTCTCGTAGGTTGATCGTTAGAGATATATATTGAGGATATGACATTAGTTCATGATCTTTGGGCTCCGAGTAGTCAGAGTGCTATGTCAGGGCCGGTTTTGCCAGTATTTGAGGTCGATGATTTTGAGTTGAGACCTGGTCTGATTGCCTTGATTCAGGAGACCCGTTTTGGAGGATTACCTACTAAGGACCCTTATGAGCATATTCGCATATTCTTGGAATATTGTGATACAGTCAAATATCATGGGATTTCTCAGGACACTATCAGATGCAGATTATTCATATTCTCTCTTCGAGATGGTGCTCGTACCTGGTTTTATTCTTTGCCATCGAGGTCATTCACTTGGGATCAGCTGTCATGTGCTTTCTTAGAGAGATACTTTCCGCTATCCAGACAGTTTGAGATCCGTGATCAGATCTTCAGTTTTGCTCAGCTTGATGGAGAGAGTTTGTATAATTCTTGGGAGCGATACAAGGCTTTGCTCAGGAGATGTCCTCACCACGGTCTAGAGAGATGGCTTGTTCTGCAGATTTTCTACAGAGGCTTGACATGTGCCACACGATCTTTGGTTGATGCAGCAGCTGGTGGAACAATCACAAACAAGACACTTGATGATGCATTCACTCTCATTGAGAACATGGCTTCCCATCAATTCCAGTGGTACAATGAGAAGCCTTGTTCGGATTCTTTGACAGCTAGAGTGCATGCACCTGAGCATCATATGGATCAGTACAGTTTGAGCTCTAGTCAGCCACATCCTTCTCTGTCATCACACCAGCATAGTTTTCATTCCACTACTACACCTCAGCAGCAGTTACCTACTCTTCATCATGATCAGATTTATAGCCCCGAGCTGTCTGTTTTGCATACATCTCATCTGGAGTCACAGTTATGTGGTGTGAAGACTTTGATGACCCAATTGCATGATCTTAGAGAGGCTATGCGCACTTTGACTTCCCGTTGTGACAGTTTGGCATCCTCACAGTCTTACCCGAGTTCTCTAGCTCACTACCAGTCTGTCACCACGGAGAGCGGTACGACTTTTGTTGAGCCTACTCCACCTACTCCACCAGTGCTTCAGCACAGTCAGCCTACAGCTTCTAGACATCCTCCACGTCATCACCATAAGATGTCATCTACTCAGTCTCCTAGTCAGTGCTACAGGATAGATGAGATTGATGAGCTTATTCCTGAGACGACTTTGAGTACCATTGATACACACCTCTTTGAGTCGGATTCTATATGTGACATGGTTGAACTTCAACGGATTATCTTTGATGACGATGATATCACTCCTATGGTGCATATGGTAGCTCACACTGACGCCATCCTTCCAGACTCAGTACTTCAGATTGATGATTTTTTCATGGATGAGCCTAAGTTAGAGGCTGTTAGCTTTGATGTGGAGGACTCTCACTGCTTTGACCTCGATCCTGTGCTTCTTGAGACCATTATGGAGAGATTCACCTTTGAGGATGTGGGCCACTTAGATGATTATTTGATCTTTGAGCCCGAGATGGAGATATTCATTCTTGATGATGAGGGGGCTGCTTCTGATATTGAGGAGGAGTACATTTCTATTGATCCACCATCAGCTACTTCCTTCGTCGACATCGCCCCTCTGGAGGTTTCTACTACCGTACGCTCTACTACACCTATACTTCAGGTAGTTTGGAAACTCTTCTACGATTATCTCAGGTTTGACTTCTTTGGCTTAGACGAGACATATTTTATTGATGATGTTGTTCCTACCTCCTATGTTGAGACCTGTAGTCCTCATGATATATCTTATCGATATGCTTACGTGATTGGATATTCGATTGATGACTTAGAGGGCGTCGACCCTATCACACATACTTGCCATGTTTTTGAGATTGTTTGCAGGCTTTCACTTGTGTACCATCGACTACGAGCAGACATGGTTCGTGTCGATATTCCTTGGGATCCTGGTGGATTTCGAGGCATGCTGTTTCATGAGGAGGGCGGACATGTGCCTTTTCCATGTCCCGTCCTTGGCTCTCCTCCCGCTACATCCAAATGAGCATTACTTTATCTTTTTATTTCCATACCTTTTGTTAGCTTTTGTTGGTTTCTTTTCTTTTCTTTCTTTTTATTTCAGGTCCCATGCTAGATCCTCATCCTTACATGTGCGAGAAGCCATGGGATGATTTGCCTACTTCCATTGCATCATATATACCCAGTGAGCTGTTTCTTACCCCTTTAAGCATATTCTTGATTCATTGCTCAATTTAAGCTTGGGGGAGGACTTGTATGTGTATGGATGACGTTCTAGCATGTTTGTATTATATTTGTGAGCATTTGAGCTTATTGTCGTGTAGTTGATGATATGTGGTCACTCTTATGCTTCATATTATGCTTATGTGATGATGTATGGCCTTTACCATTGCTCTCATGTTATGCTTGAGTGTATATCTTGGCCATTTGAGCCCATGCTATGATTAATCAAGAAAGGTCATATCGAAATTTTCTTAATTGAGCTATATTGTTACTAGTTCGTTGTATGTCTTAAGTCACTTGGCATTATATTGTAGAGC
Organism: Dendrocalamus latiflorus; assembly: GCA_017311315.1. Lineage (NCBI taxonomy): Eukaryota > Viridiplantae > Streptophyta > Magnoliopsida > Poales > Poaceae > Dendrocalamus > Dendrocalamus latiflorus. The sequence goes on from CM029663.1 coordinate 44,930,953, forward strand.
TTGAGTTTTGTTTATTATCCTGGATGTGCTTAGAAACCTTGTGATCATATAGCATTTGATTCATTGCGAGTTACGCATGTGTCTTAACCATTTGCGGATTGAATTGGTTCTAGTCATCGCCTCTTGAATGATCATATCTTATTTCATGCTTTGGCATATGTTATTTTAGATATTGATACTTTGCTTGGATGAAAATTTTGTGAAAGGGGTAGTCCTATCTTGAGCCAATAACTTGGTTGATTTATCTAGGTATCCATGTCTCGGGACATGTGATTACTTAGCATTAATGAAAACCGGTTAAAGATGCTTAATCAAAACCAAAAAGAAAAAAAAGAAAAAAATTGTTTTGCAAGGAGTGAGTGTGTGAAATAAGTGACTATGTCACATTGGTTTGAAAATGTGTTGAATAAGTGGCATATTTGCCCAAGTAAAGTGTGAGTGAATAAGCGGCAAGTTTGCCCAAAGGTTTGAATAAGTGGCACAAGTGCCCAATATGTTCTAAAACTGCTAAAAATCAACAAAAATTAGGTATCATGGCTCAAGTGTGGACTTTTTCATAAATATCATGCGAGTATTAGTCTCTTTATCTCAAATAGTATATGCCTTAGCATGACTCTTTGCTTTGCTCATTCTTGATGTTATACCTAGTTCCGATGCTTTACAATTTTGGTTGGATTCATGTGATCACTTGATGTATAACTTGATTTGGTCAAATGCTATAGTTATCACTTGAAATCTTTGCTTGCATATTGCATTCTCATCTTGGATGGTCCTCAAAACTCAAGTTAGATGATCTCATTTTACATTGTGTATGCCTCTTGATTTATTGCATGCATTGAACTAGTTCTTAACCATAATGACTTGTTGTCCGGGTTCGATAATATCATGCCATTTACTTGAGGACAAGTAAACGTTTAAAGCTTGGGGGTATGACATGCGTCATTTATATATATATTTAGCCCTCATATTTTTCGCATTTTTGGACCATTTATCATCAATTACACGCATTTCTAAAATTAATTGCTCAAAATGGACCATTTTACATTTTTTCATATTTTTCTGCAGGCCGGCGCGATTGAGGCGCATAAATGACAAATCTGGACCTTTGGGCTGCTCCGTGCAGAAGTACGAGTCGACACGAATGCGTAGGATCAAACCGCGCTGAAAACGGAGCTCCAGAGGGGCCAAAACAAAAGAAATCACATTGGGGGAGGGACTTGTTTGCAAACCCTAGAAAGTTTGAGGGCTAATCTGCAAAATGGAAAATCCCCATCTCCTTAATTTCGATCAGCCGCCGCCTGGGAATCGGTAGCGCCTGGCACTTCTTTCTTCTTCCCTTGGCCCTCTCCCTTCTCCCCCCATTCTATCTCTATCTCCGGCCGCCGGCGAGCCGGCGCGCCATCCCCTCCACCGCTCTCGGCCGCTTCCCCCTTCTTCTCCACTGCCTCCCCCTTCTCTCCACCGCCGCCTCTCCCTCTCCTCACCCCGGCCACCCGCGCCACCAACGCCATCGGGCGTCGCCCTCTTCTCCGGCCGCCTTGCGCCGTCGCTTCCTTCACCACGCTGCCTTCTCCTCTTGCTCTTCCCCCGCAGCTCCCCTCTCGGCCGCCCCTCTTCTTCTCCATTCCGGCGCGCCACCGCCACCACCTCTCGGCCACTCCCCATCTCCTCCTTGCTCCGCCGCATCCTCTTCTTCTCCACCTCCGGCGCCCCTTCTCCACCCGTGCACCGCCACCTCTCCTCCCTTCTCCACATCCGGCCTCCAACCCTTCATCTCTACGCCGGGTACATCTCCACCGAGTCCGACGGCTTCATCTGCATCTTCACCACGCCACCGCCGACCAGCAACCCCTTCTTCCTCTACGGCCGACACCTACATTGACGGCCACACCATCCTCAGCACCCTCTGCGACGTCTACCTCAACTCCCTTCAGCGCCGCAGCCGACCCTACTCCCTCCTCTGCGCCGCTGACATCACCTCTCCACCGAGCTCGGCCTCCCGTCTGCTTCTTCAACCCCTCCTCGGTGGTCTAATCTCCTCCCCCTTTATTTCTTCATTTTCTTTTCATTACTGTCGCACTGTTAATTGACAATTACCATTTGCAATGTGTTGATGAATTGGGGATTATCATCTGTGATCTGTGATGCATGTGTTCAGTGGATTGTGATTATGCTCTGTTAGTTTGTTTCAGATTTGCTTTATGTTCATGTTTATTGCACTGTGGAATGTTTATCTGAGAACTGTGATTGTGCATGTATTCACTGAGATGGTATTATGCCCAGTTCAGTTATTGTGATATTTGTTAGGTGATAATTGTGCAATCTGTATTTTGTTAGTAGTTCAGTAGTGTTTACAGCAGTGCTAATTGTGATTTGTGTTGTTAGAGATTGTAATGTTTAGCTCTGTTAGTGGTTTTAAGTGTTAGTTGTCCGTGTTAGTATATGTGTTTGTGTTGCACGAATTAGTTAGCCGGCGACCGTCTCCTTTCCCTCTTGCTATCTCAATCCCCCTCATTGCTTCTCGACCTCCCTCTTTTCTCTCCCTTCCGCGGTCGTTAGTTAGTTAAGTCGTGCGTTCGTCGTAGTCATGTGCTTGTTTGCCCTGCCGTCGTCGACTAGTTAGCGTCGACCGTCTTCCCTCTCTTTCTCTCTCGACTCCCTCCTTGCTTCTAGACTCCCCCGGTGCTTCTCGACTTTCCCTCTTTCTTTCTTGCGGTCGGTAGCTAGTTAGGGCGTCGGTTGGTAGTCGTTATCGTTCGTGTGTCATTGTGTCGTATTCGTGTTGTTCGTTCGGTCGTACGACGTCCATTCGTACGGTCGTTCGTCTTGTCGTCGTTTAGTTGTGCGTTTGTTTAGTTCATTCGTCGTTTTGATCGTGCGGGTTAGAGTTCATTCGTTCAGTAGTTTAGTTTTCTCCCCCGTTTCGTTTGACCTAGCTTTAGCTGAGCACCGGTAGCCTTAGTCTAGTCCCTGTGGAGAACACGACACTCGCCGCTATTTCAGTGGCAACCCGTGCACTTGCGGGTGTGCTATTTTTGCACGATCAAGCAGATGCCACAGGCACCAGCCGCCTGGCCGCGCTTGCCATCAGATGCCATCGCTTCTCACGAAAGGAGTATGGCCGCGAGAATACTACGGGAGTATGGACGGCGATGCAAGCAAGAAGGGGGCGTAGAACTGCAGGGGCGCGGTTACGAGGGCTATTTCAAGCCTCCTCACCCGGTGCCGAAGCGTCGCGACGGTCCGCGTACCGGACGCGACCGCAGTCGTACAAAGGCCCGTCCCGCACAATCCCCCATAACCAAAGACGGAGGGGCGCGACCGCAGTGGTAAGGACCGTCAGAACACGACGCTCCAATGGCCTACCGCCGCGTGCCAACCCCCGCACAAGGTAGCTGGAGCACCCGAGGCCAGGCGTCGACACGACTCCAGCCGCCATTAAAAGCGCACTAATGGACCGGGGGGTCACAACAGCATCGAAGCAGCGCCATTCTTCGCTCGCCCCGTGTCCCCCTTCCCTAGGGAAGAGGCGAGCAGCCGCGATCACGCAACCATTCACATCCCGCCGCGCACCAGTGACAAGCCGCCACGTGCCCTACACGCGCCGAGGCGAATTGCGCGGTACAGCAACCTAGTTCTGGCACACCGGGGGCCGGCGCGATTCGAGGAACCTTTACAGCGCACGGCCGCATCGTGAGATCGCAATCACCGCACACGTGGCGGTGTTCGTGGTGCGAAGTCGCACCTCAGACCACCGCTGAGCTTCTACCGCGGCAGGCTCCAGTCTTGGCCTCGGCTTCAAGGGTTGCGCGCGTCTACTTCGGCTAGGCGCCAGCTCCGCTGCCACCCGTTCGAAGGGTAGGGGACGGAGCACGTGCGCGTCTACTTCGGCTAGGTGGCAGCGGACGCCAGCTCCGCTGCCACCCGTTCGAAGGGTAGGGGACGGAGCACGCGCGCGTCCACTTCGGCTAGGCGCCAGCTCCGCTGCCACCCGTTCGAAGGGTAGGGGACGGAGCGCGCACGCGTCTACTTCGGCTAGGCGCCAGCTCCGCTGCCACCCGTTCGAAGGGTAGGGGATGGAGCGCGCGCGCGTCCACTTCGGCGCGATGGAGCACGCGCACGTCCACTTCGGCTGGGCGCTAGCTCCGCTGCCACCCGTTCGAAGGGTAGGGGACGGAGCGCACGCGCGTCTACTTCGGCTAGGCGCCAGCTCCGCTGCCACCCGTTCGAAGGGTAGGGGACGGAGCGCGCGCGCGTCTACTTCGGCTAGGCGCCAGCTTCGCTGCCACCCGTTTGAAGGGTAGGGGACGAAGCGCGCGCGCGTGTCCACTTTGGCGCGACGGAGCACGTGTGCGTCCACTTCGGCTCCGCTGCCACCCGTTCGAAGGGTAGGGGACGTAGCGCGCGCGGGTCCACTTCGGCGCGACGGAGCACGCGCGCGTCCACTTCGGCTGGGCGCCAGCTCCGCTGCCACCCGTTCGAAGGGTAGGGGACAAAGCGCATGCGCGCGTCTACTTCGGCTAGGCGCCAGCTCCGCTGCCACCCGTTCGAAGGGTAGGGGACAGAGCGCGCGCGCGTCTACTTCGGCTAGGCGCCAGCTCCGCTGCCACCCGTTCGAAGGGTAGGGGACGGAGCGCGCGCGCGTCTACTTTGGCTAGGCGTCAGCTCCGCTGCCACCCGTTCGAAGGGTAGGGGACGGAGCGCGCGCGCGTCTACGGCTAGGCGCCAGCTCCGCTGCCACCCGTTCGAAGGGTAGGGGACAGAGCACGCGCGCGTCCACTTCGGCAGGGCGCCAGCTCCGCTGCCACCCATTCGAAGGGTAGGGGACGGAGCACGCGCGCGTCCACTTCGGCTGGGCGCCAGCTCCACTGCCACCCGTTCGAAGGGTAGGGGACGGAGCGCGCGTGCGCTGCCACCCGCCTCGGCCCTGCGCCGGGGTATAACGGCAAGCCGCCGCGGAGGCAACCTCGGCGGCAGCCTCGACATGAGCTCTGCCTCCATGGGGAAAGCGCAGGCGGCCACTTCGGCGTCAAGGCCCGCGCGACAGCTAAACCGGCAAGGATTCAGGCGCTGGGATTTTTCGTATTTTGGGAGCGCAAGGGCGGATGTGCAGCAGGTTTTGACGGGTTCTCATAGACAGATAGGCTTCGATACATCGCCGTTCCTTGATGATAGCGCCAATTGGCACAATCAGCGGATGCAGATGAACTCAAGCATATCTGTCTACGAGAACAGGTCAAACCTTGCCATCTTCATACGAGGAGCGGACCCGCGCGCACAAACTCGCCCATTAGCACCTCCCACACATGGCAAAAGCAAAGGCAAACCTTGCCGCCGTATGCAGAAACGCAGCGCGGGGGCAGGAAGCGCGGCTGGCTACCGATAACAGACGCTAACCAAGCTCCCAAGAAAAATGGACCTCCATCTGTATATCAACATCCCCCAAGCCGCTCAGCGTCACTGGGGAATGTCGATGCACGAAGGGGCCCATTTTAGGGGAACAGCTTCTATCCAAGGACACGGTGCAGGAACAACGCCGCACCAGCGCTATATATATACCGCATCAGCGGGGGAGCCAACCGGCGGAAGTCTAACCACCGGAAGTCCGTCGCCGCATTAAAATGGCCACGATGCCTCAAGGCCCGCACCGCGCCAAGCACGCTACACGCCCGCTATCACTTGACGCATGTACAACGACTCGGGGGCCCGCTACGCCTACCTATGCCGGCGCAACGCCTCCGACTCGGCCCGGGCAATCCTGACCCCGCCACGGCAGGGGGACGGAGCGCGCGCGCACGCTCACTTCGATCAGGCGCCAGCTCGGGACGGAACGCTCGCGCATCTACCTCAACCACCAATCCAGGCGTCGGGTTCGGCTACGGTCTCAGCCCCCGGTCAAGTTCGAAAAAGTTCACAGGCCGCAGGGACGGAGGGGGCCAAAGGACTCGGCAACATGGCTTCAGCCCTGTGAAGCCCTTCACCATGAGAGGCTCCTGTTGTAGGGGTGGCCCCCACCTAAACCCAGCAGGCCTGGTAGAAGGTTATAAGGCCCAGAATAGGCCATGTGTAATGACATAAGTGCCCCTGAAGGGGATACTCAAATGTAAGGGTATAATTGTAAAAGCACTCCCCATGTGTATATATATATGGAATGCAGGCCATGGGGAAGCCCAAGCCATTACTGTCACTTCTCCCAACTCTCCACTACCATCTCTCTCTCTGTTTGGTCTGTAACCACAACACACACTTTCTTAGGTGTGCGGCAGAGAGATCATGACAAGGCCTTTACAATGCAATGCTTTCAACCTGGCCAAGCCAACACTAAGGTTTCACCCCAGTAAGGAATCCACCAGACCGGGACCCCCTCTTGAGCCGAGTGAGACTTCTCATGGCCTACACCATGCTCACATTGAACCTACGATTAGAGTCAGGTTGGGACCCACAAATTAGTCAGCCAGAACTGTCCCATACCAGCCTTGTGGTAGTACGATAGGGCTTTGCAACAATAGCTCACATACTAGTCCTTAACTTGACTTAGGCTCAACAACATACCCCTTGTGCCTGACAATCAACATTGTGTCACCAAATAATAGTGCATGCCTGCACCCACCACCTAACCATTAGCCTAAGTCTAAACCAGATTTTATATTTTATTTTGAAATATTTCATAATCTTTCTTGACTCACCGAAGTCAAGAATACATTTGAAAACTTTATCATTTTATGTGAAAAGGTATCCCAAGCCTGTTTTAATTCTAAGCCAGGCTAAGCATTTGCTACAAAAGTTCTCTAGCCAACCTAGTGTACTAACTAGAGTTTTATTCTAGGGTGACAAGGTACGGGGGAAATTCAATGTCAACGGAGGAATTAACAAAAAGGCAATAATTAAATTTAAAACTGAATTGAAATACGCTGAATAAAAACATGCATACAGAATAATTTAAAACAATATAATTTTATTTTGCAATCTAGGATCAACATGATCAAGGTGTGTGACTTACCTTGATCTGTAGTCTAGTGCGAGTCGTCGTCGAAGAATTCTTCCAAATCATCACAGTTTAACGGGAAAATACCCAAGCAAACTCAAATAAAATCTAAATAAATTCAAATAAACTCTAAATAATTAAAATGAGGGTAGAAATAGGTCCAATCGGAGTTAGGATGAAGGAGAATAGGCTCTCGAAAATTTCAAATCAGAGAAAAAGAATAAGCTGGAATTTTTGGAATTATTTTTCTATTAGAAAAAGGATTTATGATGCCAGCTGGGGATTTCTTTTTTGGCTAAATTATTTTTCAACGGGAAAATAATTTTATTCCACTAATAAATGGCCCAGCTTTTGGTGGACTAGGTCGATGGACTGGGTTGGCGGCTGAGGTGGCACACGGGCTGGCATGACGCTTGGTGCTTGCATGGCACTCGCGTGGCACCACGTGGTGGCCGCATTGGCTTTGCATGCCAATGAGGCATCATTGGCCAATGGCTGCACGCGAAACCCTATGCTCACTAGCGTTCCGACGGGCAGCGGCGGCTGGCGGAGCGTGGAATATGGAGAGGGGAGTACAGGGAGTATTTTGGTATGCGAGGTGCTCACCGAGGTGGACCTAAAGGTGGTCAGCGGCGTGGTTTGGCAGTAGTGGTGAGGTGCTCCGGCAGGTACGCGGCTCTTGTGACGATTGGAACCGACGGAGTGGCGCCCGAGGTCAGTGGCGATGAGACAAAATTTCAAGTGTCGTCGTCAGGGATTAGCTGTGACCTAAGGCGCAACAATTGCTCGCTGGTGCATGGTGCCTGGGCTCTCGGCTGTGCTAGAGGAGGAATTGGAGGAGGAGGTGGTGGTGGTGGAGGGGTGGTGTGAGGGGAGGAGAGGCCGAAGGGGCCTTTATATAGGGCCGAGGCGAGGACAAGAGGCGAGGATTGCTCGCTGGAAGGATGCCAATGCTCGGAGGGAGGGAAGCTCAGTGCGGGGCGGCTTGGGCCTTCGACAGAGGGAATGAAGGCGAGGGAGAAGTGGTGAGGGGAGGGGCAGAGCTAGGGGGTATTTATAGGGGTAGAGGAGGGCGGAGCCGACGCTAATTGTTCGCCGAAGATGGCACGAGGTGGCGGTCGTTGCGGAAGGAAGGTGGACGCGACGAGGGAAAAGGGGCTCGACGTGGAAATTGGGGGGAAGTTGGTGCGTGGAGTGCGACAGAAGAAAGGAAAGGGCGGGGCGGCTGAGCACGAGAAGGCCGACGGAAATCGTGGCGCCGGTGTTAAGAGAGAGAATGGGGTAGCGGCGGGAGGAAGAAGAAGGGGGAAAGAGGGGCTGGCGTGTGGGCCTGGGAGGGCAGTGAGAGAGAGGGGAACGAGGTCGGTGGGCGGGGCCCAGTGGCAGGGAGAGAGGGAGAGAGGCGTGGGAGATGCTGCCGCGTAGCCAAGAGGAAGAATCCGGCGGCCAAGAGGAGAGAGAGGTGGCGGACGGGGGAGATGGGCCAGTCGACGGTGTCGTGGGTGGATTTGAGCTATCCACGTGTCTCCGGGGAGTGAGGCGGGAGAATTAAATTTTTATTGTTCGATTTGATTTTCAAAAAAGTCGAGGAAATTAAAAAAGGCTTAGAAATATACGAAATAAATTCCAAAAATTCTAGAAAAATTCATAAACATTCCTGGAACCATTTGGACATAGGAAAAATATTTACAACTTAATTTGGTATTATATTTTTATACTAAAATACTTTTTATTTTTAAAATTAGATTTTAAACTCCAGGAAAACCAGAAAACCCATATAAAAGTCAAATTAGCCCAAATAATTAATTTAAAATAGTATTTTTATAGAAATTTGAAGTAACATTTATCTAATAATATTTTTAGATTTTTCTTTTAAATTACTTTTCAAAATCAAGGCCTTTTAAAAGCAGAAAATCAGGGCAAATGAAATTTGAAATTCTAGCAACCAAAACATGAATTTCTATTTTAGACTAAATTAATTTAATTTAATAATTTTTACTCATAAATTGAAATAAACAGCTGGGCTGTTACAACTTACTACCCCTCCAATCTACACATAGTCTCCAAATCAGTTATACGCATTCTGCAAATGGATCGACCGAGAGATCTAGCCACACGACCAGTGGCGTCTTGTCTGCGAGGAGTGGGATACTGTGACAGGCTGCGAGAGGCGAGGGAGAGGTGGTACAACGAAGGGCATAGCGAGCGTATACGGCGGGAGACACAAGCTCATCTGGAGACGTGTAGGCACAGAGAGTGCGAAACTCATGAGGAGGAGCGCGAGAGAAAGCGCAAAAGAGCGGCCAAGGTCAGGGCGGCCGGCAAGGACTACAACGCCGAACTCAGAAGGAAGGGAAAATAGCCCTAGTCCACATAGTAGATCCCATAGTAGCTACTGGTCCTGCCCGCCATATTTTCCTTATCTCCTAAAGGCTTGTGTTCATACCAGGTTTGGATGCTTATGTCGCTCTATATCGTAGTAGCAGTGAGGTTGATAAAACTTAAAAGACTCATGCACGAATGATTTATGTAACACACAAAGTAATAGTTTTGGGGTTGTTTATTCCCTACGTAATTGGAAAAATTAACCATAAGATCCTAACTCAAATGACTGCTCGAAGCGACGGGGTGACATAGTGTAACGTCCCATTATGAAAAATTTGTACTAGCCCAAGAGCTTCAAAGTCTACTTCCAAATTCAAAGTTTTAAAATTTAAATTTGCTATTGCCTCTCAAAGAAAAACATGGAAAATCCCTTCCAACCCGCTCCCCGGCCGCTCCTCCTTCTTCCTCCTCTCGTTGCCAGTCACTTCCCCTTCTCCCTCCTCTTCATTTCTCCATCCCCTTCAGCCAACGACCAGAGAGGACGACAACCGCCTCAACCTCAGCAACAGTGACCTTGTCTTTAGCTCCCTGCCATGGCAACACCTCAGGCCCACCTCCCTCGTGCGCGCGCAGCATCGCCGTGGTTTGGCGCCCTGGCCGCACGTCGGCTCACCGTCTCTCCTTGCTCGGCCGAAGGACAGCACTGCTGCCCCCTCACGTCCCGCGTCGTCTCCTACGTTGCACCCCTGCTCGCATTGATCTCTCGCAAGGCGGTGGCCCCACCTAGACCATGCTCTGCCTTGGCGTTTTCCTCCCCCACTGCGTCGCCATGGTCCGGCTCTACCATGCCTATGCCACAATGGCCCCCACCGGCCCCGACAGCAGTCCCCTCACCTTGCTTTCTGCTCCGCCCCACCTACGACCACCGGGCCAAGCGACGCTCCACCGAGACGACTTCACTCACACCACGACAAACCGTGGTCCTCGTCATCGCTCCGCGCCACTGTGGAAGGGCTTTGACTGCCTCGCCTGGGCTGTAGCTACTCGGGGCTGATGCCACTACACTGTCGCCCGAGGCTCCTTGGCGCCCATCTCTCTCCATGACCCCCTATAAGAGGATGTCGATTTTTGTCTCCCGCTCCACCACCTCTCGCTCGATTCCCCTTCCACCTCCTCCATCTGCCAGAGCCCGCCACCTCCTCTACCACAGATGCTCCTCCAGCAGTCTCTGTCGTTAGCACCACTCGGTGGACTTCAGGACCCCATGGGCCTCTCTCCGAGTTTGCTGCTACCCTCTCTCCCTCCTTCCCCGCCTAATCGGCTTTTCTTCCCCTACAGGTCGTCGGCGAGCCTCTCCTTCACTAACTCCGGCGCCCCACCTCTTCGGTGATCCGCCAAGCCTCAGACCAATTGTCGGCGCCTGGAGCACCGCCCAGCCACCACGAAGCCAACCTCCACCTCGCTGAGCTCCCTCTCCCCTCTGGTGAGTCGGCATCATCACCCACCTCTCCGCCAAGGCCATCCTCACCGCTAGCTTCTTCGGTCTCACCCCGACCGCCGCTCAAGCTCTAGGTGAGTTCGTGACCACCCATGGAAGCTCCCATGCTGAGCAATTGGACGCTAATGGCTCGAGTCTCCAGATCTCGCCTTTCCCTATTCTGGCCACCGCCGTGCTCATCGCCAGTCGCCGTCGGGCCAAATCAGGCCGCTCCACTTCTTCCCGAGGTGCATGTAAGGCCATGGAGCCCGTTTTTGCCAATACCGTCGCGCCGCTGTGGCCCCCTCGCCACAGATCGGCTCCGCCTTCCTCATGGCGAGGGAGGACTATAGCTGCATAATTAAATTAGCACCATCATTAAGCCAGTTAATGATTGTCCTAACCAGCCGTTAGCCGTTAATGGTGCTAATGATAGTGGACCCACATGTCAATCACTGCAGAGTAGTAATAAATCTGAAAACTATTAAAGTTTTTTAGGCCCCACCTGTCAAAGAAACACACTCTCTCTCCTCTTTTGTTTTTGGATTTTCTTCAAAATAAAACTTTGAAGAGCTCGTTCTCCCTCGTCGTAACTTCAAATTTAATGAAACTTGTTTCTAAATTTTTCTAAAATTATGATCTACCTATTGGTACTGGTTTGGTTCAATTTCGAGTTCAGTTGAATTTTCTTTTATTTTATTTTGTATTTACTTTTTTCTTTCGTTTGCGTTGCTTTTCAGGTATGTTCTTTCAAGTAGAGCTCGAAGAGGTGAATGAGCCCCCGATCGAAGCAGCACAAGACCTCCCAATATTTTGATCCAGGCGAGTCAATACTTTGATCATTTTGAGCCTATATTTCATGTGAAATTATGTTTGTTTAATTTATCCAAAGTGCATGCCTTACTTCATATGCAAACATATGTTACTCATAAGGTAGCTAAACACCCACTTGTCAATCTAGTAATATAAAACCCCATCCTTGACACTTGAATATCCATAAAACCTTGTCACCCTTGGTAACACTATTAATCTCAATAGCTATAAGTCAAAATTTGATGCCATGAAAAGGTCTTGTCAAGTCCAGAACACTAGTGGCCCTAATCATCAATATTTAATTATGAAAACTGGTTTTGGGTTAGTCACAGGATATAAGTGACTGATAATTTGTGACAACTTCATTTATGCTTCTCAAAACCCTAAAAACTTGTTATACCTGTCTGGGCGGATGGTAAGAGTGGTGGGTGTGGATATAACACAAGGTCTGTGATTTGTGGAATGAACTGTCCAAACAAATTAAGGACTTAATCCTGTGATGACCTCTCCGTATACAACAGTGCAACCACAAGCTAGCAAAATGTAGTCTTGACTAAATAATTTACTAGACTCTCTAGTCATCTCACGGAGGACGTGTGTAGGTGGGTAATAAAAACCCCGCATTGAATGGGACACTGGATGGAGGTGACATTACCAAGGCTACCGTTTGTAGAGAGTGGAGTCCGACTGCGCTAACCTGTGGTGGACATCTCGTACAACCTATGGAAGCAACCCCATAGGAGTGAGATGCTAGAGTGCGAGGTATTGTCAAGGCCTTATGATAATATCTCGATCTGCGTGACCAAGGATCATGTAGACCCGTCAAGATGACTATCTCTTATAGGTAAAGATGTACAGTCTCTACAGAGTATAAACTATTCAAATAGATGTGCCCACGGTCAAGGGCAGACATGGGAATTTCCTCGAGCTAGTTCTATTTCAAACCTTTGAGGGTGGAAAGAAAACTATCAGGCAGATGTAAAACTGACTTTGAAAATTTTCTTGGAGGGACGTACTCCAACGTTATTGATAAGGTGGAAGTAACCTAATGATCGAAAGCTAGCATAGGTGGATGGAACCGTGTAATCGGTGGATGGAACCTACACCGCAATAAATACTACACAAATTTTAAACTCTTTAAAGATGTTTGTAAAACACCAAGTCATAGGAAATTTTAATTATGATTATTGCAAATACCACTTCAAGCAAATAAAAGAACCCAACCATCCTTGTTGAGCCTTACATCTACAATTATGTTCATTCTGTGTGTTGGCTCATGGAGCATGGTTGGTTGTGCTCACCCTCGCTCTTAACCCCCCTCAGAGTCCATAAACCAAGGGCACTACATCTATTATGAGGACCAGGGCGATGAAGGTGACGAAGATGGTGGAAACTAGGGTAGGCTTCAATAGTGTTGCCTCTCACTCAGTCTAGCAAACCAGACTAACTTGTGGGTAGTCCTATTATTAGTCAGTTTTCTGGCTAATATCGGTGGTGCCTAAGTTGTCTCAGTCACTTGCTTGTGGCGGGATGTGCCCTACCACATTTGTGTACGCTTCCGCTTCCGCATTTTATGTAATGTAAACATTTGCCCAAATGGCCCTATTGTAAACTCGACTCGACGCGGTCTATTTGAACTCTGGTAATGTAATGGTATGGTATTTATCGTGTATGAAATGATGCAGCAATGTACCTGTGAGTACTATCTACTGATCCAGAGAATAGTGCAGTGAAATCACTGAGGATTCTAGGTTATTAAAACTTGGGGTCTGACACATAGAGTAGTTATGTTATACTAAACTTCCCACATTCCAAGTCACATGAAAATATGAATCCCTAGTTTCGAAAAACTGAAATCCGATTTTCCAAGACCTAAACCCTTGAATTTTGAGATAATTTTGAACATGTAAAACTCTGGAGAAATTACGCAATTAGATCAACTGTACAAGGATCCTTAAAAAATTGTAATTTTTGGAGCTCATTTGCTACATTAAAAAATCATACGAGTAGTCCACTTAAATGAATTCTTTAGAGAAATTCAGGATAGAGAGAATTATGCAAAAATTACACAATCAAGTATGCTGCGTCAGGGGGTTGCACATAAAATTTGGTATTTTTAGAGCTTATTTGCTATTTCTAAAAAATCGAACAAGTAGTGGACCTAAACAAAATCCCTAATTTGGCTTAGATTGGTGTTAATTAGCCTATTAACCACCTCCTGCATGCTGGCCATGCGGCCTTCGCGCTGCCACACGGTGGCCATGCGGCAGAGGCCACGTGTCACCCCTAGGGTTGCCGCATGGCCACCGTGCAGTAGATACGGAGTCAAATAACGTCAAAAGTGTCAAAAACTCCTAATATTACATGTACAGTACATCACATTGCACAGTACTGTACAAGTGAATACTCATACAATCATACATAGTGTTGTCATTTATATAACAATTTTATTTCAGACGAAATACTACACACACGTCATGCACAGTGTTGTCATTTACACAACAATTTTATTTCAGACGGAATACTATACACAGTGGTGGATCTCGGCCTTGGGCTAGGTGAGCCCTAGCCCGAAGCCTAGGATCAAAAGGCCGAAACAACTGCACAGTAGAAAAACCAGCCTCATGCTCTCCTAATGAAATTAGTTGATTTTGACTCAAGCATAGCCGGCCCAGCCGAGTCTTGGCCGGGGCTAGCTCCGTCCCTGTACACACATACGCAACATACTCGTGTACAATGAACAGGCACATACATATATAGTACACGTAATGTACAATACCCAACAGCATATGCAGTGCACTGTACACCGTAGCAGAGGAAGAGGGAGTTGACACTGGCGTGGAGGAGAGGATGGCAGCCACATTACACCGTAGATGAAGACGACGACGACGCGACGGTACACTGGAGATGAACAAGACGGTGGCGCGACTTTTACACTGGAGATGAATAGGAAGATGATTCTCCAGTGGGCTCCAGATTTAGCATGGCAGAGTACATAGCGACGGCGGCGAGACAGCGGCGGAGTGTGAGGACGACGACCCCGGCGACAGAGTCCTTGTCGACGACGCTGGCGCAGGGGATCGGCACGTGGAGAGAGAGTGGGGATGGGAAAATGACCGGAGAGGAGTTGAGTGGATGGAGACAATGAGTGGGACCCACATGTACCGTGTGGCATGGTGATTCAAGGAATGCGGAAAATGGTAATTCTGGATGAGTTGATTTCGGAGGAGCAAAGTGCATTTGCGCCGGGCGCTTGATCACCCACCCGAATGCAAATGTATGCCAGCTGCGTACGAATGCAGCAGCATTCGTTGCTTGCCACGGACTCAAGAAAGGAAATAAGGGAGCTTGTGCTATCAAGCTTGGTATGACTGGGTTGAATGGTGCTATCTGTAACTGATAATAATAATGCACACAATGGGTTTTGCACAGCAGTGGATTAATCTGGTGATGGCATGCGTGAAAACAGTAAGTTTTTCTGTGCGGGTTAATGGTCATTTTTCTCCATTGTTTAAGCCCACTAGAGGAATCAGGCAATATCACCGTATATTTTTTTTTATTTATTTTGTGCGGAGGGGCTGTCATGTCCGCTGAACGAAAAAATCATGACCTCGATATCTTGCAAGGGGGTGCGCGTCGGCGTTCAGGCTCCATGGATTTCGCACCTTATGTTAGCAGATGATTGTTTCATTTTCAGTGAAGCTTCCTTGCGAGGTGGAGAGAGAGGCTGAACGAGATTCTGGACAGATACCATCGTGGCTTAGGTCAGCTAGTAAACACTCATAAATCAGCCGTATTTTCAGTGCTAATTGTTTGGAATCAACGAAGAAAGATGTGCATGATTCACTTAATATCTCGACGGATCGAATATAAACGGATAATGGTTCTATCACATTTAGTTTTATATTTTTTTCCCCGAATGTGGATGCGAATATGGATACCCCGGATATGAATACAAATACGAATAATATCGAATACAAATACGGAGCGAATACGAATCAAATGGAATACGATCACGAATATTTCTTGGAACATGAAAACCCTTTAAATTGTACGTACAAAATGAACAAAAATTTAACTAGTTTATTGATCTAAACATTTGTGAAGAACATTTATGAATTCTTCGGTATATGCTAAGATTCCTTCTCTAACTCTATGTATTAATATATATGTTAATGTATGATAGGCTACTAAAGTATCTTGTAAATAGGTTGGGCTGAAATAGAGTATGTAGGTTGTGGATATTCGGCTCCTAAATATCTGGATAATCCAGATCCGTATTTGTATTCGACAGATAGTGAGCTACCGAATCCGTATTCGTATCCGATTTGACAAATATCCGAGTGACATAATCCATATTCAAAAATTATTTAGATCGATCAGAAACTATCTGATCTGTTTTCATCCCTCCTGCTCATGTTCGTCTGGAGGTTTCTTCGTTAATTCTATAGGCCTTCTTGCAAAAAAAAAACGAATGGAGTAATCACATTTGGTCTCCTGGTAACTGAAATGGTAAAGCTAAAACACACCTTGGTACTAGTGTGTTCAGCTAACTTATAAACACATACCACTGATACAAGTGCTTGAAATGTTGCAGTTTCTTCTCATTTTCCATCGTATGAAAGTGAGAGATCATGTGAGAGTAGGTCTAGATCAATTTGTGATAAACAATTAGCAACTAGTTTGAATTGAATATAAGATTTTGCAAAGAGATTGTAATTTCCTGAAATCCAGGTTGCTGTTAGTAGTAACGGCATGGTCGCCGCGGTACTACCACAAATGCGGTTCCACTAGGGAATAGTTGGCGGTAACTATTTTCCAGAGAGTATCATTTTGGGTGTCCTAAATGGTATGACAAGTCTTTGAACGGCGGTAGTAACAGCACGTGGGAGTGGTCATTCCAGCTCCTTATTACCGGGAGATGGGTAAGGCCCGGTAGTACCAGCTAGAGGTTGGTGGTACTACCGGAGCGGTATGACCAGCATGAGTTGTGCGGTCATACCAGCCGTGGCAGTTGGGTTATGAAAATTAAGAAGTGTGGGAGATTTGATCATGTGGTGATCATTGGCCTTTTGTCTGGCTGTATTGTGTTGCATGTTGTATAGTTATGCTAACGTGGGTCAAGTTGTGAAGAACTTGTGTCCGAAAATAATTACTTGGTCTTTCGATGTGTAAGGAAGTTTGGAGGCAACTATGGTTAATGACAGGTGACCGGGACTAGATCAAGGTGGATCGAGGTCCAAGAGGTCAAGGAGGTTATGTGAGATGGTTGGGCTCAAGCATAACGCATAGCAAATCCAAGGGATGCATTGAAGGAAGGTTTGAGCAATGGGTTGGATCAAGTTGGGTTCATCGGTTCAAGTGAGATACGGTCTGATGGGAGCCAAAATGGGAGAGACTTGTTAATGAAAAGGAAGTCATTGATTAACCTACACGTGGCATGCATAGTGACTTGCATGACATGATGAAGACGGAGTCAAGAAAAGGCCCCGGGAAGCTTCGTCGAGGGCATTAAGGTAAAATGCTAAATATCGGACTTGAAGTTTACTCCAAAACCGCAACGTCGGGAGACATAAGGGAAGTAGTTTAGGGTTAGATTATGGTCGTGTGAGTGGTATGGATCAATCCCTACCATTAAAGTAGGGTATATGATAAAAATATTGTAATAATTACACATTTGATCTTCTCAGTGAACTTATATTATGAGACCACACTTTCCCTAAAAAAAACAAACTTATACTAAGGGACAGAGGAAATACGGTTCATTTCATATCCTACCATCTATAGCTAATTGATCTTTTAAATCTAGAGGCCTAGGTTCAAACTAAATCTGACCAGTAATTATTGCTGATTATTACTATAATTAAACTCCCAAAGTCACTAATTAGCACATTAATTGTATACTGCCGGTTTGTTATTGGGCAAACCAATTACCCAATACAATTTTGCAATTTTTTGACATGAGTATGGCGTATATGATGACTAGTGCTTCATAATTTCCATGTTGAAAAGGTCTGAAGAAAAAAAAATGATTCTATTGGACAAAAAAAAAAGAGTCGACCTGTGCAGAAGACTGCTGAAAAGGTCCGTAGAAAAAAAGGCTTCATAATTTCCATGTTGAAAAGGTCTGAAGAAAAAAATTTCTATTGGGCGAAAAAAGAGTTGACAAGTGCAGAACACCGCTGAAAAGGTCCGTAGAAAGAAAAAACGCTGCATTGCAACTATGTATGTAATCTGGGAAGCTGCGCAAGAGGTATTGCATTTCGCCCATTGGAAGCGCCCTTTTCTCTGCTTTCCTTGCCTGCAGAGGTACAGCAGACGGCGGCCGGGTTCTTGGGTCACCGTATTTCCACTCTGGCCGTCATATGAGGTACTTCAATTCTGTCTGAATTTTGTGAGTTATTCTGGATTTCACCCTAACCCCTTTCTTGTACACACTTCAGATTTACGTTGTTGATTCATTATATATTTATACTGCTAGTTCATGCCTCTGTCGCCCTTGTAGGCGTACAACAACTCCATGCATGCATACTTTGTGGAATTAATGGATTATTAATCCGTTATTGATTGAAATCCCAGAGCTTGGGCAAACACCTTCGAATGTTTGTAAAAGCTCAGGGTAATTTCAGTATAAACAATATGAACAGTACCTGTTATATTGGCTTGGGAAGGCAACGATTTCGGAGGATCAGACGTCAGACGTAGATCAAAGGCCAATATTTAGCCAAAGCTTAAGCAGCTTCTCTAATAAGAAAGCCAGCTTATTAGGAGCTTCAGCTTATAAGCTGAAGCGCCCAAAAGCCCTTACGACTGTTATTCCACTTACATTGGTAACCAAAATGTAAATTTCAGTACAGGTCAGTAACGAAGGATGAATCAAAACTTGCATGCTCGCAGATTGCTTCTTCAAGGACATTGTTTATGCTACACATGGACACATTCAAGTATTGAAGAAATGTATGAACTCAGATACATGAAGGCAGGAAGCAAGTCACATTTTTAACTGATTCAGACCACAGAGCAAATTCGTATGGAGGGTTTGAGCACCACTCATACATTGTTAAATCGATCCATACGCTGTGCAATTACGAGCTCCATTATGCTATTATGCATCCTTTGCTCTTCAACCTACATTCTACAATGAGATATGTTTGTCAGATCGAAATACTATCTGAATTGATAGAGCAACAATCACGAATGATTACTAACATGAATGAGATATGCTCGAACACGAACGATTAGAAAAACACCAGTTTCTTGTACTAGTGCTAAGAGAAACAATCAGCTATTAACCAAACTAATCTGGAATCGCCTAGCAAGGAACTAGTACATGTGCATCAACAAAGTACTGCTACCAGTTCCATCCATCCATCCATCCCTTTGATTAGTTAGAGAATTGAGATTTGACATGGAGGGAGTAGGTGACAGCAGATTGGCCATGGAGGGATGCCGTACCTTCGGGTTGGCACGGCTCGGGAGGGAAACGGCGGAGTCCGCGCTGGGCGGGAGGTGGCAGCGGCGTCGGCACCGAGAGGGAGGTGGTTGTTGCGTCGTCGGGAGGGCCGGGACTAGGGACGGCGAAGACCAGGGGCTTCATGACTGGAAGCGGGACGGGAGTGAGCGGCGGCGGGGACAGGAGGTGGAGGCGGCGCGGTTCCCCTCTTGGGACAATGGGGCAGCCGGGCAGGGCTCCCGAGATTGCGCTTTTTTTCCAGTGGCAAATGGTGGGTAATTTTCACCGGTTTGTAAGGGCAAGTAGCCGAATAGGTATATCCGTATATCTCGCCCGCAAAAGCCAAGGAGGCACGTTCTGATTGGCATTTTTTTACGGAAAAACGATAGCGCTATTAGACGTGGGATAATCTAATCGTGTATCCAAACGCTGTACCGCTCGATATCTAATACGTAGAGGAAAACAATTTTCATAGGTCCCACCATCACTACCACTGCAACAAGATATCAGGACTCAAGAGATGTTTAGTTGCTAGCCACAGTTTACTACGTCTAAGGTTAGGCAAGTTTGGTCAACTTTAGGAGCTGTTTGGTTGCAACCACAGTTGTTGCAAGATTCCCTTCCAGTAAACTAGGTCCCACGTGTCAATAACTTAAAAAAGTGTGGCAAGATTCCCTTAGACTTGCTAAGGTGTAGCAAAGAATTTGAGCACCTCAATTTAGACAAGTGTGGCAATTTTTGTTGGCAAAGTATGGCTAGCAACCAAACAACCCATCAAACTCATGTGCGGGTCCTACCCCTACATTCCACGCTTGGACAGAAAATAGGAATCTCTCAACTTTTGTATAGAGACCCTTAAAATTTCTATTATTTCATATAATATTCTTTTCTCATTTAATGAGAGAGATTCAAATAATCATATCTTATAAATAGTACTTCCAACTTATAATCATTGTATTTTTTTATTCTACATGATGAAATCAACAAAATAAGACTAATATTGGATATGCTTAAAGCTAGTTAGAAGTGTTACTTTTAGGTGGTAAATTGGATGGTGACTTAGGGTAAAAAATTCTCAACTGAAGATGGTAATTTATTCGAGTTATAGATGATTGTTGTGGCTACCTGGCCAAACAGTGCGTAGATGGGGCTTTATGGGAGGACCCTTCTTGGGTCGCCTGAAGCCACACCTCGCCGAGAAGATCGTGGGCGAGGTACAAGTGTGGGAATCAATATCCTTTCTTAGAAAATGTTTTTTTTGCCTCTCATAGCATCCCGAGGCATGTATTTATAGCTATGAGGAGATTTATTACATGATTACCCTTGTCTGAGCCTAAACTTATACGGGTAAGAGTGTCTTTTCTTGATTAGCTATTACAAGGATGCCCCTATACAAGGATGCCCCTATCTGGGCGTTTGTTTACAGGGGCATATATGCCATTTCCCTATTTTGTAGGTAGCCTGGATGGGCTTTTGGCGTCGTGGGCTGTGTGGGCCTAGGTAGGGGCCTCCCCTACAATGATAATTTAGAGTGCAAAGGATGGTAAACTTTGAACTATTTTTACATACAAAAATGATAGTAAATTATTAACTTAGGGTGGTAATTTGTTAAAACTACAGGTAATAATTTATGGTAATGATGCTAAATTTGAACCTTTTTACACAAACTCACAAAAATGATGTTAAAATTCTAAAATAGATAGTAATTTGGACCTTACGGTGATAATTTATTCAAACTGCATATGGTAACATACAGAATTTTGAATGGTAATTTGTTAAAAAAAAAGCAAATGACGGCTTGATTCACAAAATGATAGCTTATGGTACAACTGATGGTAATTGTTAAATCTTTTTACATTCACTAATGGTAAATTATTGAACCTAGGTTGGTAATTTGTTAAAAAAATGCGAATGATAACTTAGAGCGTAACTCGTGGTAATTTTTTTTGAATAATTTACTGATGGTAATTCATTAAAAATGCTCGATTCACTACAAATAGTAACCATGGTGATTTTTGAACTTAGGTTGGTAATTTGTTAAATTGTACGTGGTAACTTATATAACTCTGGCATGGTAATTTATTTAAAACGTACATGATAAGCTTGCTGTTGTTTTACTCGACTACAACTAACGGTGAATTTTTAATTCTCTTAAAAAATAGTCTAGGATGGTGATTTTGTTAAGAACACAGATGATTATCCGATTGCAGCTGATGGTGAATTTTGAAATCTTTTGCATACAAATGAAGATAGGGTGCCAATTTTGAAAGGTAGGATGGTAATTTTCTAGTAGTACAAATGATAAGTTAAAATTCACGGTAAATTTTGAATTCTCTTTTAAAAAATGATGCTAGGATGGTGATTTGCTAAGAGCATATATGACGACTTAAATTGTAACTGATGGTCAATTTTGAAATATCTTAAAATATGAAGGTAGAATGGTAGGTTACTAATACAAGTACGGATGATAACTTAGGTTGCACTTGATTCTTTCCTTTTTTCTGAGAGGAAGCTGCAATTGATTAGGCACTAATACCAGTGCTAGACCTCACCAGCAGGCCTAGGAATTAGCCTGCATGGCCAGTAGCTGGGCCGCCATCTCCACCTATGCATAGGACATGTGAATAGGGAAATTGAGCCCACAACTAAACGCTAAGGGCATGTTTGGAACAGAGGAATTTCACAGGAATTTTGCAGGAATTTTACAGGAAACAGTTCAATTCCCGCAGGAATCGGGAAAAATTCCCACATTCCAAACAGGGCCTAAGTGGTGTACTCGACAATCCAGTCAACTAGAGTTGGCACCATGGGCAGCCAAGGTGGGTGATTGGGTGCATTTAAGCCGCGCTATTGTTGCGTCTTTTTTTAAGGCAAATGTGGCCTAGAAGGCCATTAAATCCAGATTAGATTAACCGTTACACCCTGAAGATTACAAAAGGTATCCTGAGATAATAATATCATACAACTCAGTCCTTGACGTGTAACAACAAGTACTAAAAAGAAATAAAAATTACATCCAAGTCCTTTGGCAAATCACATAACGCCATTGATGCTCCTCACCTTGAATGCTCGTATCTGGCCCCGGCTCCGCCACCTGTTGTGCGTTTGCCGATGATGTCAAGCGGCGGGAGTTGAGGGGCCTCCATTGGTCGGAGGTTGAAGGAGATACCAAATGATCTGTGTCGGCAAAGGACACCGACGATGTACTTGGTGAATCTCCAGTTGGCCACCGAGAGCTAATGATTTTTTGATCCTTAATCCCGGCAGCTGGAACTCCATGAAGGGAGTAGCGGGTGGGGGGAATCCAGATTGATAGAGAAGGGGAGGGATACATAGTGGCTAGAGGAGGCAGCGCGCTGGCCAACAAGGCGATAGATGCCACATCCATGACGGGTATGTTTATTGTAAAGGGGAACTCACCGATTCTTGCTGTGTCGACTATGAACAGAACCATCGGCAAGATATTGACGGTGGATGGTGCCATAGCAAAGCCCGAGGAGGACAAGCTGCAGCTGAGGACGACACCAAATCGAGTAGGTAGAGTCTCCAAAGAAGGAGCTTAGGCAGTAGATCTGATGGGATCAAGCAACTCCAGTGAAGGAAAATAGCTCACTGCCCTCTTTTCTCTCTCCCAATTGATCATATACCCTCCATTTAGATGGAAATTTAAGATTTACCCTCCTGACCCACATATCAGTGATTTATGATAACCCCACGTATCATTGAGATGTGAAAGGTAAATCCTTAATTTCCGAACTAAAGGGAGGGCATATTATCCAATCTCCCCTTTTCTCTTGCGTGCACCAAGAGGAGACGAGAAAAGTGGCTTCAGGTCTCGATCCAAGAGCACCAGAGGAAGAAGGCATAGGCAAACAACTTCCTAAGAGGAGCGTCTTGGACTGCAACTCTTGAAGACGGCGGAGGCAAAAGCTTCCCAGAGTAACGCCCGGAAGGAAGAGCCGCCAGCAAACTAGGCTAGAACTAAGTTAATCTACAAGAGGAAGTAGTGGAAGGATGGGTCCCCCTCCTACTCATCGCCGACAAGGAGCAGGGGAAGAGATAGGAGAGAGGGGGGGAATCAGATCTGGGAGAGGAAAGCGAGGAAGAGCTAGCCATTTTGGGCCTTTGGGGTAACTCTCGGCGGAGAACAAGAGAAGGTCCCATGCATGCTTTGAGCTAAATTGTTGTCGCGCCGCGATGAGTCCTGATTGGCATTTGACTTCTAGTACAATGTTAATGACTTTGGTTTTAGATTTTTTGTTTCCGAAATGCAGCCCATCTAGGGGAGCTTATGGCTTTTTGGAAGCAAAAGCTGGTTTTAAGCCCTCCAACCTGAAGCGTCTAGTACAAAGCTAGCTTAGGTGCTGCTCGGTTGAGCTAAACTAAGCTGGTTTATAGCTAAAATTGTATTATAGCTGGTTGAGATTACACTGTAGCTGATGGTGACTTATTTAACGTAACTAAATTTAAAAAATTAAAAATAGAAAAAACAGGTTAACTCATCACGGACAATGCAAATGAATACAGAAAAAAGCAGCAGAAAAAAAGCAAAAAATCAAAAAAATAAAATTTATAAATAGTGAAAAATAAACAAAAAAACCAGAAGCTTTGGAAGCAAAAGCTAGTTTTAAGCCTTCCAACTTGAAGCTTCTGGTACAAAGCTAGCTTAGTCTAGTTTCTGTTCCGAGTGCCTGCAAGCTTAAGTTGGAGCTTACTTTCATCATCAATGATTACCAGTAACGACTACTTGACGACAATGATAATGTGCATCCTAAACAAATGGTCCTATTTTTTGGGTTGCGATTGATGGGTTTTGGTTACTGTTAATGGTTTTTATTTATATTTTTCAAGATGACAGTGGACGGCGTACACAGTTTTAAGCTTGAGAAACCGTTTAGAGAATCTGTTTCAAAAAACTATCCTGTTTCGATGTTTAGTTTTTTTTAGCTTCCGGATAAGTCAAAAAACAAAAGCAAAAACCAAAAGAACACTATCTAAATTGTCCTTTCGTAGTATGTTAACATTTTTTTCAAGATAACACAACACTAAGTTTTGTGATCAGTACTGACATATCTTTTCCATAGCGGACTTTTTCACATACTCCCTTCGTTCTTTGCACTTACATTTCTTTACTTTTCACGATCTTTAAGATACAATTTTGATCATTATTTTTATAATTTTACATTAATATGTACTAATAAAATTATAATATTATGAAAGTATTTTTGTGACAAATCTAATGATATATATTTCATATAGTTAATGTAGATAATTTTAAATCTATCGACGGTCAAAACATTTAATTGCATAGATTCTAAGATGACGAGTAAAAAACAACAGAGAGAGTAATATGTTGTGGTGCCGCATAGCACAATCTACTAACCTAAACCTACATCTATTTATAATCTATTCTTTTAAGACCAAGAAGACAAAATGCTTCCAGTTATGCAGAAGCCAATCTGTTCTTACATGAGAAGTAATCCATAACAAGTCATCAGACATCTCGCATGGGATGCAATGTTCCACATAGCCTACAAATGAGAGTCGTCACAGTGAGAACAAGTCATGCTAGACAGATGATAAACCAACCTATCGAGACAAAAAAAAAACATTTCCAAATCGAGCAATCAATCTGGATCGATATGTTATTGTTAGCATTACTTATTTTGTGAAGTGACTTAACGAACCACAATTAATCCTGCATTACTATTTCATTTGATCCAAATTGATATTTGAACATGTGAATTCTGTACCAGCAATCTGAAAGCAACCAACATGTCTTGAATAACTCTGATCTTGACTTGCAACCAAGAAATGAAGAGACCTAACGAATGTTTTCCCTTATACCACGTATGCAATTTTTTTGAGAGAAACCGCGCATGCAAAATTAATTGACCATAGTTGTACAAAGGATTTCATTCACAGGATAGAAGCATAGTACGGATAAAAGATTAAAGTGTTACTTACAACTTTTAGACAATTAACAGGCGATTAATTTTGTTCACTATGTTTCCTTTTTTTTCCCTTAGCGCCGCAGATATGCCACTTTGGTGACAACATTTTCAGAGGGGTATGGCATCAGTGCTACTGCTCGGCGTTGCAATAATGCTGCACCTAGCATCCAATCAGCACAGACATATTGTGGTGGTGTCGAAGTCAAGTCCCTTATCCATTTGGCATTGGTACAGGCTGTGCTATTGGAGAAGCCTTTGAGATCAACTGCAACAAGAATGCCGATGGGATTGATAAGCCGTTCATTTGTAACGTGGAGGTTCTAGAGATATTACTGCCTCAAGGTCAAACTCGGGTATTAAGCTCTATCTTGACGTATTGCTACAATCGTAACACAAGATCAATGGAACCAAACCGGCGGGTGCTTTACTTCTCATCATCGCCGTATCGGTTCTCCGATGTGCAGAACGAGTTCGTAGTCATTGGCTGCAACACACTTGCATACATTTACAACAGCATGAACACGACTAGGGATGAAAACGGAACGGAAATATCCCGTACCGAACCGCATCGTTTTCTACATTTGACCCGATCGAATTCGTATTTTCGGACAAATTCGAATTCGGTTCGAAATACGGAATACCAAATTCGAAAACGGAGCGGAAACGGTTTAGACGTTTTCCGACCGTTTTCTACTTTTCTACATTTTATTCGGAATATACCGTATTGTAAATACGGTTTAAACCGTATTTGGCCCACTAGAAGTCCAAGTCTCAGTCTCATCGTCTCACAGCCCAGGGCCCAGCGCCCCAGCCCAATTCACACCCCGGCTCCCTACCTGCGCTGGCTCCTCCCCTGCCCTAAATCCCTAATCCCCTTCCGGCCTTCCCTTCCAATCCGCCGCGGCGCCGCACCCCGCCGGCATCACCGCGCTCGTGCTCTACCTCGTCTACCGCCCCACCCCCTGCCTTCGCGGTCACCTCCGTCGCCGTCTACTCCCTCTACAACGAAGGATTTCTCCGTCCCCTCTCCACCCCACCCACAGCCGCGACTCGGCCGCAATGGCGGAGCCCGAGGCCCCGACGGCGACGTCCGGTGGCGGGCGCGTCCGCAACGCCTTCGGCGGCGTGCTGTGCGCCTTCACTCTCCTCCTCATCGGCGTGCTCGCGTTCTCGATCCGACTCTTCTCCGTAAGATCCGATCCAGCCGGCCCACGCCTCCAGATCCAGTTCGGTGTTCGAGTAGCGTTTCCGGATTTGTGTATGCTTACGCGTCCTGCCGTTTGGTGCCGCAGGTGATCAAGTACGAGAGCGTGAATGCGTGATCCACGAGTTCGACCCCTATTTCAACTTCCGCGTCACTCAGGTGGATTGCGTGGTTCCATTTTTTTTGTTCCGGAGTATGTGAAATTGAGCTAAGCTCATAGGATATTGCAATGTTTCGTTGACTCTGACGAGTGTTGGTGTTGGAGGGTTCTGGGTTTTGGAAATTGACGTTGTCTGGTAGATTTTGTTTACTATGGGATGATTAGTGTAAGTACAGAGCAACGATGGTTACATAGGAACATGAAATGCTGGCTTGAAACAGTTATGCATTGCATTTGATCTAAATTTCCCCTTAATTGTTACAGTTTTTGTCGAAGAATGGAATTTACGAGTTCTGGAACTGGTTTGATGATAGGACATGGTAAGAGCGTCACAGACAGCTGAATCATTTAGTACTGTGTAAGTTCAATGCAAAATGGAAGGTGTAATACGCACACTTGGGTGATGTTTCACGCTGCTGCTTTGGATTTAGGTATCCCCTTGGCCGTGTGATTGGTGGCACTGTTTATCCTGGCTTGACATTGACAGCTGGAACCATTTGGTGGTATGTTATCAAAGGAACACACCTTTACGTTCCTTTCAATTGCTGCAAATGTGCCTGAAGTGTTTGATTGCTCTACTAGGTTGCTGAACTCTCTTAACATCCCATTGTCGGTGGAGACTGTTTGTGTGTTCACCGCTCCAATTTTCTCAGCAAATGCTTCGTGGGCTACTTATCTCTTAACAAAGGTTGCTTTTTCACCGAAGCATGAGTTCTCACAGTATTTGTTCTCATCTGGAAATTCTGTGCTTCTTACTTCAACTCTTTCTATAGGAAGCAAAGGGCACTGGAGCTGGATTGATGGCAGCAGCCATTTTGGCAATAGTAATTGCACTAGCGACCTTTCTCCCTGTCACTTTTGGCCATGAAAAATCATTTTAGTAGATGTTAATCCATTTTCATATGTCATGGTGGAAGTAAAAAATGTGAATTCTTGTGGATTAAGCTAGAGATATTGTTAGATAGTTTCAGCTTTACCCGCCTGTGGGTGGGTGGAACAAGGAAGAATGGAACAATATGGCATACTATTTATAGTTGTTCATTTCTTTATGCCAAATTAATATTTATAAACTCGTTGGAAATTGCAGAATGACTGAAACTGTGTTACGTTGACACTTGACAATCTGGATATAATTCAGGGGTTATTACCTTTGTTGAGAAGAGCCTTAGCTTGAGGGTGACGAGGGGGTAGATGGGCTCCAGCGCCGGGGTGGGGTGGTGCTGAAGCCACCGGAGGAGCGCTGCCACCGCGCGGACCACGACAGATATTTTGGGAGCTATCTTACCATGCATCTCTGACAAAGAGGAGAAAATTTGAGTGGTACTTTCCTCTCTTGTACTTTTATTAATTCGGATAATTCTTGTGGATGTAAACTGTGCCTATCCAGGGTAATTATTTTTTATTTACTTTGTTGTTTGCTAGGTTGCACGTGAAACTAATGAGGAACTTCGTGCTATAAAAGCTGATCCAATTGAAGGCTTTGACATTGGAGCGATTCTCTCAATTGCTAAGAGGTTCTCTATCCAAACCTTCGCATAGAAAATTTAATTTAACTGTTTAGTTACATACTAATGTAATTGTTATGCACTTGGTCCTATAGGTCGGTATTCTGTATTGAATTTTCGTATACCGACCGTGTTCGACATAATTCCGCTCGAATTGGTTCGTTTTCGAAATTCTCGATATTCCGTAAGTTCGCGTTCGTTTTCGTGTCCGGCTTTACCGCTTTCGCTTTCGTTTTCGTATTCAAATGTAGAAGTAGAAAACGGTTGAGGAGTTTTCCGACCGTTTCCGACCGTTTTCATCCCTAAACACGACAGAGTATATGACAGCGTGTGCACCAGCGTGTGGGAGCCCCGACAAATGGCTCATGCTTTGGTGTAGGCTGCTGCCAAAATGCCATACCCAAGGGCTTAACCCGCTATGATGTCTATTTCTACACTGTATATAATGATTCAGATAGTTGGCAATTCAATCCATGTAGCTACGCGGCGCTGGTGGAGACAGACGTTTAGTTTCAGCAGTGAGTGCATAACCACTTTGAGGTTCAACAATACCTTCAAGGGGCGGCAGCCGCTGGTGAATTGGAGATGTAACATGCGAGGTGGCCAGGAACATGACTTCTTATGCATGCCGTAGCGGAAATAGCGTGTGCGTGAATTCAACTAACGGCCCAGGGTATCTATGCAACTGCTCCAAGGGGTATGAAGGGAACCCTTACCCCTCTGATGGATGCTCAGGCAATTTCATCTCTTTGTTCTGCATGCATCTTTAGTTCATACAAAGTCGTGCATGCCGTATCCTGTTATAATATGGAAGTTGGTGTTAAATTCAAAATCATTGAGGAATTTTTGTAGAGCAATGGATACTAGATTTTTCTCTCAAACACTGAACACATAATCTTAATAGAGGATGCAAATCAGGGGTTACGCAGCATGTGGATGCAAATTAAAGGTAGATTTGTTTTAGGAGTACTAGAGGGTGCAGATCAAAAAAATTTTGTAAACGTTTGCAAGAAAAATATCACTACTTACTGTCTCTCCTGGTTACAAATCATCAAAATATGTATGGAAAATAAAGTACGTAGGTAGACACATAGAATTATTGAACAGACTATAAAATTTGACGGGCTACATAGAAAAACTTTGAGTAACCAAGAACCAAAAAAGGAAACAAAAGAAGAACAAAGAACTTTACAACCTCTTGTAATTTTCTTTTTCTTTCTTTCATCTAGTGTAGATATAGTTAGAACATTGGACTCATTTTGTCGCTTCAGTGTTATCTGTATTACTACGGTGAAAAAATTGTGAACATTAGACTCATCTTAGGTCATGCCGTTTCATAGTTATTTAATATAGTACTCAAATCTCGAAATTTGTTTTTTTCCTTGTTGCAGATGTGAATGAATGCGAGAAGAATCCAAGTCCATGCCCAAAGGCTGCAGCATGCCACAACACAATAGGAGGGTACCATTGTTCGTGCCCTCCAGGCAGAAAGTTGGCAAAGGAAACAAATTCCTGTAACCCAGACATAGCCCTAATCATAGGTAAACCGTTAGATATTAGCATCATCATCTTTTAGCCTATTTTACTACAATTAATAAATTTAACATGCATTTATTATATACAATAATGTGTTGGGTCACTTTAACAGAGTTACATTTGATATTAATTTATGCAGGCATTTGCATCAGCTCCGTCGTTCTAGTGATTATCATCTTCTGCATGCGTGTAATTTTTGAGAGAAGAAAGCTTACAAATGTCAAGAAACAGTATTTTCAGCAACATGGAGGGCTGCTATTATTTGAGAAGATGAAATCAGACCAGGGACTTGCATTTACGGTGTTTACTGAAGCAGAACTAGAACAAGCAACAAACAAGTTTGACAAAAGCCAAATCCTTGGACATGGAGGCCATGGCACTGTGTACAAGGGAACGATTAAGGATAAAATTCCAGTGGCAATTAAAAGGTGTGCATTGATTGATGATAGGCATAAGAAGGAATTTGGTAAAGAAATGCTGATTCTTTCCCAGATTAATCACAAGAACATCGTTAAGCTATTGGGTTGCCGCCTTGAGGTGGAAGTCCCAATGCTGGTGTATGAGTTCATCCCAAATGGAACATTGTTTGATCTTATTCATGGCAAGAACCGCACATTGCATATCCCTTTCAGTTCCCTCTTAAGGATTGTCAATGAGGCAGCCGAGGGGCTTGCATTTTTACATTCCTATGCAAACCCACCAATTCTACATGGTGATGTGAAAACCTCTAACATCCTTCTTGATGAGAATTACATGGCAAAGGTATCAGATTTTGGAGCCACCATACTAGCACCAACCAACGAAGCCCAGTTTGTGACAACGGTTCAAGGGACATGCGGTTACCTAGACCCTGAATATGTGCAAACATGCCGGTTGACAGACAAGAGCGATGTTTATAGCTTTGGTGTTGTCCTTTTGGAGATCCTAACTGGGCAGATGCCATTCAAACTTGAAGGTCCTGAGCTACAAAGAAGCTTGTCATCAAGTTTCCTATTGGCAATGAAGGAGAACAATCTTGATACCATATTGGACAGTCAAATAATAGGTCATGAGAACACGGAATTGCTTAGAGGGCTTGCGGAGCTAGCTAGGCAATGCTTGGATATGTGCGGTGACAACAGGCCCTCAATGAAAGTGTAACACCCCGCCCATCCTCTGGGCCGGAATGCTACCACCATTGCAAACTTTTATCTTTCCTTCAATTACCAGAAAGTCAACACTAATATATTTAGGTAGCAACGAATAGATACAACATAGTTCTTCTTTTAGCCCATACTCTAGCAGACTAGTAGAGACTAACATAAACTAACTAAAGGTGGTACAGGGAGTACGGTTAGTTTGTGAAGATTATTCATGTGCTACTCCCACCCCGAGCATGACGTCCTTAACGATCACCTAGAAATAAACAACAAAGCAAGGGTGAGTCCAAGGACTCAACAAATACATAATAGAACGATAAATACTAATCCAACATGAAAGCAATTTAATCCAACCAACATACTCTGCATATATAGCCTTGCTAGTACCACCAATCTCAAGGTTCCACATTGATCGTACATACTTCACATGTGTTTTCATGTTCCACATTGCAAAATCATCAATGCAATGCAACCCTACTCTACATGCACATTTGCTCATCACATTGCAAATACCGGTATTGCCAAGTGAACACTTGTCGATATTCACCCATAATCTTGGGCCCGCCCATATCGGCACGGGGGTCTCTCCACTCCTGTGGAGGCCTAACGAAGTAGGTCTTACTCAAGAGCACTCTGGATTAGTCCGCTAGTTTTACTCGTAGTTTGGGACTTTCTCACCGCCCTCACTCTTGAGTGCACATAATGCAAATGCATATGCTCCTTTTCATCCATAAACAAGCATCATATCATGTAATCATCGCATTTCCACATAAACATTATCATATCATGTAAACATCGCATATTCATAAACTCTAGGATCTACCGCTCTACCATGCACTTGCCTGTTAACCAAGCGGGGCGAAGCGATGTGGCGACGACGTCGACTCAAGACCTCCACCTGAACAAGCAATAAATCAGTCTTAACATATCATAACGAGGTCAGAGTTTAAATGGGCGACGACGATTCTACCCGCATAACTCGATTCTGGCGTAAAATGCCCGAGGTTAAGGATTTGACATACAGGTACAAAAAACCCCCTCCTTTTTTCTTTCTTTTTCTCCTCTTTTCTTTTCTTTCATCTTCTTTTCTCTTCTTCTTCTTCTCTCTCTCTCTCTTCTCTTCCCCTCTCTTTCCTTTTCCTATTTCTTTATTTTTTTTCTTTCTTACCCGGCCGGCCCCTTCCTTTTTTTCTTCCTCACCTGGCTCCCTCTCTCTCTCCTCACTTCTATCCCGCCGACCGGCCTCCACTCCCCACCTATTCCGCCCGGGGTAGCGCGGCGGCGCGTGGCCGGCTCGACGTCGCCTCCACCACCCCCCATTTCTCCTCCCAACTCTCCCTCGCGTGCGTGACCTCACCAGTGGGTGCTCCTCCGGCGGCGCGGCCAGGCTCAGCATCGCCGGCCCAACCTCACCGCCAGCGACTCCTCTGCCGGCCCCGCCTTCGCCTTCTTCTCCTCTCCCCCTCACACACTCTCTCTCTCTCTCTCTCGGCGGCTACAGCGCGGTGATTCCGGCCCGTGGAGCGGGAACGCGCCGCCAGCGTTCCTAACTGGCTGGCTAGGGCCAGATCCGGCCAGCGCCCTGCCATTGGCGGCCTCCCCTCGTCCTCCGCCCTGGATCTGGCCATCCCGAGCGGATCCGCCGCCTTCCCCGAGCTCCTCCCTCTCCTCTTTTGCCCCGATCGCTCGATTGGGCGATGCGGCGGCGCTCGGGCCTGCCGGCCCCGGCTTGCAGCCGGCCGGGTGCCCAGTGCCCCCCTCCACCTCCAACCACTCTCCCCCTTCCTCGCTGGCAGCCTACTTCGGCATTTCTTAAGGTACACCCCCACTTCACCCCCTTCCTTCCCTTTTGCTAAGCGTGTCATGCCATGAACAAGCTAGGGCTATGGTGAGGGGACCTACCCGGGTGTCGGGCTTGGATGTTGGTGGCATTGGCGAGGTCCGAGGTTCCCGGTGGGCGTGGATGAACTAAGCCTTCAAGACCGTCGTCCTTACTCCACCGTCACCCGCCTACTTCCCGAGTTCCTTGCCTCCGGTCACATTCTTCCTCACTGCCTCGGTGTGGAGTGGCTACCTCCGGCTTGACATAAGAAGGGATGGCTATGGCTTTCTATAGGATGCAGGGGACGGGTGGGAAACATGCATGCCAAGGCAAGCATACGGCTTGCCACATCTCTCTGGCAGAGGCAAAAGGCAGGTGAGGTGTCTTGCTAGCTGGTACTTTTTTTTCTTCCTCTTCCTGGTATTACAGAAAGAGGCATCTGAGGAGCTTAGTAGATTAAGAGGGTGTTTGGGACTGCTCCACAAACTCTGCTCCACGAATTCTACCGTGGAGCAGCTCCACAAAAAACCTAGAGTTTATGGAGCACCCCTTTAGGTGCTCTCACAACTCCACCTTTTTTTCCTCGAACAGAGTGCGTGGAGCTGAACCTGTTTGGCTAAAAAACATAGAGTGAAGCTGAAAAACGTGGAGTGGAGCAGTCCCAAACACCCCCTAAGAAAGGTCTCGAAACATCCTTGGATACAGCGTGATGCTACGACAGAGAGCTTTCTTGGCGGGCCATCAACCAATATTTTTGAAATAGACCAAAGCACACAGTACCCACGGAAGGTTGAAAAAATACCCATTAATCCAAGCAGTTCTTACTTTATCAGGTGAAAAAAAACTGTGACAAGCCTATACTTCAGCATATTCATCGGTGCTCACTACTACAGAAAACCACATTACAGACGGTTCAGAAACGTCATCACAGACGGTTTTCTGAACCGTCTGAAATTATGGGTCAGTGATAATCCAAGTTATCACAGACGGTTTTTGAACCGTCTGTGATTATGCGATATCACAGACGGTTTTTCATTAAAAACCGTCTGTGATTATCCGATAATCACAGACGGTTTTTAGTACAAAATCGTCTGTGATATCGGATAATCACAGACGGTTTTTAATGAAAAACCGTCTGTGATATCGCATAATCACAGACAGTTTTTCATTAAAAACCGTCTGTGATACTCCTCCCCCCCAGGAGAATCTATTTCTGTTTATAGCTAGCCTCAGGAAATGCTAGCCATGCCCTCTGAAACAAGCAGATAATCACAGACATAAACATATACAATTCACACATCTCATTTCATTTCAGATACATTTTACATCTCAATTCATTTCACAGACATAAAACATCCAATTGACAACGCACTTCATTTCACAAACATAAAGCATCCATTTCGCAAATCAATTCATTGAGTTGAAATAAAATATCCATTAACAAATACACAATTGTAAAAGATCTACACTGTATTTGCACTTAGAATTACAATAAAAAATCATTCTGGGCAGTGGAACTCTCCATCTGATCTTACGACTTTTGACCACAAAAACCAAATGAGCTCTCCTCGAATTTTTGCAAAATCCGGCTGTGTCAATGCAGATGTAGAGATGGACGCACCCTGTCGATAGGAATATCAACGTGCGCATATATAAAACTGACATGTATGAAATAAATGTGGGAAGATTGACAAACCTTAGAATTAGTGATCTTGGTGGAATCGAGGAGTAGTCTCATATGGTGGCACACGTAGTATCCACATGTGTTGCCCGGCTCCTGCTGGTGGCACTGCAAAAAATATAATGTGTTAAATCAAGTGGCATTACTACTATGTGTTGTATATGATTAATTAATGTGTAGCTAGCGAATACCCGAAACTTGCGATCATGTTTCAAGGCCTTGGCCCCTGTCGTCGAGTCACGTGTTTGTTGAACGTATGTGGCGAACGACCTTCGTTATTCGAAAAAGTTAGATTAGTTATTCGGAAGGAAAGAAAGAGTACAATGTACAATGTACGTACCTATCGAGTATTCGGGCGATAGCTGTGTACTTGGATTTGTTCTTACTTAGAGAATCAAGGTATATAGCCTTGTTCCATTTTGGTATAATTACAATTAAAATCCAATGGAACTGCTCATTGTATGGCATAAGAACAAATTCCTTATCTTGGTGAGCCAGCAGTGCTTTTGTAATATAGTCCTCGACGAAGGATGCATTCTCGATGATGGTATCAATGGCGACCAAGCGTGGGTCCAGGAAACCAATTTGTGATTTTGATGATCTAGCTTCGATCAGCATGAATCTATATATAACATAGGAAAGCAACAAATTGTGACATATATCGGTATTACGTGAACAGAGACTGTGATTGTGCAGACTTACAGCGTCCAGCATCGAACGAGTGAGGCGTCGAGAGTGTTGAGCGTGAAAAGTTGAAATATATCGTCAAAGGTCACCGCGAAGACACATTCCTGAACTTCGTGCAAGAAATGTTCCGGCTTGAATTTGACAGTTATACTTGAGCGCCGTTCTGCCGCTGGCTTATTGGACTCTTCCATATACCAAAGGTGGAATCTTTGGCAACCAAGTCCTAGTTTTTGGAGCTCTTCCTGGACTACCATCGGCTGAGCTAGCACGAATTTGCGGGCCAATGGCATGGACGGGAAATCGTCATCATCCTTCGTCTTTGATTTGCCCTGGCCACTGCCTCGATTGTGGGTCGACTTTATGCTAGTCGACTGTAATGGTATAGACGGTGCAAGTTGCTCTGGCGAGAATAGCACCCGTGGAGATAGCACCGGTGCAGGTAGCTGTGGTTCGCACTGCCCGTGTGGAGATGGCACCAGTGCAAGTTGCTGTGGTTCGCACTGCACTTCTGGTCCTGCCACCGGTGAAGAATCCTCTAGGGAGATGTCGGTTTTGGGCCACTGGATGAATGTTCCAATGGCCTGTCCTAGATTCACGATCTCGTCGTTGGGGGGCTTCGGTAGCGGGACCACCTCAAAATTGGCATACACACCATCCACATTAACTTTTGCGAAGCCTGGCGCTAAAGCTTGACCGTGCACCATGGCCCCGATACCAGACGAATATGCCTGGCCCCAAGCAGCGTACAAGGGAATGGAGCCATATCTCACTTGGAGCCTGCATGTCGTAGGCTCCTACATAACAATACAAAATTAGCTACTCGAATAGGCCTACAAATGGAGCAAGCATTCGAGAGGTAATAATTATTACCAGGATGTCGTCCACAGGAAATTTGGACTGGGTTTGCGTCGGATTGGACGCGCAGCTACTCGGATGGTTGTGCGGGCTAGCTAGCACAGGAGCGGCGGTGGCGGCCTGCTGACTTTCTGTCTGTTTCCGCACCTCATCTCTGATTATATCAGCCATCGAACCCAGTATCTCCTCTTTAAGAGATGCCTTGAGCTCTTCTCGTAGCTGTGCGTCACGCTCGGCTTTGTTTCTCTTCCTGCGCCGATACATGTCGGAGTCATCTTGGAAACCATGTTTCCAAGGAACGTAAAGCCCAAGGCCTCTCGTACGGCCCGGGTGCTCCTTGTTTCCCAGGGCCACGGAGAGCATATCATTCTCCCTTGTTCCCTGGAATGATCCCAGGGTAGATTGAAAACTCAGCTCTTCCTGCAAGAGCACGACATGTCATTTCAATTCGTACGAAGTTGTGGAGTAATTACAAGCTACGTAGTTCGATCGATATCTTACCAGGCGCTCGGTCACTTGCTGGTCTGAAGGGTTTCGAAAGGTGATGTCCCCTGATGTCGTTGTAGATGACCTTGCTCTAATCCAATTTCGAGCGCGGTCGTCCGGGATATTGGAAAACGGCGGGGCGATGTCCTGTGCAGCTGCCAGCTCATCCTCCTTCATCCACTGCGCGATTTTACCCGCATACCCAGCTGTGCCAAGTCTGTGAGGGTGTGTATTTTTTGCCTGGAGGGCCTTGTGCGCCACACTTGTACTTTTGAAATCTTCGGTCGTTTTCATCGCCTTGAACTCTTCCCATTATGGTTCCAGGAATGGGTATGTATGAACAGGCGTTTCGTCCGTCTCCACGTATTTCTTGACAAGCGTGCTCTTGAAGTTCTTCCATGCTTTGCACGCCGCTTTGTAGGTTTGTTGTTGCACAGCGTCCAGGTGTTCTTCTGGGAACTCGAACGATGCCAAAATTTTGGTCCACAGCTCACGTTTCCGAGTGTCAGGCACGTTCTTCCACGAATTGTATGTGATCTCAATTCGTTCCCGTGCAACTACTCCGACCATGGTTCGGAATGCGTTTACTGCTTTTTGAGGAAGGATAGGGACCCCAGATGCATTCACCGCTGTGATGATCTGTCGGCCATCAGGCTTCTTTGATAGCCCTCTTCCTTGGCGTCTTGATGTTGGAGCGGACGCCTCCGGCGATGATGTTGAAGAATGCGCGGGTGACATGTTGCTCATTTTGTGGGTCTATTAAGATAAGATGAGAAAGTAATCATATTGAATTGCAAGACAAGAGAGGAGTAGAGGGGAGGGGGAGAAGGGAGGGGATGATATGGACATAGAGAGGGGGTGATGTGCCTATCTTACCAATGTACCAATGTATCAAGTCCTTCTTTTTCCCGCAAAATTCAAGTCAATTTTATTACAAAAGTGCAAAAAAAAGACATTCCAGATTCTTCGGTGAGCAGCCGACATAGCCGACTTCTTCGGTGAGCGACTATGCATCTGCTTCTTCCCACTCCTTCTCTTCATCTCTGGTCTCCGGATCACGTACGCCAGTAGCGATGATTCATCTAACTGAATCATCGCTACTGGCGTACGTGATCCAGATATCAGAGATGAAGAGAAGGAGTGGGAAGAAGCAGATGGATAGTCGCTCACCGAAGAAGTCGGCTATATCGGCTGCTCACCGAAGAATCTAGGAATTTATTTTTTTTGAACTTCTGTACTAAAATTTCCTTGAATTTTGTAATACTATTACTACAAGGTCTCTAAACAAAGTGCCTATCCTAGCACCTACTTTAGTTGCTAAAACTATAAACCAAATAGCAAAGTCCCTAAACAAAGGTCTATGAAGCAAATGACACAAACTAGTGTATCCGGTTCATTGAACGAGAACACTATAGTATGTCACTTGCTTCATTTGCTGTTTTTTGTCTAGATACATGGAGTATTTGGGTGGAAAGATCAACTGTTTCGTCAGGCGCATGACTGCCAATTCGAAGCATAGCATAGCATCCGAGGCACATCTGAGGCCTGCTGCTGTGTCTTGAGGAATGCCAAGAGCTGGTATTCAGATGGGTTATGAGAATAAGATTCATAATTTATAGTTTGAGGAATGCCACATCTGAAGACCAGCTCTTGGGATTCCTCAAGACACAGCTGCAGGCCTTGGATGTGCCTCGGATGCTACGCTATGCTTCAAATTGGCAGTCATGAGCCTGACGACACAATGTATTTCTTTCCACCCAAATGGTCAATGTATCTTTTGCAATAATCGCAAGATTTCTTTATCCAGATACACTAGAAAGAGATCAGGAGAGGAGTAGAGGGAAGGGGGAGAAGGGAGGAGAGGAGTAGAGGGAAGGGGGACCCAAATGATTTCAAACTATATACTATGTACTATATACTATATACTATATACTATATACTAACACAACAAGCAATATGTACCAATGTAAACTAAGCAACTGCAGTAAACAATGTACCAATGTAGTATGTACCAAATAGCAAACTAATTAAGCTACTGCAGTAAACAATGTAACAATGTAATATGTACCAAATAGCAAACTAATTAAGCTACTGCAGTAAACAATGTACCAATGTAATATGTACCAAGCATCAACCCTAAACACTAACAGTAAGCATGAAGCATCAACCCTAAATATGTACTAAGCAACTAACCATAACAATATGAAGCATCAAGCATCAACCCTAAACACTAACAGTAAGCATGAAGCATCAACCCTAAATATGTACTAAGCAACTAACCATAACAGTATGAAGCATCAAGCATCAACCCTAAACACTAACAGTAAGCATGAAGCTCGGGGAGGGATTTGATGACCTTACGGTTTTGGTGACCTTAGGGACGCAGGAGGAGGAGGAGGCGGCGACGGAGGAGGAGGAGGAGGCGGCGACGACGACGGAGGAGGAGGAGGCGACGGAAGAGGAGGAGGCGGCGACGCAGGAGGAGGCGGCTGCGACGGAGGAGGAGGAGGCGACGGGCTCGGGGAGGCGGCGACGGAGGAGGAGGAGGCTGCGGCAACGTCTTAGTCCGGGGAGGCTGCCGGCGAGGGCTGGGGGAGGCAGCCGGCGAGGGCTCGGGGAGGCGGCGGCGACGACGGGCTCGGGATTTAGATCTAATCGAATAACTGCAGCGCACACGAAAAACCCTAGCGAGAGGGTATATGTAGGAAGATTATCACAGACGGTTCTAAACTTAGAACCGTCTGTGATAACATATCACAGACGTTTTTGAGTTAAAAACCGTCTGTGATAGTTTACTATCACAGACGGTTCTAAACGTAGAACCGTCTGTGATATGTTATCACAGACGGTTCTAAATTTAGAACCGTCTGTGATAAGCCTTTGTCGGCTGTTGCAATTAAGACCACCAATAACTACACAGTTGCATTCATATCAACTACCAAACAGCTGCATTCATATACAACACCAACCAGCTGCATTCACACAGTGTATTTCTTGATACATTTTGTCATTCTCAAATACATCACACATTTTCGAAAAATTGACTACATCACACATTTCCACATATACATCTCAAAATTGACTACATCACACATTTTCACATATAAATCTCAAAATTGTCACACATTTTCACATATACATTCTTATTGTACTTGCTTATTTCCTTTAAAAATTAGCCCTTCATCATGATCAATGCGTACGTAACTAGTTTCGTCACGTTGTTCATCGTCGACCCTTATGCCATTTCCAAAAGGAGGTAACTCGTCAAATTGATTGTATTCCTCCTCGTCCACTACATTCTCCACTCCGACAATTCTCCTTTTTCCATGAAGAACTACATGGCGTTTCTTATTTGCCGGGTCGGTTACATAGAAAACTTGAACAACTTGATTGGCGAGTACGAATGGTTCATCTTTGTACCCGACACGTTGGAGGTCCACGGTCGTGACACCGTACTTGTCAACCTTCACCTGTGGGAGATGCACCCAACGGCAGCAAAATAAGGGGATCTTGAAAACCACATAGTCGAGCTCCCAAATCTCTTCTATGAAGCCATAGTACGAGTTTCTCGACCCATCGGTACTGAATGCATCTATGCGGACACCGCTGTTCTGGTTAGTGCTCTTGACATCCTGAGACTGCGTATAGAATGTGTACCCATTTATGTCATATCCTTGCCATGTCACAACTGTAAATGTCGGCCCTTTTGCCAACCATGTCAGCGTCTCACTCGGCGAGCTCCTAGCGATTTGCTCCTTCAACCATTGGTTGAACCGACGGTTGTGTTGCCTCATGATCCAAACATCCGGCCGCTCTGGATTCTGTTGCCGAAGCACACCCTTGTGCTGGTCCACATAAGGCGCCACTTCAGTCATGTGTTGCAACACCGTGAAATGGGCTTGAGTATACATGTCCATATCTGGAGTGATTGCTTTCCTTCCGATAGTTCCGAGACCCTTCAGCCTCCCCTCATGACGAGATTGAGGGACACCTATCGGCTGAATCTGAGCCATATAATCGACACAAAACTCAATGACCTCTTCGCTTGCATAACCTTCGACGATGCTGCCCTCCGGCCGAGAACGATTCCGTACGTAGGACTTGAGAATTCCCATGAACCTCTCAAATGGGTACATGCTACGTAGGAATACGGGCCCGCACATTTTTATCTCCCACACAACGTGAACAATGAGATGGACCATGATATCGAAAAACGAAGGAGGGAAATACATTTCAAGGTGACGTAGAGTCATCACCACCTCGTCCTACAGAGCATCTAGTCCTTCGGGATCGATGACCTTCTGAGCAATTGTGTTAAAGAAATAACATAGCCTCATGATTGTCTCTCGGACTTTGATCGGCAAAATATTTCTAATTGCAATAGGGAGCATCTGTGTCATCAGCACATGACAATCATGAGACTTCATGCCATTTAACTTCAAATCTTGCATCGAAACAAGTTTCTTCACGTTGCCGGAGTAACCAGACGGAACTTTGACACCATGCAAGCACTGGCACAGTTCTGTTTTCTCAGCCTTGGACAGAGTGTAACACGCAGGAGGAAGGTACGTTCGTGCATTATCAGTGCATGTCGGTGCTAACTCAGGCCTGATGTGCATATCAGCCAAGTCAAGCCGTGCGTTGACGCCGTCCTTTGTTTTATCACGGATGTTCAGTAAGAGACCAATCAAGCTGTCGCACACATTCTTTTCTACGTGCATGACATCGATGCAGTGCCGCACATCTAGGTACTCCCAATAAGGTAAGTCCCAAAATATTGATCTCTTCTTCCAGGTGTTCTTCTCATGAGCCCTCAATTTACGTCCCTTTCCGAGGACAACATCTAAATCCTTAACCATATCATAAACCTCGCATCCCCTTAAATGCTTTGGAGTTGAACCGTCTTCCTTCTCTCCGTCAAATTGTTTCTTCATCTTGCGGTATGGGTGAGCCCTCCGAAGGAACCGGCGGTGACGCATGTAGACGGTTTTGCGTGAGTGTCTCAGCCACACACTCTCGGTACCATCTAAACAGTGAGTACAAGCTTTGGCACCTTTTATACTATGGCCCGATAGGTTACCAAGGGCAGGATAATCATTTATGGTGCAGAACAATAAGGAGCGCAGAGTGAAGTTCTCTCGTTTGTATGCATCCCATACCTGTACCCCTTCGTTCCACAGTACTTTTAGATCTTCCACCAACGGTGCTAGGAACACATCGATATCATTCCCAGGTTGTTTTGGCCCTTGGATAAGTACCGACAGCAAAATGTACTTTCGCTTCATACACAACCAAGGAGGAAGGTTATAGATGCAGAGAGTCACGGGCCATGTGCTATGTCGGCTGCTCATGCTACTGAATGGATTCATTCCATCTGTACTCAGTCCAAACCTTATATTCCTTGGTTCTGCACCGAACTCTGCAAAACTCCTATCGATGTTTCTCCACTGCACGGAATCAGCAAGGTGTCTTAGCATTCCATCCTTCTTGCGCTCCTCTGAGTGCCAACGCAGCAGTTTTGCCTCCTTTGGATTTGCATAAAACCTTTTCAAACGGGGAATTATAGGAAAATACCATGCCACCTTAGCAGGAGGTCCTTTCTTCGCCTCTGTTCCCTCGCCATCATCTGATTGATTGTTACGTTTGTATCGGGATGTGTTGCACACCGGACATACATGCATGTTTGCATACTCTTTACGGTAGAGGATACAGTCGTTCGGGCATGCATGTATTCTTTCTACTTCCATTCCCAACGGACAAAGAACCTTCTTGGCTTTATACGTGATTTTAGGCAACTCATTTCCCTCCGGAAGCATGTCCGCTAAAAGACCTAGGAGCGCCGTGAAATTCTTGTCGGACCAACCGTTGCTTGCCTTCAATTTCAACAGTTCAAGCACGCCCGACAACCTCGTGTACTTGCAGCCCGTGTACAAAGGTTTCTCTGAGTCCTCCATCAAGCCACGGAATTTAACATACTCTCTCTCTCATCATAGTTCTCTTCTACATCGCGAAACATCTGATCCAGATTATCATCGTGCAACCTATCCGAATCCGAGCCACAATCGACATCAGCCGGCGGCATGTCATTCACTTCACCTGCGATGTCATCCGGGGGCATATCATTCACTTCACCGGTGATGTCATCCGGCGGCATATGATCATTCACTTTGCCATGACTGGTCCAACACGTATAATCCTTTTTGAAACCCCTCCGAATCAAGTGCGCTTCAATTTGCCCTCGGTTCTTAAACATCTTCAAATTCTCGCAGTCAGTGCATGGACAGCACATATATTCCACCCCCTTATTCAACATATCCTCCTCGGCGGCTCTTATAAAAGCAGAAACACCATTAATGTACTCTTCACTCACACGGCTCGCGGCATACATCCAACTTCGGTCCTACGTTACGTACATATATAACAACTTAGTATTAAAATCTAGAATAACTAATTATAACTACATATATACCGGCCACATTTATTATATTGAGACTTAATTTCCTAGCTCAATTCATATTACAAACACAATAGCTATTATATAACCAACAATTTTGCAAATTAATTAACCATCTTCAATAACCACTCATGGATTACTTACACCTAAATTGTAATGCAATTAAAAATAAATAAATTTCATTACTAACCATATCTACAGCAACCAGGAAAGTCTGAATCTTAATTCAAAGCTCAATCTCTGCCTCTTCCCACCAAATTAACTGGCCTGAAATCGCTCTAGCTTCCTCCCGAGTGAAAAAGTGCGCAGCAGTGGCTAGATCTGGATCGAAATGAAGACGATGCGGTCTGAGCAGCGCAATAAATGCCGTAGTCATTATTTAAAAACCGTCTGTGATAATAAATTATCACAGACGGTTTTTATAAAAAACCGTCTGTGATAAGCTTCATACCAGAACGCTTCGCGCGTGTTCGATGCCAGAACGCTTCGTGTTTCGATCGTCTAATTAACGTCTCTCGATCATTATACGAAGCGTCTATATCATTAATGTTTGGGTATACGAACCGTTTATGCTAAAGGTTAAATATGCGCTCCTAATCCATGTCTCTTCTACGTACGTACAATACAATATACAATACAACATGGCTTCTACTACTGTTCTTGTGATCATCTCCTTCCTCTCATCTGTTAATCACGAATTGTTCGACTGGAACCTTACACAGGCGGCCAGCAATTTGCATCTGGAGCAGCTTCTTCGCACCCGCCCTGCTCTCCTTCCCCGACTTTCTTGCATCCGTCAGCTTGACCTGATCCTCCGCCGTCGACGGAGGCGTCTCGCTGCCGCTCAAGAAAGGGAAACAGCCCTCACCCTGGTTCTTCTCCACAATGTGCGCAATGCGGAAGAAGCTCTACACGCATTGCAGAGACTGATGGATAGCCTTGCCGATCAAGCAGAAACGGCAGATTCTGAGGAATCTTTTCATGCTATCCTGTACGACATTATGGATGCTGCTGATCATTTGCCCAGGCTGCACGAGGAAGTGCTGAGGACAAGGGCAATCTTAACGGCGTTCGAGAATTTAGCGGTTGATCCTCCAAGTCCCCAAGTTGAAGAAGAAGCTT
Organism: Dendrocalamus latiflorus; assembly: GCA_017311315.1. Lineage (NCBI taxonomy): Eukaryota > Viridiplantae > Streptophyta > Magnoliopsida > Poales > Poaceae > Dendrocalamus > Dendrocalamus latiflorus. The sequence continues at coordinate 44,974,611 of CM029663.1, forward strand.
ACGAAGCCCAAAAGAATACAATCTGGGAAACTCTTTACCTGTGCGACTTTTGTAATAAATTTGCCTCTAATTGAAATTAATAAATTTGCCTTTAATTTGTGACCTCTTCTCTCAGTAGTTCTGTAGTTAAGTTATTAGAAGCAATGTGTACTTATATATTAACCTCTGATCTAGATTATGACAGACAAATGGACATCACAGCCGGTTCTTGTGAAAAACCGTCTGTGAACATTCCCAGACGGTTCTTAACAACAACCGGCTGTGATAGTCGACACAACACAGACGGTTTTTAATAAAAAACCGTCTGTGATAATCCCAGATTATCACAGACGGTTTTTAATAAAAACCGTCTGTGATATTCCAGTATCACAGACGGTTCAGCAGTAAGAACCGTCTGTGATACTCCTTTTTCCCGCCACAAATACCACAGACGGCCTTCAAATTAAAACCGTCTGTAATAGTTTACATTACAGACGGTTTCACAAAACTGTCTGTGATTTGCCGTCTACTATTAGCCTTTCTGTAGTAGTGGCTTCCGCTCTTTTAGGTACCTGTGACATTTTTATATTTGTAACTCGTAAGATTTTTCTCTTGGTAGAAGAATTTGGCTAGTTTAACATGAATAAATGTACTATGTTACAAGTTGGGAGTGCATTCAGTGCTAACCCATCTCTCCAGGTAAACTTGAGCGAACCTTCCATAGGGGTTTTCGAAATTTCTACAAAACTTTAAAAAAAACCAAACGTAGGGATTAATACCAAAGTTTGTCTTTTTTGATTTTCTTGCAAATGTGATCGAGTTTGATCTTAACAGTAGTTGTTATGTATGCAATTTACTCGGGGGGGATCAATACAAGAAATGGCATTTGCCTCCAAGAGCTGGCTTCCACTTTCTCCATTTTTTATACCCGTCTTGCCTAAACTACGTACCTAATATGTCTGGCCTGCTTTGAAGATAAATTTGTAGGCGTCCGATTGAACTTTATGACACAGCTGAGCAAGGTGAGACTGATACGAACAAGGGCAATGCATACAATTCAACCAATACTAACGAGATTCGAAGCGTGTATACTTGGAATGGCTGGGGATCTGCACCCCCACTGCCCGGACTGGATCGGAGTCGGATAAGGGAATGGGGATCGAGGCAAACCATCTTTGATTTCACTTGGGAATTTGGTCGTTAACGAAGTGGATTGACACACGGTGCGCTCACTCTTAGGGCTGCCACTGGGTAGGGTATAAGTTGGACCTTATCCACAATCCTCCCATTGAACCTGTCTGTTCCTCTCTCCCTCTTGTGCCCCCTCTCCCTCTCTCATTCCTAGCTCCACAGCACTGGTCGCTGGCGGCAACAACCGCCGTGCCGCCCAGAGCAGCCGCATCGCCTCCTCTCGAGCGTATGCGAAGTTGCTGACATAACATAAGTTTCTTGATCTTATCTTCTGTGTTTAGACTTTGGATCCATTGATGTTTCGCAAGTAAAGAAAATAAAATTCTAAGAAAGAAAATGTAATCAACATCATTGATTCTCGTCTACAAAGTTTACTCTTATCAGTTTGTATTGAGATGCAATATTCAATAACTAGAAATTGAAGTGCTGTTGCTCAAACAACAAGAAAAATAGTACATAAAGGGCGTTATTAGAAAGAAAAAAAATACAATTATCGAGGTACATCCATCCAAGAAACAAGTTCTCGCTCCATCGTATAGTATCGAGTGCCATCCTGAGTTGAATTAACAACAGTGTCAGACTCCACGTACTGGTTTTGAGAAGTAGAGTTTGGCTTGTACGGTAATAATGGCTCTGGTTCAATATCCTCTTGTATCTCTTGGGTATTTTTCTTTGTTATCTTAGCTCTTAGGAGCTGCAGTCTTAGCTCCACATCTTTCATCGTCGGCCTCTCTTCTCCTTTAGGTCTTAAGCATATATCTGCAAGTGAGGCTATCTCGTCAATTTCTCTTTGATTTGCTTCCTCAACGACTTGAGCATCCACTATTTCTATTGTAGCATTGTCTCGTTGCCTTTGAAGGAAGTAATGACACAAGTTCTGATTTTCACCATAGCAATTGAGAAAGATTGGCTTCTTTCTTGTTAGGAGCTCAACTAGTATCACGCCAAAACTATAGACATCACTCTTTTCATTTAATTGTCATGTATGGTAATATTCTGGATCCAAGTATCCAAATGTCCCTTGTACAATAGTGATGATATGGGTTTCATCAATAGAAACTGATCTTGAAGCACCAAAGTCTGAAACCTTGGTAGTGAAGTTGTCATTTAGGAATATATTGGCAGATTTGACATCTCTATGAAAGTCGGTATTGAAGCAGGAGAATGGAGATAAGCAAGAGCACTTGCAGCCTCAAGAGCAATCCTAATACGGTCATCGCATGTTATCAAGCATTTGATACTCAAATCACCGTGAAGAAGGTCGTAAAGTGTACCATTGGAGATAAATTCATACACAAGCAAAGGTACCTCTGATTCAAGGCAGCAACCAAAAAGCTTGACCACATTGCGATGAATGATTTGAGATAAGATAGTAACCTCATTGACAAATTGGTTTATCTCACGCTACTCTACAATTTTGGATTTTTTTATGGCTACCACACGTTGATCTGCTAAAATGCCCTTATAAACCGTGCCATGTCCTCCGCGACCAACAATGCGTGTTGGGTCCAGGGGCGGACCCACAGGGTATGCCGGTTGGGCCACGGCATACCCTGGGGCCCAGCCGATGAGCAGTACCCCGGCGCCTGCTGACTGCCTGACTTTTCGCCTGCCGCACGGCGCACGCGCTGCCTCGATCCTTAGCGTATCTTTGGAGCGGCGATGGACTACACCCACGTCATCCCCATCATCCCGGACGCCGCCGGCCCCGCCGCCTGGGCCAACGCGACGGCGCTACCGGGCGGGGTCGCCGGGATTTGGGCCACCGAGGACGACTACAGCCAGTGGAACGCCGACCCGGGGCTGAGCGGGGGCGACTACGGCGGTGACAGGAACTCCTCGCAGTCGAGGGCCGGGAGCGAGCAGCAGCCGCCGCCGGGAGAGCGTGGCGATCAGCCTTTCGCCGTCGGTTGGCGGGGGCAGCTACAGCTCTGCTGCTGCCGCGAATGGGCCAACGCAGAAGCCATCGAATTGGAAGACGAGGATCTGTAACAAGTGGGAGATGACTGGCTACTGTCCCTTTGGTAGCAAGTGCCACTTTGCTCATGGAGCTGCCGGTGAGTCTCTCTTTTCATGTTCATCTCTAATTTCTGAATTGTTATGCTGTTAGTGCATTTTACAGCTCATTTAGCCAATTGTGATTCGCCCTACAGTTGAATATATTTAGTCCCTATTTGATTGGAGACCCTGTGCAAGTAGTTTGTGGATGATGCGTTGTTTGGTTTTGATATATAACATTGAGCCCATAATGTATTACGAACTTAGTCATCTCCATTTTATTGGAGACCCTGTTCTGGAGATTAGGTTTACCTGTGCTGGGCCTTGTGAGTTCTAGATTCTGACACTTGTTTATGTGATAGACTTGGGATAATTGATGCTCTACATCATAGGCCTGATTTCAAATCTCGCTTCATAAATTTATTTAGCTCTCCTTTAGGATGGGAAGCATGTGCTTTCCAACACAGCTACTAAACTTCTAGAACAAATGCTGAGCCTATATGATTTGTCTATGGTTTATGAAGTACACCATGATGGTAGGTCTAGTGTCTGCTCCAGTCCCTATCAACCCTTAGGTTTTTTCCCCAGTGTGTTAAGAGGCTTTGTGATTGTTCAGAACTTAGCTTCATTCTGCCTCTCTGTTGCTTCAACTTATATGAATATACATTAATTTGGTCTGGAGTCTGGATAGCAGGAAAACATGTTTTCCCCCCAAATGAAGCTTCTAAATTGCTGGTGAAATGCATCTTGGTACTTCAAGTTGTGACATAACATTCACAGCCATCTCATATGTTCTGCCCTTAGTCCATGCCCAGTTTTGATATTTTTCAAGCTTTGTGATGGTTAGCAGTCTTGCTATGAACAATATTTGGGATCCAGTCCACTGGTAAATAGGTAAAATGATCCAACTGGGTTGATCTGTACAGTTGCCGTTAATCTCATCATTCCTTTTATAACTGTACCGTTGCTGTATTATATGAATAATTCCATGATAACGTGAATCTTGATCTGGATGTGGCTTAGGAAGGCTTTCTAGAATATAAAGTTACGTACAGAATATGTTCACTGGTGCTAACAGCTCATTGATATTGTTTTAAAGTGACAACAAATTGCTTTATGGAATTACTAGCTTGTACTCGTAGGATTGGAAAACCATGATGATAGAGGAACTAGAAAGCAAATTATGCGTGTCTAGTTACTTTTGCTTTTCAGAAGCCAGCTTCTACTAAAATTCAATCATCGCAGTCGCTGATTAGCTTGTGCACTTTAGGAAATGACTACTTTTTATGTATCTTTTACAGTTTATGTGTTGGATAGGGATCTGTTTAAGTTCTGGGTTCACAAAAAAAAAATCATCTTAGGTTTAGTCGAAATGAGGTATTGGATGCTACTTAGTGGCCACACCTACTTCTACCTACTTACCCTGGTTTTTAGGGGGGGTTTATGTTTGTGCTGCCTCAGGATAAGTCGTGGAGAATTGATATCTCCATTGCAGGTTTTATCTTGCATAATATTTGCCATTTTATTTCTATGTCCAGGATGAGCATTCGTTGGAAAATTTTACAATTATTTACCGAATTGGCAAATGGTTTTACCGAAGTGCATATGAAAATTTTGGTGCGGCATACCTTTTGGTAAAATTCTGGGTCCGCCACTGGTTGGGTCAAAGTTATTTGTTGCCTTCTCTAGCTCCTCTAAGAAAATATTTTTGTGCTATGTGCAACGATTTCGTCAGATGAGATCAATTGTTCTAGGAGTAGACCTTTATTTTTTTTGAAATACGCCCTCCGAACTTTCTTTTGGATGTGTGTTTTCCAGCGCCGAACTAATACAATTGCACTTAGTGTGAGAGCTAAAACTCCCAAACCACATCCAAGTCCAATAGCAACAACTGCATCAAGTAATTATGTGCAGCAACATCAGAGTTAAACTAGACTTGATAGGAAAAGGGTGAGGTAAAGTATTGATTGCATACCCAAAAGAAGGTTATGTTGCTTAGTGGAAGTACATTGCCTTTCTACAGGATCAAAAGATGTGCCATGAGGGCAAGCGGTGCAACTGTAGCCTCCTTCCCAATTGTGGCATGCTCCATTACAAACATCGGGTATCAAACATGAAGGAACGCGCGTAGGCTACGATAGCAGAAAATAAAAAATTTCTACCGCGCACACCAGGACATCATGCTAAGGAGGGATCATAGATCATTACCACTAGACGCGCAGCGCAGCGGAAGAAGAGTTGGAGAAGCCGACCCAACCACGCGCGTCGAGGTAGTAGTGAAAGTAGCCGATCGTCCCGAACAGATCGTCTCCTCCACGCGATCAACCACACCACGAGCAGATTCAATCTGTAGATTGTTGATGCCGATCAACGCCGCAACGAGCAGCGCCTCCACCGGTATCCACACGTCCGGGGCTGGAACGCCGATCGCGAGTGTACCAGCACTCGCGAGCGGCTAGGGTTTGGCTCGGGAGGTGGCGGCTAGGGTTTTGCTCGGGAGGAACAGAAGCGTGTATCCCTCAGCCCCCACCTCCATATATATAGACCTCCTCACTTGGGCCTCGTGGACCGAGGCCCAATAGGAGTCTATCCGGATCTCTATCCGAATTGAGCCCACATTCGAATTAGTGTTCCAACCCGTTAAGTGTGCGACCCTGTAGGTTCACGTATACTTGGTCGCGACCCGGAAACACCTTTCCGGTCACCCTGTTAATAGCGGCCTCTAGCAAGACATATTAACCCCAAAGTATACGTAAAGATCATATCGGCTGAACCTGTAATGTTCTCATGTACTAATCCCTTTGCCTCACGATATAGATTAAGCTCAAGGCGAGACCTGTGTCATCCTCTTAATAGCTCAATCACTCTCTCGATTCCGTGATGGATTATAAACTCGTGATTGACTCCTCAATCACCTTGGCATGGCCATGCACTTTCATAATCCATTACATCGAGGGGCCCAGAGATATCTCTCCCATAAGGAGGGGCAAATTCTATCTTGATCATTCACATCCCACTACATGTTTCACGGCAAACCCAAATACTACTTTTATGACTACTCAGTTACGGAGTAGTGTTTAGTAGTCCCAAAATAAGCTACTACGCATGTTGGGAACCATGATGATCTCAAGTCTAAGGATTCCACATAAACACTACTTGAGACCAACTGATGACACATGGAATCTCTGCAGTGTCTCATGGCGGGTCTATCCAACATATGTTCACTAACACATGTCCATATTATTGATTTGGTATCTCCATACCATGATCCATGAGACATGATCATCAATCAATACATATGCTGATCTTTGAATCATATTTGTTCCTCATATGATATATAATCATGGATCATTTAGAAATAGCAACATTTTGACATTAAGAGTCTCATGAATAAGTCACATACTCATTGATCAATAATGATAATGTCTATTTCAAGGAACAAACTAATGCATCATAAACATAGTATGTGATATATATAACATCTCCATGTTGCCTCTAGGGCATATCACTAACAAAACACTCATTAGTATCTGCAAACAGTGTCTTCAAACGTGAGTTGAAGTAGATAATAATGTCATACACGCAGTCTAATATGGTAGCCTTCAACTAGGCGCTAGTTTTCTCATCGAAAGTTCAGTGGTAAATTTTGGCTACCTAATTAATTAAGAATTTTTGAGTAGTTCAGTTTGCCATGAAATTGAGAACGAAATGCGTATGATAGAGAGAGAGAGAGTGGGTCTACCATTGCAACCATTTTTGACATAAGGATTTCCTTCATAGCCAACAGAGCACTTACAACGATAACCAATGATGAAATGTCCATGCGTCGCAGTAAGACATCCACTGTGAGTGCTAACGCATGCATATGCTGTGTTTTTCTTTGCCATCTCACATGTTATATTGTTGATAGCCCACTTCCAAACTCCATTTTGTTCAGAGAAGTCAAAGTCTTCTAGTTCGTCAATAGCTTCTCCGGAAATTCCACTGTTAAAATCATCTAAGCGTATTGCCATCATCTTTGTATGAGCATCTCCAAGGTTTGATGTCCTATCGACAAACAGGAGTGCATCACGTACTGAGATATTTGTCACTTGATATTGTGCGGGTGGTCTTCCAATAAGAGCTTGATTGTTTGTGCAATTCAGTTGAAATTTCCTATTTGCAGAACATCCTGGTTCGAGCCCAAAGGGGAATGGGATACTTGTATTGCCACATGATCTAGAGCAGCTCGGCTTGTCCTTAGTGGGGTCATACTCTGTTCCAGTTAAGAAATATTAAGGAACAATTATATATAAAGATAAACAATAGCTACTATAATGGATCCTTTCAGCTTTCCCAGCAGGCCAGCAGTTGGATCGGCTTATAACAATTGTGTAGACATATGTAGAAATTAAAAAAAATCATTTATACATCCTAAACATTAGATATAGAGAATGATTTCTTTTGGATGGGTTGATAAAAAAAGAATAAAACAGCATCGTTGGTTTAACTAAAGAATATGTGCGTTGTTATAAGAATATTAGTTACTACACTTATCCATACTGGTAACGACCTTAATAATTATAGCAAAAATTGATGGAGGTTAGTTGAAATGTTATGGGATCTGCAAATAAAATTTCGTCATGAAACTTGATGGTATGGAGGGGAAACAATAGAAAAGGAAGCCGCAAATATTTCACAAGTAAATTTATTGAAGCAGATACCATTACAAGTTGTCTGCTTACCTTGGCTGCCCCCACCGATAATGTAAGGATTTGCAGTGTCGAAATCGACGAAATGGTTGGTGCAGGTACAATAGTAGCCTCCGTTTTCGATATGGTTGCATTGTTCGTTACCAGCGCACGCGTATCGCTTCTCATCCAGCTGAGCCCTATTGAGTTTCATGCATCAACCAGTTCACCCAAAAGCTTAAGCTGATGAGGAAAGATGGACAATTCACTTATACTTCAACACTCCCCCTTACGTGTAGGTTTCCTTAGGCCTACTACGTGGAATAGAAGTGGACTGCAATTAATTTTTTTAATTGCGTCAGCTAGGTCTTGAACTCGAGACCTCTTGACTCTGATACCATGTGAATTGTGAATCAAAGAAGATTGGAGAAACACCACGCACAAAGGGCGCTGCCGCTATTGATCATATATATTGGTAACAGTCAAGTATACAAGGAATCGGAAATATACATGGCAAGGTACAGCAGCTATATGGTAAGATATATCAGCTATACAAGGTTAGGCCTATACAAGGTAAGAGCTATGCAAGGCAGGAGGACTATTTCCAACACCCCCTCAGTCGAATGGTGGACCAACATGAAGACTGGCCCAAAATTCGGTGAATAGCGGAGAGGGAAGGCCCTTGGTCATAATGTCAGCGAACTGATGAGAGGAGAGTACATGAAGCACGCGAACGTCACCGAGAGATACCTTCTCCCGAACAAAATGGATGTCAATCTCGATATGCTTGGTTCGCTTGTGCTGCACGGGGTTGGAAGACATGTAGACGGCGGACACGTTGTCACAATAGACAACCGTGGCCGAGGAGAGTGGTGAATGAAGTTCCTGAAGAAGTTGCCGCAACCAGCAGCACTCCGCCACAGCATGAGCAACATCCCGATATTCTGCTTCTGCACTGGATCGGGAGACAGTAGCATGACGTTTGGAAGCCCATGAAATCAAGTTGTCACCAAGGAATATGCAGAAACTGGAAGTGGAACGACGGCTGTCAAGACAGCTAGCCCAATCAACGTCGGAGTATGCTGTCAAAGATGTCGATGAAGAAGCATGCAATGACAAACCATAGTCCAGTGTACCCTGTAAATACCAAAGAATACGCTTGAGGAACTGAAGATGAGGTTCCCGCGGAGCGTGCATATAGAGGCAGATCTGCTGGACAGCATAGGCAATATCAGGACGTGTAAGAGTGAGATACTGCAGAGCACCGGCGAGGCTGCGAAATTCTGAGGGATCAGCAACAGGAGCACCATCGGTTGCAGACAGTTTGGCCCTTGTGTCCACGGGAGTAGTGCAGGGTTTGCAATCTGACATACTGGACTGGTGGAGCAGCTCACAAGTGTACTTTCGCTGAGAAACAAACAGCCCAGTCGATGTGCGAGTGACAGAAATCCCAAGAAAAAATGGAGGTCACCGAGGTCCGTCATGGAGAACTCACGACTGAGAGAAGCTGTGATGTCCCGCAAGAGAGCCGCTGAAGAAGCAGTGAGAATAATATCATCCACATATAAGAGCAAGTATGCAGTAGTAGAGCCACGGTGAAGAACAAAGAGTGAAGGGTCTGACCGGGAGGTAGTGAACCCAATAGTGGTGACATACTGTGCAAACCGCTGAAACCAAGCACAAGGAGCCTGCTTAAGGCCGTAGAGGGAGCGGAACAGGCGACAAACATGAAGAAATGCATTCTTGACATCTAACTGATGAATCGGCCAGGAGCAAGAAACAACAAGACTGAGGACGGTCCGAATGGTGGCCGGTTTCACAACTGCACTGAAAGTCTCATCGAAATCAATTCCTGGTTGTTGAGAATATCCACAAACCACCCACCGTGCCTTGTAGCGGGCAAGACAACCATCGGAATGGAACTTGTGTTTGAAAACCCATTTTCCAGTGACAATATTGGCCCCGGTCGGACGAGGCACTAGAGACCACGTCTGATTCTGCATGAGAGCTTCATATTCTTCAGACATTGCCTTGCGCCAATGAGGATCCTGGAGAGCAGCACGGTAGTTATCGGGCCCTGGATTTCCGAACCCGGACCCTCTGTGTATTACAGCACTAGTCCCAGATCAAAGCTAGTGCACACAGTTAAACAAAAATGAATACATAACCAGCAACATGTTATTACAATAATTAAGAGTACTGACCGAAAGGTCTCATTATTACAATTGAGGTTTCAAGACCTCGCACACACGAAACAAAGCGGAAGCAATAGATAAACTCGGTGAAGACCCATCAATACGCCACAGGCAATTGACTGGGGAAGCGCGACCTAGTACTCCGGGAATCCTTCGTCAAATCCACAAGCGAAGTAGTCGTAGACTCCCTCCTGAGCTTCGTATTCTTCTGAGTATTATTTTTGAGTGCAGCATGTGAGTACATAAAGTACTCCGCAAGTCTTGGGAAAAATGCAATAGATGCAAGGCTTGACAAAGTATGGCTATACGGTTCTTTTGCACAAAGCAACATTTTAAATTTCAATTACTATTAATTATTTTTGAAGGCATCAATTTAATAAAGTAAATATTTTAACAGAACTATCATTAATTCTGTAGTGAAGGTTCTATCTACCAACACTAGTTTAATCAATTCTAACTAACCAAGTTTAAAACTGCGGGTTACATCCACCCTCTCTGGCTCCAACCACCAGGATACCCTTCTGAGAGTTCCCTCCACTCTCGGAATACCAAAAATTTGCTTTTAAAACCAAAACTAAAAATCTACCATGTGAATGCATTCCTTGCCCGCTGTAGGAGCCCAGATATTAACATCCGGATTCCTCTGTGATTTCATTGCACTATTCCCTGGATCAGTAGATAGTGCTCACAGTTACAGGAATGAATATCAAAATACATATCATGCGGAAGCGTAAATATAATAGTAAACTTACACATGGCCCGATTAGGCCGAAATCGATAAATTGCAGCAGCGGAAGAACGAAGCACACAGGTGGGACCTTCAGGACATGCCCACAGGCAGCCAACTGGAGGTTCGCGACCTAGCCCTTGACATCGTCATCTTCTCGGCCAGCTTGTCCAATATTGTTGCTGAGGTGAGGTGATTTGATTCCTGATTCTGAATTTTGTCGCAAAAGCGAGCATGAGCACTCCGACCCCGTGCTCTGCGAGCCAATACACAGAATGCAATTAAATAGTATGCATGGCTTATCAAAGGAAAGCTCGGGTTATTTTATTTTTGCGTAGAGTGCTTTTGAATACAATTACTTAAAAATCCCTAAGGCCTAGCAATTTGAACCAAATCATAATGTACAAGGAAATGCATTATTAATATTGATTCAGATTCCATCCACTGTTACATGGCATCTGCACCATATAGCAATTTCTTCAGCGTTATAGCCGCTTAACTTACCACTGGGACGACACCCAGGACAATTCCAAACCAGGGCAGTCCTTCGCCCTTCAAGTTTCCATTCCCAGTTTCCAATTTTTTTTAAAACAGAACTATATCCAGTTAAGTTCCCATGTCTGCCCTTGACCGTGGGCACGGCTATTCGAATAGTTTTGACTCTGCAGAGTTTGTACACTTTCACCACAAGAGACAATCAACTCGTTGCCCCACACGATTCCTTAGACGTGTGGTTGAGCAGACCATCACAGTGACTTTTCAAAGTATCTAGTCCTTTCTCCCAACTCACATTATGGGTAACCTCCCATTTGCGATGGGCCCCATCTGTTTGCACGGGATGTTTCTCACTACTACTAGCGTACGGGCTTCCCTCCCCTCTGCGCTAGCACGACTGAGAAACTTCACCCATCACTGGTGTCCCTTCAGGCCCCCTTGCCATAGCATAACCCCATCAATCCACTACCAGTGAGATGAGTCCGGGATTTCGATAAGTCTACTTAGCCAAGTTGTATTTTACAGACTTGTGGTTGTACTGTTTTACACGGGTTGGCATGACAAGATTCAGTTCTTAGTGGTATCTGGGCGGTTCTACCACAAACCACACTCTCGTGCACCACTGCACCATACCCCCAAACCATCCGCCCAGATAAATAAGCAATTCGAGGTTTTGGGGAATATAAAATAACCATATCCAACATACACCAGTCATTACCACCATGACTGCCCAACCAATTTTTCTCAGGATTAAAAATGATGCTTGGGCGCTCTCGCGCCCATGAGTATCTAAACAATACTACGCATGGCATATAATTACGGACTTATTTTCGAAAGGTTACTATTATAATTTGTGCTAGGGCGATAATGTTCACATGTTCAAATATTCCAAAGGAGGGGTAATATTAACCAAGTTCACAATGGGATATAACTAGAATCTTAAATTAACATGTATTTGCATATAACATATCAGCATGCAATTTGATAATTTAAACAAAAGTAATTTGCAGAAAACGTAGGTTCAACATGATCAAAGTATTGACTCGCCTGACACGGTTTACCGCTGTCTTGAGCTCACACAATGCTTTCTCTTGAGCTTTTGGTCTCTATGCTCACACAATGCTTTCTCTTGAGCTTTTGGTCTCTATCTTCACTTCGAGCTTGATCTCGCTTGATCCATTGAATCTTCATGACTCCCGATTTCTAATTACGTGACAAACGACTGAATCCAAATAAAGCAAATAACTCAAAAAGATCCAAATAAATCCGAATAAACTCAATTTAGTTTTATTACGAGTTAATGGGTGATTTGATGAGTTGAGGCAAGGTTGGTAATAGCATACGATAACTTGATCTTTCTATTAATAATCTCTTTGTATTGTTTTGTTATTTATCAAGGAAGTTCCATGAGTCAGGTTAGACCTATAGACTGGTGCAAGAGTTTAGTGTACAAATTCTATCTTTAGGGTATGCATTCCTTGCAACTCAGGTTATGGTAAGGCAAACTGGACTGATGGATGAGATCTGTACTTATTCTATAAATCTTTTAGTCAAAGGTATTATAACATTTGGATATCTTTATTAAGTTTTTAGACTAATCTCTGATATAGGCTTTTACTATTAATTAGATTAAGATAAATAACAATGGCTCAATATTTATTCTTATATGGTAATTAATTAGAATTTAAATCTCTAATAATCCCATTATCATATTTTATGTATCTTCATTCATAGCTAGGCTAAATTTGAGTTGAATTAGGATCCACGCATATGGGTCCTAACTTGTTATATATACAATTATGCTTAATACTATTATGTACTAAAGCTAGCGTCAAGATTTAATTAGTGGTACCATTATTATTTTATTTGCATCTTTGTTATTATTAAGCTGAGCTTTATTTTTAATTTTTATTTACCTAGCAAAACTTGTCATACAGGGTTATATTTACCAAGTATTCAAGGTGTATACCTAATGGTTAATTTTAACGATTCAGAGCCGCACGTGCATATTTTAATTATCTCATTGATGTTTAATAGAACCATTAGTATATTCTTATTTGCTACTCATCTGCAGCTATTGGTCACACTATTATAGGTTTCTTCGGGTGGTTGGTTAGTGAGATTATCTCAACGTCCGATGACCTAGGGCTACTATACCTTAGCATCTATACATTGACACGACTTTTCATTTGGAGATACTTTGAGGACCAACGGTCATTGTTACTTTATCCCTTGCATTAGCATCTTGCCTGTTTTAGTTAAACTTCTATTTACATAGGACCGAGCTCGCTATACCCAGATGTTGTTCCACTAAATTTATCATTAAGATTTATTTATTGGTGACGTGCTAATGGCGGGGATTTCATTAGGGCCTTCTAATTTAAATATATATTTCATTTTAAATGTTTTTGACATAACGTCTAATAAATTTTATGAAACTGCTTGATTTGTCATTTGATTATATCTACCACTAGATTTATTTTATGGCTACCTATTAAATGTTATGGCATGTATCTAATTTATAGTTAAGGGAAACCTTTAATTTAAAGCCCTTCGGTTTAGGTATCAGAGATATTTTACATACATTTTAGTTACTATTATAGTGTTGTGTTATTATTATTATTGGTATTTAAACTTATTCTTTTGGGACCGAGCATGCGGTACCAGGCTATACTTTAACAACAATATTCGATTAAACCTACAGTTGAGGTTACTCTTAATTATCCGCTAACCTAGAGGTTGCTTTATTATAATTGTGTCATATATATATATATATATATATATATATGTATGTATATATATATATATATATATATATATATATATATATATATATATATATGTATATATAGATATATATATATATTTCTAACATGTCATTTCTACTAAAGACACCCTTCTGATTAATGATTGTTATTAAGTTATGTACCTGTAGTTGCTATATAGTGCAAATTAAGCCTTAAAGACAAAGGTTGTATATAGGCTTATAAGGGTACCCTCCCCACACATTTTGTTTTGTATTTCAATTTGAGTTACCTATGCATGTTGACCACTTATTTTGGTATGAGCTTAATTGCTAATTGAGGTTCTTGTGATATTTGGGGCATTTATACTAAAAACCATCTTCTACTAATATTCCTTTAGAAGTTTCAGATTGGAATAATAAAGGTACATTTATATGATCACTAATCCCACATTTAAACCTTACATAATCTCCTTTACACTCTAGCTAAATTTTATTGACCTCTCTAAATTATTGTTAAACTTTCCTTGATTTTTACTACTTAAAAGGTATTACAAAAATTGAAATACAAATGGGGAATGCGGCCGGCTGGAATCGATCTCATGACTTGAGGGCTTACGGTTGTTAACACGCACTGAGCTAGCCAAGTGTGCCCTCGGTGTTTTGTGACTTAACAGAGGGTTTAATGGAGATGAAGCAAGCGGTTACCAGGGATCAAAACAGAGGAGCTAGCAGCCGGAGACAGGTTGGGGCGGCGCCGGCGAGGGGCGGTCGGGGAGGGTGACCAGTGGAATGGATTGCGCAGAGGCCGGGAAAGCTAGTAGTGGCGACTAATTGCCTAGGGTGGCGGCGAGGTGGACGGGCTACTACGTGGGGCGGCCGGCGGTGGAGGTGAACCGGGGCACCGGCGACTGGGAAGAAGGGAAGGACATTGGGCGGGCGCGGAAGCACACTGGAGTTAAGGGGATGCTCACCATAGGTCTGGTTGAGCCGGGGAAGCACCGAGGCGAGCCGGCACCGGGAGCCTACGGCGGCGCGGGGGTGTCATCGTCGCCGGCAAGCTGGGGTGGGCGGCAGCTCCGGCCGGTGGTGGGGGTGACTTTGGGGCGTCGAGAAGGTGCTCCACCGGCGTGGAATCGACGGGAGGTTGACCGAGGAGGCGGCGACGGTGGGAATGGCGGCGGCGACCGGTTTCGGAGAAGAGGGCCGTGCGACGAGCCTGAGGCACGGGGATTCGATTAGGTGAGAGGGGAGGTGTAGGGCCCCAGGAGGCACGCCGGGACGCGCTCGGTGAGGCGGGGCATCGCCGGAGGGCCGAGCGCGGCGTGGAGGCGCTGTGGCCGGCGCACGGGCGGGGATAGAAGAAGAGACAAGGAAGGAAGAGGAGTGGCGTGGGAGCTTCTTATGACCACGGGGAGGCTATGGAAACGGTGGGCGACGCGGGAGAAACCGTGGGCGAGGGATGGTGCATGGCTGCCACGGGGCGGAGGGATGTTGCGCATGGCAGAGCACGCGCGCGCTCACGGGGGAGGAAAGGGGAAGAAGAAGTGCAGGCGAGGGCAGGCCCGCCGGTCAGGTGGGGAGGACTGGAGCGCGGGGCTCGCGCGGCAGTGGGACGCGCGAGGTGGAGGCGGGGCCACGCGCCAGAGAAAAGGGGGCGCGGGCGGAGCGGGGAAGCCCGCGCGGCCACGCGGCAGCGGGAGGAGAGACGCGGGTAGGGGCGCGGGGTCCGCTGGCCAGGGAGAGGAAGGGAGAAAGGGACGGGGCCCGCGTGGTGCGCGACCGGCCGAGCGGGGGGGTGAAGTTGGGCCGCGCCGGTTCGGCCGGCCTGGCTTCGCCCTCTCTCATTTTCATTTTCATTTTTCATTTTTTTTCTTCCTTTATTACTAGTCTTCTTTTCCTTGCACATGTATAACTCGTGTATAATGTATATATATACATGTATATTTTAATCACTTACTTTTATTTACTAATTAAGCCAGTATTGTCAAAGTGAGATTTATATTTTATCTTTGGTTGCTTCCTCCTATACTGGATCATCTTTTCAGATTCGTCATTTAAAATTTTAGTTTTCTATTATTCGCATATTCCCTTTTTGATATTACTAATGTTTGTCTTTGTATATATATATATATATATATATATATATATATATATATATATATATATATATTTATGAGTTCTTAAATTTTGAAACCTCCACCAAATTCAAGAAAACACCACAAAATCCAAATTCCAATAAAACATATTGCAAAATAATTCAAAAGCTCCACTTTTTCAAATTTCAAATTTTCGGGATGTTACACCCGCCCTTGACCGTGGGCACGGCTATTCGAATAGTTTGACACTCTACAGAGGTTGTACAACTTTACCCCCAAGAGATAAATTACCTTAACAGTCACCACGCTTCCTTTGGCATGAGATACAGATAAAATATCACAAAGCCTTTAGCTCACTCTAGACTAGCTAGACACCACCCGCTGAGGTTTCACCGCAGAAGGGTTAAATCTGCCCAATCCGAAGCCCCCTCTTGCGCCATATGAGTACAGTAAATCACTGTCCCTCACTGTGAATAACCAGTAAATCCCTGGCACCCACTTTCCACTGGTGACACCAAAACTAGACTATCATGAGTTAATCAGTTAGGTCATAACCATATAGACTTAGGGTTGTACGGTAGTGCTCAGTCTGGACAATCACAAGCGTCGGTCCTTAATTGACTAGGGTGGAACATATACTTTTCAAGATCTCGTGCTTGCCGCATCAACCCAACCAACCATCCACCCTAATCTAAACCAACTTTCACATTTTATTTTATTTTAAGAGAACAGTGGCAACTCCAATCACCACTAACTTTATAAACACAAGGTTATTACAGTAAATCATACTTTCCCATTTTCAAGATTTTAAAGGTATTAAATAGCATGACTAAGCATTATACTACCATTCTACTATTCACAATTGATTATAATAATCTCATTTAAGAGACAAAGGAAATCCTAAGGATACAAAGGTACATGGCATTCAACTTCAACAGAGGGCATAACAAATTTGGGTTAACTGATACCTTAAGATTTGAACTAATGTTTTATACAAATAGCAATGCACATAATTTAAAATAATTAAAATATTTCAAAATCATAGGTTCCATATGATCAAAGGAGACTTGCCTTCTTGCACGCTCTCTGGGTCTTCCTGCTGCGGGGTGGAGAGATCGTCGACAACGTTGGATTCTACGCGCGAAAAGACAGAGCAACAAAACAAATAAATACAAAAAAAATCAAATAAAATTCAAAAATTCAAACAGATGAATTTAGGAATTTGAATGGCTGAATTTGGAGTTAAAATGAGAAAGTTATGCTCATTTGAAAATCTCAGTTTGAATAAATCCAGAAATTACGAAATTTCTGACAGGTGGGGCCCACTGGCAGGATTTGCTTTTTAATCTTTTATTTTTATTTTTTTATTCTGAGTCTATGACAGGTGGGACCCACTGGACAGTGAGCCCACAAGCCCAGCCTCTGGCATGTGGGACCCCTTTTGGCTCCGGGCCCATATGTCAGTGGCCATTGCAGACGGGTAGGGCCCAGGCGGCAGTGGCCAGCGCAGACTGGCGGCCGCTGACGAGTGGGGCCCATCTGTCAGCGTGGAAATTAAAAGAATGGCTCAACCTCAGCGTGCGGAGCTGGGGGCTCGAACGCGCGCCGAGGGAGCCGGGGGGAGAAGGGAGTAACGGTGCTAGCCAGTCAGTCGGGGAGGCGTTGCCTACCCATAAAGGGTAGGTAAACCCTTTGAGGGGTACCTGTTGGAGGGGCCAGGCAGAGGTGGCCGGAGGCGGGGTTGCCGGCGGCGAGGGGTGGCCGGTGAGGTTCGGGCGAGGTCCAAATCAGGGTCTTGGCGTGGAGGCGGATCTGACGGTGGGGTCAGCGAGGCTCGGGGACAAGCGGAGGTGGCCGACGGCGAGGAAGTGGTGGAGCGGCCTCGGGTGCTCCGGTGCGACGGTGCTCCGGCGGCGGGGAAGCTCGGCCGAGGGGTTGAGGGTGATCGCCGGCGCACGGGGAAGACGTTGGAGGCGGCGGCAGGCTCCGGGGAAGACCGAGGCGGCGGCGATTGCTCGCCGGAGTACTTACCGGGCGTGCACGGGGAGCTCTCGGTGCGGGGCACTCAGGGCTCGGGGAGAGAGGGGGAGAGCGGTGGGACGTGGTGCGGTGAGAGGGGAGGCCGAGGGGACTATTTATAGGGACGGAGGGGGGACACGGGCGCGCGATTGCTCGCCGGTGTTGGCGGCCGGAAAAGGAAGGGGAGGGGAGGAAGGAAAAGAGGGGGCGTGGAGAAGGAAGGGAGGCACGGGGGTTCGGGGATTTGGTCGCGGTGGTGCCCCGGGGTTTCCAAAACCGGAGAGGGAGCGGAAGGGAAGGCCGGATTGGGCGTGGATTCGGTCGGCCGGCAAAGAAAGGAAAGGGGAGGAGAGAAAGGAAGGAGGCGGCTCTGCGGGGAAGACGACGGGTCTGACAGGCGGGGCCGGGCTGCAGCGGGAGAGGGGCGCGGGCGGCTGACGGGCGGGGCCCGCGGGTCAGAGAGGAGAGGAGAGCGGGGTGCGGACGGTGCGGATCGCAGCCACGTGGCCCGGAGGTGGATCGGGCGGCAGGTGCAGTTTAAGTGGGAGGGGACGGCCGGATGGCGAGCGGGGTGACGCGGCGTGCATCAGGCCGGCCACGCGTCGGCCCGAGGGGAGGGGAAGGCGGAGCCGACGGACGGGCCGGGCCCGCTTGGCGGAGGGAGAGAGGGAAGAGCGGCCGGGATTTGGCGGGCGGCGACGTGGGCGGTCCTGGGCCGTCCATGCGTCGGCCGGAGGGAGAGGGGATGGATTTGTATTTTTAGAATTCGATTTTTATTTTCAAAAAAGGCTAGGAAATTATTTAGGCCTCAGAAAAATATGAAAATACCTTCAAAAATTCCAGAAAAATTCACAGAAGCTTCTGGAGATATGTTGGACTAAATAAAATTATTTCCAACTACTGTTGGTATTTAATTTTCCTACTTTGAAATACTTTTTAAATTTTAAAAATAAGTTTTAAACTCCAGAAAATTCAGAAAATCAAATAAAAGCCAAATAAAATTTAAATACTTTTAAAATAACTTATTTGAAATTAAATTTTCCAGAAAGCAAATTTTGGGATGTGACAAACCTACCCCCCTTAGAAAGAATCTCGACCCCGAGATTCGGACGGACTGGGAAAAAGACTAGGGAACTCTGCTCTTAGATTTTCTTCACGCTCTCACGTTGCTTCCGACTTAGAGTGGTTGCTCCACTGCACTTTACAGAACTTGATGACCTTGTTTCGCGTACGACGCTCTGCTTCATCCAATATCTTGACTGGGTACTCTGGATATGTTAGGTCCTCCTTCACATTCACTTCATCTAGCGGCATCTGCTCTTCTGGCACTCTGAGACATTTTTTTAGCTGAGACACATGGAATACGTCATGAACCTTTGACAATTGTGGCGGAAGCTCCAATTGGTAAGCAACTTCTCCCCTTTTCGCTACAACAGGAAAGGGTCCAATGAATCTAGGAGCAAGCTTTCCACTGACTCCAAAACGCCGCATTCCTTTGAGAGGCGACACTTTAAGGTAGACATGATCTCCAGGTACAAACTCTAAGTTTCTTCGATGGTTGTCTGCATAGCTCTTCTGTCTTGTTTGCGCTGTTTTTAATCTGTTCTGAATTAGGCGAACTTGCTCTTCTGCTTGCTTCAACACATCCGGTCCAAGCACTTGTCCTTCTCCTGTTTCCTTCCAATACAACGGTGTCCTGCATTTTCTGCCGTATAAGGCTTCGAACGGAGACATTTGCAAGCTGCACTGATAACTATTATTATAAGAAAATTCGGCATAGGGCGAACTTTGATCCCAATTTAGTCTTGTTTGCTAAGATACAAGCTCTCAACATGTCTTCCAAAATTTGATTTACTCTTTCCATTTGACCATCTGTCTGTGGATGATAGGCTGTACTAAAATTTAAATTTGTGCCCAAAAGTCCATGCAGCTTTTGCCAAAATCTTGAAGTAAATTGGGTTCCTCGATCTGACACAATCTTCTTTGGGACTCCATGCAAACACACAACTCTTGACATGTACAACTCTGCGAGTCTATCCCCAGAGTATGTGGTCTTTACTGGAATGAAATGGGCGACTTTTGTCAGACGATCCACAATAACCCAAATTGAATCGTGCCCTGATTTGGTTCTCGGTAATCCGGTTATAAAATCCATACCAATTTCTTCCCATTTCCATTCAGGGATCTGCAATGGTTGCAAAAATCCAGCAGGTCTCTGGTGTTCAGCCTTAATCCGCTGGCACACATCACACAAAGCTACATACTCTGCAATCTCTCTTTTCATACCTGCCCACCAATACCTTTCTTTGAGATCTTGGTACATCTTGGTACTCCCAGGGTGAATCGAATATCTAGATTCATGAGCTTCTTTCAAGATTAACTCTTTTATTTCTTTCTTCTCAGGTACAATAATTCTTTTTCCAAACCAAACGGTACCTTGTTCATCTTCTGAAAATCCTGGTGCTTTCCCTTTCTTCATATTATCTTGGATCTCCTGGACATACTTCTCCTCCTTTTGAGCTGACATGATTTGGTCCTCTAAAGTTGGTTGAACTTCCAAAGTAGCTAGAAATCCTTCTTCTACTACTTCTAAATTGAGCCGCTGGAACTCTTCTTGTAGTGCAGGCATACTATCCTTAATCCACAACTTGGTACAGTAACTCTTTCGGCTCAATGCATCAGCTACCACATTAGCCTTCCCTGGATGATAATGTATTCCAATATCATAATCTTTTATTAACTCAAGCCATCTCCTTTGCCTCATATTGAGATCGGGTTGGGTAAATATGTACTTCAGGCTTTTGTGATCCGTGTAAATCTCACAGCGATTACCGATCAAATAATGTCTCCATATTTTTAGAGCATGCACTATGGCAGCAAGCTGTAAATCATGGGTTGGATAATTCTCCTCATGGGGTCGCAATTGCCTTGAAGTATAGGCTACCACCTTTCTTTCTTGCATCAGAACACAGCCTAGTCCTTGCCTTGATGCATCATAGAAGACTTCAAAATATTTTCTAATATCCAGAAGCGTTAATACTGGTGCGGAAGTTAACCTCTTTTTCAGCTCTTGGAAACTATCCTCACACGATTTACTCCATTCAAACTTCTTTTCCTTCTTTAGCAACTGGGTAAGAGGTCTTGCAAGCTTGGAGAAACCTTCAATAAAGCGACGATAATAACCGGCCAATCCCAGAAAACTTCTGATCTTGGATATTGACTTCGGTTGTGTCCAATTAAGCACATCATTTACTTTCTCAGGATCTACGGACACTCCACCTGCAGAAATCACATGACCCAGGAAAGCTACTTTCTTCAACCAGAATTTACACTTGCTAAACTTGGCATACAATCGGTGTTCTCTAAGCTTTTCCAAAACTATCCTCAAATGTCCTGCATGCTCTTCCTCATTATTGGAATAGATCAAAACATCATCAATGAATACTACTACAAACTTATCTAAGTATTCCATGAACACCTTATTCATCAGATTCATAAAGTATGCGGGCGCATTTGTCAAGCCAAAAGACATCACTGTAAACTCATACAATCCATAACGAGTAGCAAATGTTGTCTTTGGTATATCCTCTGGTCTTATCTTCAATTGGTGATAACCTGACCGAAGATCAGTCTTGGAGAAGACACATGATCCTTTCAGCTGATCAAACAAATCATCTATCTGGGGCAAAGGGTATTTGTTCTTGATAGTCACATCGTTCAAGGATCGATAGTCCACACACATGCGAAGACTACCATCTTTCTTCTTTACTAGCAGTACTGGTGCTCCCCAGGGTGACGAGCTTGGTCTTACAAAACCTTTATCTTGCAACTCTTCAATTTGTTTCTTAACTTCAGCCAAATCATTTGCAGACATACGATAAGGTCTCTTTGAAATCGGAGCTGTACCAGGTACCAGGTACCAGGTTGATAACAAATTCAATTTCTCTGTCTAGCGGCATTCCCGGCAAATCTTCAGGGAACACATCTGGGTATTCACTTACTATAGATACCTTTTCCAGGGTCACTCCCTTCACACTGTTCAACCCACACCTATTCGGAGAAGAGGTGTTTGACTTATACCTTACTTGGATTCCATCCGAGTTGGTAATAGTAACAGCACGATCGGCACAATCTATCTATCCTTTATACTTGGTTAACCAATCCATACCAAGTATCACATCTAAACTCTTGGAGTCTATTATAATAAAATTCGCTAGGAATTTTACTCCATTTATATCCACAGTTGCGCTAGGGCAAACTGTGTTAGTCCTCATTTCCTTTCTAGGGGATTGAACTAGCATAGGGTTCTTTAGTTTACGCACATCCCAATTATATCTTTCAACAAAATCTTTTGACACAAAAGAATGCGAAGCTCCAGAATCAAATAATGCTGATGCAGGTACTGAGTTGACAAGAAACTTACCCAGAACTACGTCGGGTGCATCCTGGGCTGCTTCCGCGGTCACATGATTAAGATGTCCTCTGCTCATTGCCTGCGGAGTCCTTGGAGTTTGAGGCGTTCCACGGCCTTGACCTACAGTTGGAACTCGTGCTGGCGTAGTCCCCAAGTTGAAACGAATAGGGGTCATAGCTGTGCGCTTCTGGGGACAGTTGCTGGCATAATGCCCCATGTTCTTGCAGTTGAAACACTGCACTCCTGCCGCTGAAGTCCTGTTCTGCTGTGGTTGGCCACCATTGCTTGCCCGAGGAACTTGTGGATTCGGGCGGGGTTCTGCAAATGGAGTCCTTGGCACACTTGACTCTGAGGGCTTATGGAACTGAGGTGGATGAGGACGAAATCGACAACTGCTTGCTCCCTGCTGAGCTTGAAACTTCCTCTTCCGGGTTTCATACAGTTGACGTTGAGCATCTTCTTGTACAAAAGCCTTGTTCACCATATGTTGGAAGGTTGGGTAATCATTGGACATCAGCTGTACCTTGAGGTTGGGATCAAGTCCCTGCATGAACCTCCAAATCTTCGTTGCCTCTGATGCGACCTCTTCTGATGCATACCTGGACAGTTGGGTGAACTTGTTCAGGTATTCCGAAACACTGAGGTTTCCTTGCTGCAGTTGGTAAAATTCCCTTTTCTTCATTTCCATTATTCCCGTAGGAATGTGCGCAGTGCGGGAAGCCTCAACAAACTCACCCCAAGTGATAGCTTGTACATTTTGATGGGCGGCACAGTAATTCTCCCACCAATTAGCAGCAATTCCCTTAAGTTGATAGGCGGCATACAACACCTTTTCATGATCGTTACACTGAGCTAAGATCAGCTTTTTCTCCACATCCTTGATCCAGTCATTGGCCTCCAATGGATCCACTGAACCAGCAAAGGTAGTAGGCCTTGTCCTCATAAATTCTCCCAACTTAGACTGAGGAGCTTGGTTGGGTGCCTGCGGAGCTTGCTGCACTTGATTCTTTGCTAGGGCTTGAAGTAGTTGCAGCTGCATGGCCATCATCTGCTCCAAGCTGGGGGCTTGAGCAGGTGGTGGTGGAATGTTGTTCTCTAGCTGAGCATTGGCGTCACGTCTGTTGTCAGGGTTGCTCCTTGTGCTCACCATCTGAAGCGGTTCCCGGTTAGCAGAAGGTAAGAGGGAACTAGTATAGGTAAGAGATTTAGGGGAGACTAAGCCACATCCCAAACCAACACACGAGAAAGAAGCAAGCAATCAACTTAGCAAAATGAACTTATATTGAAATCAAGATAATTTTAAGAATGGTTGTACCACAAGTGCCCATAGGCTTGGTACAGTCCATCTAGCACACCAAAACATAATAGAGCATTCTAATAACGTGGACATTTATTTGGGGTATTACTGACTCAACTGACTACTAATCCTCCACAATGATGCGCTCCTCAGGATCCTCCTCTGGGTCCTCCTCCGGGTCCTCCTCGCGCTCATTCACACGATGTCGTGAACAATCACAAGCGACCGAAGCACGGGGACGGATATGACTGGAGGCAGTCGAACGAGAGCGGGAACGGGAAAGTCTGCGTGTTTTGCTGAGATCGCCGAGGTCGATGACGGTTGGCGGACTGGGACGTCGCACCTTCTTGCGTCCTGTGATCATGGTGCGGAGTCCTAAACGTCGAGTCGGCGCCTGGTTGTTGGGGACGACGGCTGGTACGGGTGAAGACGGCGTGTAGTTAGCTGCAGCTTTGAGCCGTCCCAGCTCGAACTCCTCTGCCTAGCTCTGGAGAAGCTGTGCGCGAAGAGTGTCGGAGTGCTGATAGCTGGAAGTGAGAAGCATCCGAAGCTGTCCAATTTCCTCCAAAGCTCTAGCATAGGTGACTGCCATCGCCTGCGTGAGCTGCACCTGATGCGATAGTCGAGGATCGTCAGCTGGAATATCAAAGTGATCCGGGTACCTCTGTCCTGCTCGAGGGTTGATGAAGAAGCAAAAGGGTGACTGATGCACAACATCCTTGTGCATATGGCACAAGTCATCTATGGCAAGGCGTGCTGCATCCTGGACAGCATCAAAGCAGCGGGACCGGGGTTGGTTGATAGGGTATGTGTGGGAATTGAATTCCCCATCCCGTGCATACAGGAATACCTCCATCGACCAAGAGTCTCGATCCAGGATCCATGTCTTCCGCCCCCTGAAAATGGGCGGCTGACGGTACTCCAAACACTGCATAAGCTGCCGAAGGAGGCTAGCGAATGCTCCAGCATCCTCTCCATGAGAGTAATAGTCCCACGGGGCAGCGGAGGTTGAACCGGCCATCTACAAAGTTGAAATAAAAGAGAAGATTAGTAAAAAGTTTTAACAAGAGAATATAGAGTCAAGAACGAGATACTAAGTAAGAAGAGAGTAGAAGAAAAGAGGCTTATATATTTTTAATATACTCTTTTTATAAATATAAGTCCTTATGGTTTGCCATTCCAACTCTAGGTCACGTCCTACAGTCAAATTGGCTCTGATACCATCTCTGTCGGGCCCCAGATTTCCGAACCCGGACCCTCTGTGTATTACAGCACTAGTCCCAGATCAAAGCTAGTGCACACAGTTAAACAGAAATGAATACATAACCAACAACGTGTTATTACAATAATTAAGAGTACTGACCGAAAGGTCTCATTATTACAATTGAGGTTTCAAGACCTCGCACACACGAAACAAAGCGGAAGCAATAGATAAACTCGGTGAAGACCCATCAATACGCCACAGGCAATTGACTGGGGAAGCGCGACCTAGTACTCTGGGAATCCTTCGTCAAATCCACAAGCGAAGTAGTCGTAGTCTCCCTCTTGAGCTTCGTATTCTTCTGAGTATTGTTTTTGAGTGCAGCATGTGAGTACATAAAGTACTCCGCAAGTCTTGGCAAAAATGCAATAAATGCAAGGCTTGACAAAGTATGGCTATATGGTTCTTTTGCACAAAGCAACATTTTAAATTTCAATTACTATTAATTATTTTTGAAGGCATCAATTTAATAAAGTAAATATTTTAACAGAACTATCATTAATTATGTAGTGAAGGTTCCATCTACCAACACTAGTTTAACCAATTCTAACTGACCAAGTTTAAAACTGCGGGTTACATCCACCCTCTCTGGCTCCAACCGCCAGGATACCCTTCCGAGAGTTCCCTCCACTCTCGGAATACCAAAACTTTGCTTTTAAAACCAAAACTAAAAATCTACCATGTGAATGCAATCCTTGCCCGCCCTTGACCGTGGGCACGGCTATTCGAATAGTTTGACACTCTGCAGAGGTTGTACAACTTTACCCCCAAGAGATAAATTACCTTAACAGTCACCACGCTTCCTTTGGCATGAGACACAGATAAAATATCACAAAGCCTTTACCTCACTCTAGACTAGCTAGACACCACCCGCTGAGGTTTCACCGCAGAAGGGTTAAATCTGCCCAATCCGAAGCCCCCTCTTGCGCCATATGAGTACAGTAAATCACTGTCCCTCACTGTGAATAGCCAGTAAATCCCTGGCACCCACTTTCCACTAGTGGCACCTAAACTAGACTATCATGAGTTAATCAGCTAGGTCGTACCCATATAGACTTAGGGTTGTACGGTAGTGCTCAGTCTGGACAATCACAAGCGTCGGTCCTTAATTGACTAGGGTGGAACATACACTTTTCAAGATCTCGTACTTGCCGCACCAACCCAACCAACCATCCACCCTAATCTAAACCAACTTTCATATTTTATTTTATTTTAAGAGAACAGTGGCAACTCCAATCACCACTAACTTTATAAACACAAGGTTATTACAGTACATCATAGTTTCCCATTTTCAAGATTTCAAAGGTATTAAATAGCATAACTAAGCATTATACTACCATTCTACTATTCACAATTGATTATAATAATCTCATTTAAGAGACAAAGGAAATCCTAAGGATACAAAGGTACATGGCATTCAACTTCAACAGAGGGCATAACAAATTTGGGTTAACTGATACCTTAAGATTTTAACTAATGTTTTATACAAATAGCAATGCACATAATTTAAAATAATTAAAACATTTCAAAATCATAGGTTCAAGATGATCAAAGGAGACTTGCCTTCTTGCACGCTCTCTGGGTCTTCCTACTGCGGGGTGGAGAGATTGTCGACAACGTTGGATTCTACGCGCGAAAAGACAGAGCAACAAAACAAATAAATACAAAAAAAATCAAATAAAATTCAAAAATTCAAACAGATGAATTTAGGAAGTTGAATGGCTGAATTTGGAGTTAAAATGAGAAAGTTATGCTCATTTGAAAATCTCAGTTTGAATAAATCCAGAAATTACGAAATTTCTGACAGGTGGGGCACACTGGCAGGATTTGCTTTTTAATCTTTTATTTTTATTTCTTTATTCTGAGTCTATGACAGGTGGGACCCACTGGACAGTGAGCCCACTGGCCCAGCCTCTGACATGTGGGACCCCTTTTGGCTCCGGTCCCATATGTCAGTGGCCAGTGCAGACGGGTGGGGCCCAGGCGGCGGTGGCCAGTGCAGACTGGTGGCCGCTGACGAGTGGGGCCCATCTGTCAGCGCGGAAATTAAAAGAATGGCTCAACCTCGGCGTGCGGAGCCAGGTGCTCGAACGCGCGCCGAGGGAGCCGGGGGGAGAAGGGAGTAACGGTGCTAGCCAGTTAGTCGGGGAGGCGTTGCCTACCCTGTTGTGGCTACAGACCAAACAGAGAGAGAGATGGTAGTGGAGAGTGATGAAGATAAGTGTAATGGCCTGGGTCCTCCCCATGGCTTGTCATCATATATATATACACATGAGGAGTGCTTTTACAGTTATACCCTTACATCTGGTTATCCCCTCTGGGGGCAGTTATGTCATTACACATGGCCTATTCTGGGCCTTATACCTTCCTACCAGGCCTGCTGGGTTTAGGTGGGGGCCACCCCTACGACAGGAGCCTCTCATGGTAAAGGGCTTCACAAGGCCGAAGCCATGTTGCCGAGTCCTTTGGCCCCCTCCGTCCCGCGGCCTGTGAACCTGTCCAGACTTGACCCGGGGCTGCGCTGCGGCCGAAGCAGCTGCGTGCTCTTCTGGCCGTCCACGTGGTGAAGCGTGCTCGGTGCGGTGCAGGCCTTGAGGCGTCGTGACCGTCCATGTGACGGCGGACTCCCGGCGTCTGGGCTTCCGAGGCGCGCGCATTCCGCAATCGTCGCGACCTTGCCGCCTGGTTGGGTGCTTTTTAATGACGGTTGGCTTGCCAGGGGGCAGGCTGTCGCATCGTGCAGTGTGCCTTCTCGTAAGTGGAGCGTGCGACGGTTTTCGGAGAGCACGCGGTGGGGTGCGGACGGTTGCTCTTACGCGCCTCTGGCAGCTGCACCGCCCGACGCCTTGCGCTTGTGCTTCCGTCGGTTGGCATGCCTCCACGCTGGCGACTCTTCGCCTAGCGAGGCTGAGTATAAATATGCTGGCGCCAGGGGCCGCTCCCTAGACATCCCTTGCTGTACATCCCGTACCTGTTCATGGTTAACTTCTCATATGTAGGAAAAGTTTTGTGCACCTGTGTTTGATGACTGCGTCGACCGGCGTCAATGCCCGCGAGCGCCGGTGAACCAAATCCGTCCCGTTTGTGGGAATGCTTCACCGCTTGACGCGGAAATGGCAAGGCCTGACTTGCTCTCGTAGACAGATATGGAGTCATCCGTACGCTCTGCTCGTGCGAACGAGCATATGCTGGTGTGGTCGTATGTGCGACCTTTGCTTGTTCGAGTTATGGTGGTCGTATGTGCTGTTCTCCGTTCTTGGCTGGCGCCGAAGTCGAAGCAGACGCGCGCGCTCCGTCCCCTACCCTTCGAATGGGTGGCAGCGGAGCTGGCGCCTAAGTTGGAGTAGACGCGCGCGCTCCGTCCCCTACCCTTCGAACGGGTGGCAGCGAAGCTGGCGCCTAAGCCGAAGTAGACGCGCGCGCTCCGTCCCCTACCCTTCGAACGGGTGGCAGCGAAGCTGGCGCCTAAGTCGAAGTAGACGCGCGCGCTCCGTCCCCTACCCTTCGAACGGGTGGCAGCGAAGCTGGCCCCTAAGTCGAAGTAGACGCGCGCGCTCCGTCCCCTACCCTTCGAACGGGTGGCAGCGGAGCTGGCGCCTAAGTCGAAGTAGACGCGCGCGCTCCGTCCCCTACCCTTCGAACGGGTGGCAGCGGAGCTGGCGCCTAAGTCGAAGTAGACGCGCGCGCTCCGTCCCCTACCCTTCGAACGGGTGGCAGCGGAGCAGGAGCCTAAGTCGAAGTAGACACGCGCGCTCCGTCCCCTACCCTTCGAACGGGTGGCAGCGGAGCTGGCGCCTAAGTCGAAGTAGACACGCGCGCTCCGTCCCCTACCCTTCCAACGGGTGGCAGCGGAGCTGGCGCCTAAGCCGAAGTAGACACGCGCGCTCCGTCCCCTACCCATCCAACGGGTGGCAGCGCAGCTGGCGCCTAAGCCGAAGTAGACGCGCGCGCTCCGTCCCCTACCCATCGAACGGGTGGCAGCGAAGCTGGCGCCTAAGTCGAAGTAGACGCGCGCGCTCCGTCCCCTACACTTCGAACGGGTGGCAGCGAAGCTGGCGCCTAAGTCGAAGTAGACGCGCGCGCTCCCTCCCCTACCCTTCGAAGGGGTGGCAGCGGAGCTGGCGCCCAAGTCGAAGTAGACGCGCGCGCTCTGTCCCCTACCCTTCGAAGGGGTGGCAGCGGAGCTGGCGCCCAAGTCGAAGTAGACACGCGCGCTCCGTCCCCTAACCTTCGAACGGGTGGCAGCGGAGCTGGCGCCTAAGTCGAAGTAGACGCGCGCGCTCCGTCCCCTACCCTTCGAAGGGGTGGCAGCGGAGCTGGCGCCTAAGTCGAAGTAGACGCGCGCGCTCCGTCCCCTACCCTTCGAACGGGTGGCAGCGGAGCTGGCGCCTAAGTCGAAGTAGACACGCGCGCTCCGTCCCCTACCCTTCCAACGGGTGGCAGCGCAGCTGGCGCCTAAGCCGAAGTAGACGCGCGCGCTCCGTCCCCTACCCATCGAACGGGTGGCAGCGAAGCTGGCGCCTAAGTCGAAGTAGACGCGCGCGCTCCGTCCCTTACCCTTCGAACGGGTGGCAGCGAAGCTGGCGCCTAAGTCGAAGTAGACGCGCGCGCTACGTCCCCTACCCTTCGAACGGGTGGCAGCGGAGCTGGCGCCTAAGTCGAAGTAGACGCGCGCGCTCCGTCCCCTACCCTTCGAACGGGTGGCAGCGGAGCTGGCGCCTAAGTCGAAGTAGACGCGCGCGCTCCGTCCCCTACCCTTCGAACGGGTGGCAGCGGAGCTGGCGCCTAAGTCGAAGTAGACGCGCGCGCTCCGTCCCGCACCCCTCGAACGGGTGGCAGCGCAGCTGGCGCCTAAGTCTAAGTAGACGCGCGCGCTCCGTCCCCTACCCTTCGAACGGGTGGCAGCGAAGCTGGCGCCTAAGTCGAAGTAGACGCGCGCGCTCCGTCCCCTACCCTTCGAATGGGTGGCAGCGGAGGCTGGCGCCTAAGTCGAAGTAGACGCGTGCGCTCCGTCCCCTACCCTTCGAATGGGTGGCAGCGGAGGCTGGCGCCTAAGTCGAAGTAGACGCGTGCGCTCCGTCCCCTACCCTTCGAATGGGTGGCAGCGGAGGCTGGCGCCTAAGTCGAAGTAGACGCGTGCGCTCCGTCCCCTACCCTTCGAACGGGTGGCAGCGAAGCTGGCGCCTAAGTCGATGTAGACGCGCGCCCTCCGTCCCCTTCCCTTCGAAAGGGTGGCAGCGGAGCCGGTGCCTAAGTTGAAGTAGACGCGCGCGCTCCGTCCCTCACCCCTCGAACGGGTGGCAGCGAAGCTGGCGCCTAGTTGAAGTAGACGCGCGCGCTCCGTCCCCTACCCTTCGAACGGGTGGCAGCGAAGCTGGCGCCTAGTGAAAGTAGACGCGCGCGCTCCGTCCCCTACCCTTCGAACGGGTGGCAGCGGAGCTGGCGCCTAAGTCGAAGTAGACGCGCGCGCTCCGTCCCCTACCCTTCGAAGGGGTGGCAGCGGAGCTGGCGCCTAAGTCGAAGTAGACGCGCGCGCTCTGTCCCCTACCCTTCCAACGGGTGGCAGCGGAGCTGGCGCCTAAGTCGAAGTAGACACGCGCGCTCCGTCCCCTACCCTTCGAACGGGTGGCCGCGCAGCTGCCGCCTAAGTCGAAGTAGACGCGCGCGCTCCGTCCCCTACCCTTCGAACGGGTGGCAGCGGAGGCTGGCGCCTAGTGGAAGTAGACGCGCGCGCTCCGTCCCCTACCCTTCGAACGGGTGGCAGCGAAGCTGGCGCCTAGTGGAAGTAGACGCGCGCGCTCCGTCCCCTACCCTTCGAACGGGTGGCAGCGGAGGCTGGCGCCTAAGTCGAAGTAGACGCGTGCGCTCCGTCCCCTACCCTTCGAACGGGTGGCAGCGAAGCTGGCGCCTAGTCGAAGTAGACGCGCGCGCTCCGTCCCCTACCCTTCGAACGGGTGGCAGCGGAGGCTGGCGCCTAAGTCGAAGTAGACGCGTGCGCTCCGTCCCCTACCCTTCCAACGGGTGGCAGCGACGCTGGCGCCTAAGTCGAAGTAGACGCGCGCACTCCGTCCCCTACCCTTCGAAAGGGTGGCAGCGGAGCTGGTGCCTAAGTTGAAGTAGACGCGCGCGCTCCGTCCCTCACCCCTCGAACGGGTGGCAACGAAGCTGGCGCCTAGTTGAAGTAGACACGCGCGCTCCGTCCCCTACCCTTCGAACGGGTGGCAGCGAAGCTGGCGCCTAGTGGAAGTAGACGCGCGCGCTCCGTCCCCTACCCTTCGAAGGGGTGGCAGCGGAGCTGGCGCCTAAGTCGAAGTAGACGCGCGCGCTCCGTCCCCTACCCTTCGAAGGGGTGGCAGCGGAGCTGGCGCCTAAGTCGAAGTAGACGCGCGCGCTCCGTCCCCTACCCTTCGAACGGGTGGCAGCGGAGCTGGCGCCTAAGTCGAAGTAGACACGCGCGCTCCGTCCCCTACCCTTCGAACGGGTGGCAGCGCAGCTGGCGCCTAAGTCGAAGTAGACGCGCGCGCTCCGTCCCCTACCCTTCGAACGGGTGGCAGCGGAGGCTGGCGCCTAGTTGAAGTAGACGCGCGCGCTCCGTCCCCTACCCTTCGAACGGGTGGCAGCGAAGCTGACGCCTAGTGGAAGTAGACGCGCGCGCTCCGTCCCCTACCCTTCGAATGGGTGGCAGCGGAGCTGGCGCCTAAGTCGAAGTAGACGCGCGCGCTCCGTCCCCTACCCTTCGAACGGGTGGCAGCGGAGCTGGCGCCTAAGCCCCGCGAACCCCGCCGTTGGGCGGTGACTTGGGGCCTTGTGATGCGGTCTTGCGCTATAAAGACTCCTGGAATCGCGCCGCCCCCTGATCTGCCAGGGTTAGGTTTCCGTACTCTGCGACCTGGCGCGTCCGGGGCATGCGGCGGCCTATGACTGGTGGGCGGTAGGATGTGGACGGTTGCGTGTTTGCAACCGCTCGCCTCTTCCCTAGACAAGGGGGACACGGGGCGGGCAGTGGATGGCGCGTGTCGGAGCTGTTGTGACGGCCCTTGGCGCCTGTGAGTCGCGACCTTCCAGCGGTGGGCGGGGGGTTGCGCTAGATGGGCGCTTGTATGACTGCGGTTGTGCCTCGTACACGGGCCTTCGCGACCCTTCGCCTTTAATTACGGGGAATCGTGCGGGGCGGGCCTTTACACCGTTGCTGTTGCATCCGGCACACGGATCGATGCGACGCTTCGGTTGCGGCGGCATGGGCGAGGTGGCTTGAAATAGCCCCCCCGTAACAGCGTCCCCGCACCTTTACGCCCTCTTTCCTGTCTGCTCCGCCTTCCACACCTTCGCGCTATCTTTACCACGTCAGTCTCGTCGTGGGAGGTGATGGCCTCTAGTAGCGAGCGTGGCCAGGCGGTTGGTGGCCCTGCCATTCTCCGGCGATCCTCGCCGTTAGAGGTGAAATACGCGCTCCAAGAGCGCGACCCGTCGGCAGCTGACCAGGAGCGGCTGGTGGCGGAGGAGGGAGGCACGTTCTCCGGCGAGCTAGGCCCTTCGCTCGTGACCGAGAAGACGATCCAAGGGCTCTTGCGCGCGGGGAAGTTGTCCGGGCGGCAGGACGTACGATTGCCCGCCGGCGACGAAACGGAACCGCATCCCGAGAGGTCGGAGGCGGTCGTATTCGTTGCCTTTTTCGACGCGGGGCTCCGGATCCCAGCGGCGACCGTGGTGGGCGACGTGCTGCGGACCTTCGGGCTGGAGCTGGCGCAACTGACTCCAAACGCCGTGGCCCGGCTCGCGGTGTACAGCTGGGCCTTACGCTCGGGGGCGTGCTGGCCCAGCGCGTCGCTGTTCGCCTATCTCCACGAGGCACGATGCCAGCCGAAGGGCCGGAAGGACGGGACGCTGTCAAGCTTCGGTAGCGTCTCTTTTATTCTTCGCTCGTCGTGCAAGAAGCTCTTCCCTGCGAACTCAACTCGCGGGAAGTGGGAGTCTTACTGGATGAAGCGGTGGTTCTACCACCGTGTGGAGAGCGGGAGCGGCCTTGAGTGCACAGGCCGACCAATCGCGTTCAAGCCCTCGCCCGGCCGAACGCTCGATGATGAGGACAAGCGGAGGGTCAAGCGGCTCGTAGGCGTGGCCGCCCGCCTCAACATGCGCGACCTTGCCGAAGAGTACGTGATGTACGGCGTGGCGCCGCTTGCCTACGACTGGCGTCTTGCCGCCGAGAGGCATCGAGACGACAATGTCTCGCCGTGGGTTTGCTCGCTACCGGCGCCGCCCGGTCCCCGTAAGCCTCGATTGCGTCCCTCCTTTGTTGACGCGAAATGCGTTGTATGCTGATGCTATTCTCCTTTGCTTCAGGGATTTCCTTGGAGGAGGCGGAGCAAGCCGCGCGCGTATTCCCGGGGCCGTACACCGCCAGGGAGCACGAGCAGCGCGCGTCTGCTATCGCCAAGGCGGGGCTGGGGCGAATAAACCGCGTGTGCGAGGTCCTGGGCCTTGCCGTGCCGGATCGTGTCGCTCCAGACGATGGTGGAGCGAAGAAGAAAAAGAAGACCTCGTCTCGGAAGAGGGGCCGCAGCGGGGCGCCTGCCGCGCCTGCTGCTAGTGTTTCCGAGGGCGCGGCGGATGCGGAGTCAGACTCGGCGAGGTACGCCGATTCGGGCTTGGGTGGCGCAGGCGCCGAAGGCGGGGTGTCTTCGGCAAGCGTCCCGGACGGCGGGTTTGCCGCGGGCAGCCGGAGGGGGGAAGCCTCACCGCCCGCCGTAGTCGTCGAGGCGGACCCCGTGCAGACCGGCGATGCCGAGGTGGAGCCCTCGACCGCGGCCGCTGTGGTGCCGGAGGCGCCCTCCGCGGCGGCGTACGTAGCCGTGCTGTCTTTACCAACAGCGGCGGGGACCGAGGTGCCCCCTTTGACGACTGCCACCGTGGATCCTTCGCCCCCAGGCGCAGCAGCCGCGGGGTCTTCCCCAACCACGGCTGCGGGGGCGGTGGCGCTGCTGGCCGCCCCGGCCAAACGGCCATGTGTGCGGCCGGAGCTCCACTGGACACCGCGGGGGTTCGTCGTGGCTACGGGCGTCAGAAGCTTGTGGGACTCCAGCGCAAGCACCGGGGGCCCCGTGGCCCATGCGCCTTCTGCCCCTCTGGCCACACCGTCCGCCGCGCAGGGACAGCTGTCGTCCTCCCCGAACGCGGAGGCCTCCGCTCGCGGCGGGAGCATCCCTTCTGCTACCGAAGGTAGGGTGGCTTAGCTTACTCTGGTGTATGCTTTTATGCCTTGGGGTGGTCACCCGTATCCCTGTTTACAGCGTTGCTCATTCCGGAGGGGGAGCCCTCGGCGGAACACGGGGCCTCCGAGCACGTGAGCCCCGCGGACTTCGTGCCGCCTCCGGAGACGCTGAGGGCGTGGCACGGGATTGTGCATGACGCGGCCACGAGCGTCGACCCGCAGGTGCTGCAGACCTACGGGGCGGGGCGCCTTGAGGACGCCTTCGAGGTGTCCGGGGTGAGGGTAAGTACTCATGCGACCGCGCCTGGGCTTTAGCTGAGCTTGCTAAGTTTTTTCCCTTCTGCAGACACTTGTGCTGGGGCAGGCCCTGCAAACGGCCTATGCCCGCGGCCAAAAGATGCTCGAGGATAGGCTGCGGGTCGCCGAGGAGCTGCGCGAAGCCTCTGGCGCCCGCTCTGCCCAGGACGCCCGCATTCGCCAACTGGAAGCGGAATGTGCCGAAGCGAGGGTATACGCCGAGGGACTGGTTGCCTCGGCGCAGGAGTCGGCCGCGGCAACTGCGGAACAAAAGTTCGCGGCGGAGCGTGACGGGCTCCTGGAGCAGGTCGCCGCGCTAGAGAAGGAGAAAGGCGAGCTTGCCTTGACTCTAGCGGAGCGCAACCGGATGCTAGGCGACGCCTCGGTGGTTGCGTGGGACGCCATGCAAGCGCTGGAGAGCCATCTCCAAGGGCTGGTAACCGAGGTGCCGGAGCGCGGCTTTGGCCCAGAGGAGTTGTCTCGGACCCTCCGCTGGGTCGGGGATGCCGCCACCGTCGCGCGCGGCGCCGCGACGTCCTTTGGCACCCACTGCGCGTACACTTCGGCCTGCTTGGTGTGCGCTCTCCTTCAGCACCGCGGCTGTACGCACGTCGCCGGGCTGAATGACCCCCAGCTGGAGATGCCTGGCGGGGCCGGAGTAATGTCCGGCGCCGTCCGCTCCGCTCGCCGTGCCCTTGGGCCCTTCTGCGACCGGATCTGGGGTCACGTCGGGGCGGAGGCTGTACGGATCGAGCTCCGGAAGTCGCTCTACGGGACGGGGAGCCTCGGCCAATTTCTGGACGGGGTCCCTCGACGCGACGACGGCGGCGCTGGGCCCTCCGAAGGCGCCGGGAACCCGCAGGTCTGATGCCGCGGCGCCTAGGTGTAGGCGTGCGTTGTACTGTCCCTTGTCTTTGCTAATAAAGTGCACACTTTCTGCCTGCATGCTGACTTTCGCCTATATCCCGGGCAGCTTCCTTGCTGGGGCCGGCTTCGGGCGGCCGACCTTTCAACCCGGCGGCGCCTTCGACGCTGGCGAAGGGTCGAAGAGTCGCTTGACTTTTGGGCGAGCCGGCCTTCTTCGAGCGAGGCCCCAGCTTTAGCGCGTGTTAAGGACGAACCCGCGGGGTAGCGGCGTACAGCGGCCGGGATGCTGCCGGACCTTTGTACATGTGATTTTTCCGATGAGCAGACCTCCTGGCATTTTAAGATATGCGCTGTGTGTTGATGCCGCCGTTGGCGACGTAGCTGCGCCAGGGTTCCGTAGAACGGACAGTCCGCAGACTGACGTATGCGGAGGCAGACCTCCGCGGTTTGCCTTGCTTTATAGTCTGGAGACTCGCGCGTGCGGAGGCAGGCCTCGACGCTACGTCTTATTTAGAGTCCGTAGACTAGTGCGTGCGGAGGCGGACCTCGACGCTACTGCTTCCTATATAGTCCGGAGACTCGCGCGTGCGGAGGCGGACCTCGACGCTACGTCTTATTTAGAGTCCGTGGACTATTGCGTGCGGGGGCGGACCTCGACGCTACGGTCCTCGACGCTACGGCTTCTTTATAGTCCGGAGACTCGCGCGTGCGGAGCTAGGCTCGACGCTACGTCTTATTTAAAGTCCGTGGACTAGTGCGTGCGGAGCTAGGCTCGACGCTACGTCTTCTTTATAGTCCGGAGACTCGCGCGTGCGGAGCTAGGCTCGACGCTACGTCTTATTTAAAGTCCGTGGACTAGTGCGTGCGAGCTAGGCTCGACGCTACGTCTTCTTTATAGTCCGGAGACTCGTGCGTGCGGAGCTAGGCTCGACGCTACGTCTTATTTAAAGTCTGTGGACTAGTGCGTGCGGAGCTAGGCTCGACGCTACGTCTTCTTTATAGTCCGGAGACTTGTGCGTGCGGAGCTAGGTTCGACGCTACGTCTTATTTAAAGTCCGTGGACTAGTGCGTGCGGAGCTAGGCTCGACGCTACGTCTTCTTTATAGTCCGGAGACTTGTGCGTGCGGAGCTAGGCTCGACGCTACGTCTTATTTAAAGTCCGTGGACTAGTGCGTGCGGAGCTAGGCTCGACGCTACGTCTTCTTTATAGTCCGGAGACTTGTGCGCGCGAGGGCGTCCCCCCGGTGCGTCTTTTGTTTATACTCAGACCCGTCACCTTTGGCTACGGCGAGTGCAACGCGAACGTGCGTCTTTGGTTTATACTCAGTCCCGCCCCCTGGCAACGGCGAGTGCACACGCGAACGTGCGTCTTTGGTTTATACTCAGTCCCGCCCCCCTGGCGACGGCGAGTGCACACGCGAACGTGCCTCTTTGGTTTATACTCAGTCCCGCCACCCTGGCGACGGCGAGTGCACACGCGAATGTGCGTCTTTGGTTTATACTCAGTCCCGCCCCCCTGGCGACGGCGAGTGCACACACGAACGTGCGTCTTTGGTTTATACTCAGTCCCGCCCCTCTGGCGACGGCGAGTGCACACGCGAACGTGCGTCTTTGGTGTATGCTGCGGGGACGCGCGCGTTGGCCAAGCCTGTGCGCGCCCTCACCGCGTGCTTGCGTGTGACGAAGAAAGATTAGCGGCAAACGGCGATCTTCATTACATCCCCGTTTGCGCGGGTGAGCAACTACAAAGGGTGAATATACTGACCGTTTGCCCCTTGGTGCGGCCGCAGCCTCTAGTCGCTAGACATCTGCAGGGCCCGCGCAGGCGCCTATGGATGACCCCGCGGACCTCCGCGCTGCGACGCCGGCTCTACGAGCGTCGTTGGGCTTCGCGACGCGGGCACCTGGTGCCTGGCTCGATGCGCCGGGCCATATCCTGGTCGCCTCGGACGGTGATGATGGTCCGGGGACCCGGGATCTTCATGCACAGATAGCCGTGATGTGGTACCGCGCCGAAGGAGTTGAGGATTGGGTGCCCTAGTATGGCATTGTAGGGGTACGGAAGGTCGACCACGTCGAAGGTGGCATCTTCGGTCCGCACATTGTCATCTCGGCCGAAGGAGACTTGGAGGCCGATTTGGCCCAGTGCCCGCAGGGGCTGTCCCCCGAAGCCCTGTAGTGGGATTCCCGAGGGCCCCAGGCGGCTTCGAGGGATCCCCATCTGGTCGAAGGCCGCCGCAAACAATACGTTCGCGGAGCTACCACCGCCCACCAAGGCGCGCCCCACGTCGCATCTCGCGATGGTGACCCGGATGACCAGGGGGTCCTGATGAGGGAAGTCCACACCTTGGGCGTCGTCGGGTGTGAATGTAACTTCGTGTTGCGCCCAATCCGGCGGTGCTTGCGCTGGGTATGCCGCCACGTGATGCAGTCTTCGCGCGTAGGCCTTCTGCTGCCGTGCCGAGGCGAATTCCAGCGCAGAGCCTCCGGATATGACATTAATGACCCTGCGGTAGGTTGCGTCCGGGGCCTGCAACGACAGGAGGCCCTCCCGACGCTGATGTACGTGAGCTTGGATCCGCAAGGTGCCTTCCTGGGGTTGCATTCCTTGCGCCTGTACCTGCATCCCCTGCGCCTGTACCTGCATGGGGGCCTCGTATGGGAATTGGACGTGGGCCACCGCAGGCGGGCGCACCTCCGGGTTCCTGTCCTTAGCGACGCTGTCGCGGAGCACCGCGATGGACGTGCAGTTGCGGGTATCATGATTGCCGCGGCCGTGGACTAAGCACCACAGTCCCTGATGCTGGTCGTCGTAATCTCCATGACCCTTATCGTCGCGGCCCCTGCCACGGCCGCGCCCCCGGCCACGACGCCCCCGACCGCCTCGGCCTGCTGGAGCACCCTCGTCGGAGCCGCCTTCGATGTCGAGGACGTACCGGTTTCGCCTCGACCTCTGCTGGCCGCGCTTGGGCTGATCGGACGAATCCTTATGCGAGTTGTCCCTGCGGTCGGGCGCGTCCCTGGACGACTCCTGCTTACGTTTTCCCTTCGAAGAACCGCCTTTCGGCGGATCTTCAGCTTTTGCCGAGGCTCCGACCTGGTTGGTGTCGGAGTCGTCACCTTGCCTTCGCCGCGCGTCTTCCTCCGCCCTGGCATATTCTTCCATCTTGTCGAAGAGCTTCGCCACTGTCTTGATTGGCTTTCGAGCGTTGTACTCGGCCATCGGGCCCGGACGAAGGCCCTGTATGGCTGCATTAACGATGGTGGTTTCGTTGACGTCTTTCACTTGGCATCGAATCTTGGCGAAGCGTTTGAAGTAGTCCCGGAGCTTCTCCGAGGGTTTTTGCATCACGGCAAAGAGTTGGTCCGCGTCGACTCGGTCCACGTAGTTTCCTTGGAAGTTGTTGTGAAGGCGGACGCGAAGCTGTTCCCACGCGTAGATGGAGCCTGGCTCTATGGTAAAGAACCAAGAGAGCGCCACTCCTTGTAACGCGAGGGGGAGTCCCTTTGCCTTCGTGGTGTCGTCTCCGCCCGCGGCTTCAATCGCGGTTTCGTATACACGCACGAACTCACGGGGGTCCGTGTCGCCTTTGTACGAGTCGATGGCGCTAGGAAACTTGAAGTCTTCGGGCCATGCCGCCTGCTGCAGCCCCGCCGAAAGCGGGGACTCCGGATCCACGCGCCGCAGCGGCACGCGGCTAGACGTGGGGGCTTCGCGACTGTCCGCCCTCTCCGGCGCGGGCTCGGACGCGTGCTGGCGCGGTCGGCTGACTTCGAGCCTCTTGTATATCTCTGACGGCTCCGCGAAGGTCCCCCAGCTCCCGCTGGAACGCGTTGAGAGCCGCCAGCAGGGCACTTTCCATCACCGGTGCGGGCGGGGTCGCCGGTGCTTCCGACGGGCGGAT
Source organism: Dendrocalamus latiflorus (assembly GCA_017311315.1). Lineage (NCBI taxonomy): Eukaryota > Viridiplantae > Streptophyta > Magnoliopsida > Poales > Poaceae > Dendrocalamus > Dendrocalamus latiflorus. The sequence continues at coordinate 45,013,979 of CM029663.1, forward strand.
CGGCGCGGGGACGACCGCGTCGTGGGGTCCCGAGCTGCCGGTCGCTCCGTCGTGGCTACCTCGGACCGCCCGGTCCGCACCGCCGGCGAGGGTTGCAGTGGGGGCGGCGAGGTCGGCTGTCGTCGCGTCGGCGGGGTCGGTTGTCGCCGCACCCGTGTCGACGTCTTCGACTGCGGGGTCCGTCCTCGCAACGCCGGTGGCGGGGTTGGTCGTCGCAGTGCCGGTGACGGGGTTGGTCGTCGCGGTGCCGGTGACGGGGTTGGTCATCGCGGTGCCGGTGACGGGGTTGGTCGTCGCCGCGCGAACGTCGACGTCTTCGGCCACCGCGCCTGCATCGCCACCCGCGTCCGCCGCTGCCGATGCCGAAGCTTTGGTACTCATACGGCGCTCCGGCCCGGCCGCCTTCTTTCCCTTCGCCGCCGCTGAGGAAGCTTTTTTCGGTGCCATCTTTTTCTTCGGTCTTCAGGCTTGTCTTCGTCGTCCCCACAGACGGCGCCAACTGTTGTGGCTACAGACCAAACAGAGAGAGATGGTAGTGGAGAGTGATGAAGATAAGTGTAATGGCCTGGGTTCTCCCCATGGCTTGTCATCATATATATATACACATGAGGAGTGCTTTTACAGTTATACCCTTACATCTGGTTATCCCCTCTGGGGGCAGTTATGTCATTACACATGGCCTATTCTGGGCCTTATACCTTCCTACCAGGCCTGCTGGGTTTAGGTGGGGGCCACCCCTACGACATACCCATAAAGGGTAGGTAAACCCTTTGAGGGGTACCTGCTGGAGGGGCCGGGCAGAGGTGGCCGGAGGCGGGGTTGCCGGCAGCGAGGGGTGGCCGGTGAGGTTCGGGCGAGGTCCAAAACGGGGTCCTGGCGCGGAGGCGGATCTGACGGTGGGGTCGGCGAGGCTCGGGGACGAGCGGAGGTGGCCTGCGGCGAGGAAGTGGCGGAGCGGCCTCGGGTGCTCCGGTGCGACGGTGCTCCGGCGGCGGGGAAGCTCGGCCGAGGGGCTGAGGCGCACGGGGAAGACGTTGGAGGAGGCGGCGGGCTCTGAGGAAGACCGAGGCGGCGGCGATTGCTCACCGGAGTACTTACCGGGCGTGCACGGGGAGCTCTCAGTGCGGGGCACTCAGGGCTCGGGGAGAGAGGGGGAGAGCGGTGGGAGGTGGTGCGGTGAGAGGGGAGGCCGAGGGGACTATTTATAGGGACGGAGGGGGGACACGGGCGCGCGATTGCTCACCGGTGTTGGTGGCCGGAAAAGGAAGGGGAGGGGAGGAAGGGAAAGACGGGGCGCAGAGAAGGAAGGGAGGCGCGGGGGTTCGGGGATTTGGTCGCAGCGGTGCCCCGGGGTTTCCAAAACCGGAGAGGGAGCGGAAAGGAAGGCCGGATTGGGCGCGGATTCAGTTGGCCGGCGAAGAAAGTAAAGGGGAGGAGAGAAAGGAAGGAGGCGGCTCCGCGGGGAAGACGACGGGTCTGACAGGCGGGGCCGGGCGGCAGCGGTTGAGGGGCGCGGGCGGCTGACGGGCGGGGCCTACGGGTCAGAGAGGAGAGGAGAGCGGGGTGCGGATGGTAGAGACGGTCCCACACGGTATGTCGGGTGGGCCACGGCATACCCTGGGGCCTAGCCTACCGGCGCGCCTGGCCTACTGACGGTTCGTCTGCCCAGTCGTTCGCGTCTTCGTGACTTCGTGTGTCACCCGCAACTTCTTGATCTGTTCGGTGTTTTGCGGCGACGATCGGCGTGGAGGTGCGGCCGCTGGACTTCCACACGAGCCGCGGCAAGATGAGGTTCTACTGCTGGGACACGGCTGGCCAGGAGAAGTTCGGCGACCTCCGTGACGGATACTAGTAAGATCAATCCTTGCAATCAACTAGTCGCATTTATCGCATAACTAGTGCTACCCCCATGTTCTTGATTCAGATGCTTCAACCATCGTATTTTAGTAGCTGCAAACTTGATGAAATTTGCGATTCCTGGCGTAGGAACAATCAATAGTGACACCGATTACTGCAAACCTGGCTTGCCGATATCTTAGTGTTTTGTTAATCAGATATATCAGCTATTGAATCTCTTTAATTAGTTCCAATTGTCTCAAAACAAGTGCCGGCACAAGCTCCTTGGTTCAGATGTTCCGACGATCTCTTGATGCAACTAGAAATCAAATACTGCAATCCCGATGTTTGTTTACTAGAAAGCTTAGAAAAAAATGTTTCAAATGAGCCATGCGTGTTGGTATTTAGTAGCTGGCTAGCTGCAATCCCGATTTTAACTTGGACGCTGTTTGTCTCCAAGAACAAATATCTGATTATCCAAAAACATTGGTAGGACTCGCTATATAGATCAACATGTACAGCAGCCTAGACAGCTTGATAGATCCAATGTCACTGTAAGGCCAAATGTTATATGAATAGCGGTAGAACTATAAATCCCTGCAAGCGTTGATATTCGCAAATGGCTCTAGGATTTGTTGTCATGAACTTGTGATTTCCGACAAAGGTGAGAACAGCAAGTGTTTTAGTGAAAAACAAAGTTAAGAAATAAGATGTGTGATAGTTTTTTGGATGATTGTCTAGTTACATTCATTGGGCAAGATATTTTTTTGAAGTGGATGAAGATGATACAATCGAGACTTTCACGTCCTTTAGAAAGCGTAGATCAAAAAATTCAGACAAGTAGTATTGTAAGTCTCTTTTATGTATATTTGAGACTATTAGAATGGTGTTTGAACTATTTATATTGTAATTTATGCAAGTTTCCAACTTAATCCTTGAATTTAAGACTTATCATATTATTTAGTGCCGGTATACCGAATTATGGTGCAAAATTTACATTTATTTACCAAATTGGCAAATGGTTTTACCGAATTGCATATGAAAATTTTGGTGCGGCATACCCTTTGGTAAAATTCTAGATCCGCCACTGGCGGACGGTGCGGATCGTAGCCACGTGGCCCGGAGGTGGATCAGGCGGCGGGTGCGGTTTAAGTGGGAGGGGACGGCCGGATGGCGAGCGGGGTGACGCGGCGTGCATCAGGCCGGCCACGCGTCGGCCCGAGGTGAGGGGAAGGCGGAGCCGACTGACGGGCCGGGCCCGCTTGGCAGAGGGAGAGGGGGAAGAGCGGCCGGGATTTGGCAGGCGGCGACGTGGGCGGTCCTGGGCCGTCCACGCGTCGGCTGGAGGGAGAGGGGATGGATTTTTATTTTTAGAATTCGATTTTTATTTTCAGAAAAGGCTAGGAAATTATTTAGGCCTCAGAAAAATATGAAAATACCTTCAAAAATTCCAGAAAAATTCACAGAAGCTTCTGGAGATATTTTGGACTAAATAAAATTATTTCCAACTACTGTTGGTATTTAATTTTCCTACTTTAAAATACTTTTTAAATTTTAAAAATAAGTTTTAAACTCCAAAAAATTCAGAAAATCAAATAAAAGCCAAATAAAATTTAAATACTTTTAAAATAACTTATTTGAAATTAAATTTTCCAGAAAGCAAATTTTGGAATGTGACAGTAGTTTTTGGTAACAGGAGAAATATCAGTAGCAACAGCAGACAGATTCAACCTGTTGACTGGCTTGATAACGCCTGCCTTTGCCCTTGTAACCATCGGATGTGGCCCTGGAGCAGGTCTGGCGAGATGCTCAGGAGCAGCAGTCTATCGGTCGGGAGTGTCTGTGGGAAAAAGGAGCCGACCGGAGGTGATGGCGCTGCTGAGGTCGCGTGAGGCGTTCGCGGGAGACGCCGGCCCGTCAGACGCGGAAGGCTCGGAGTCAGGAAGACTCAGCCCAGCGTATGAGCCAGGAGAAGGTCGCGCAGCCTCAGAGCCAGGAGAGACGGGCCCAGCGCACGGGCTTGGAGAGGCCGGCCCAGTACTTGGTGCAGCCCACGAATCAGCGCTGGAGCCAGAAGATGAAGGCGTAGCGCGCGAGACAGCCTGAGCACGCATGGCTTGGATGTCGACAGTGGGTGGGAAGCGTCAGGTGTAGTCGGCGGGAGAAAACTTGCATGGTCTTGTAGAAAATCAAAGCCACCAGAAGCACGTAGCGGAAGTTGTGCAAATGGAAAGAAATCCTCATAGAAAGTTACATGCCGCGAAGTGATGATTCGCCGAGTGACTGGGTCATAACACCAGAACCCCTTGTGATTGTTTGGGTAGCCAAGGAAAATGCAAGCAACAGAGCGAGGGCTAGTTTGTGTGTAGCGGTGGTTGAGGTATTTGGGTAGCAAAGACAACCAAAAACTCGGAGATGACCATAGGTGGGAGGCTTCTGATATAGGAAAAAGAAGGGTGTGGAAGAGGGAAGCATGGATGTAGGTCGACGGTTAAGGAGGTATGTGGCGGTGGTGAGAGCTTCAGCCCAGAACTTGGGTGGCATATTGGCTTGAATGAGGAGGGTGCGGATGACATTGTTGATGGTGCGAATGACACGCTCGGCTTTGCCGTTTTGTGGCGAGGTGTGAGGACAGGAAAGGCGGAGAAGTGTATCATGTGTGGCTAGCAATTCGGACATACAAGAATTGACAAACTCACCACCGTTATCGGCTTGGATGGCAAGAATAGAAGTGTTGCACTGTGTGTGGACGTAAGGGAAAAAATGGCGGAAGGTGTTAAAGACATCACTCTTGTGGTGAAGAGGGAAAGTCCAAATAAAATGAGTAAAGTCATCAAGAATTACTAAATAATATTGGAAACCTGAACAGCTTAGAACAAGCGATGTCCACAAATCACAGTGTAACAATTCAAAAGGTTTAGTGGAAGAGGAAGTAGAATGACTAAAAGGTAACCGAACATGTTTGCCCAATTGACAAGGATTGCAAGGAGATGGGCTAGATTTATTACATTTGGAAAGTTGAGGAATAAAAGATAATGTGCCGCGACTAGATTGGCCAAGACGACGATGCCACAAATCCGGTGAAGCGGAGGCGATGAAAGTGGATGGCGTGGATCTGGAGGACGGCCGGAAGGTGTAGAGGTCCCCTCGACTATTGCAGCGAAGAGTCTCGGTCTTGGTAAGAAGATCCTTGATAGAGAAACCAAATGGATCAAATTCAACGCAACAAAGGTTGTCACGGGTAAATTTACGGACAGAAAGTAAATTTTTGATAATATGAGGAACAATGAGAACATCATTAAGAGTGAAAGTGTGATTGGGTGTAGGAAGAGTAGCATGTCCAGAAAAAGTGATAGGAAGTGATGAGCCGTTACCGACAGTGACAAAGGATGAACAATGATAAGGTTCGGGATGAACAAGTATACCGGCATTGGAAGACATATGGGAGGAAGCTCTGGACTCCATTACCCAGTCACCGTTGGAACCATCACACTGCTACGCGGTCATTGCATTCAAAGCCGCAAGAAGTCCGGCTGTGTCCCAAGTTGGCGCCGTCATGCTGCCGAACTGGCTTGCCGGAGGCGCCGGCAGACCAGGAGAAAAGGTGGTGTTGGCCTGCTGTGATCCCGTGGGTCGCGGCCCAAGAATGCCGGCCGAACCGTTCCACCAGGAGGAGCCCCAGCTAGGTGCCCATGTGGGAGGAGGACCAGCCCATGGATTGAAACAAAACCACAGCCTGCCACTTGGTGCAGGAGCGCGCTAGTTGCTCGACTCGCCGCCCCATGCAGGAGTGCCCCAGGTGTTGGAGCCGCTGCCGGAGTTGTTGTAGCCGCCGCCGCTGCCACCGTTTTTCTTGGCATTGGACTTCCACTTCTTACCTCCGTTGGATGACTTCCCGCCGCCGTTGTTGTTGCGCTGCCAGCAGCCGTTGCCGCTCGCAGCAGGGCTTTGCTCGCTGGTGGTGGAGGACAGAAGAGCCATGCCGGCTGCTATGGCCGCTTGATTTGCTGACTTGGTTTCTGCCAGAGTTAGCATCGACCTCGTGTGCAGAAAACTGGGAAACGGATCCAGCAGAGGGATGAGCTCGGCTGTGGCGGAGTACTTCGGGTTCAAACCTCGGAGCGTGTTGAGGACGAGGGTCTTGTCGGAGACTGGATGACCAACTTCGCGTAATGCATCGGCTGTCTTCTTCAGTTTGCGGCAGTAGTCGCCCACAGTCATGTCACCTTGGACAATGGACCGAAACTCTGCCTCGAGAAAGACAGCTCGGCTCTCCTTGTTGTCGCGGAAGAGGTCGTCGATGGCGGTCCAAGCCTTCCGCGTGGTCTAGTCCTTCTCGACGATGATCTCAAATATGTCCTCGCAAATGGACCCGTAGATCCACGAGCGGACGGTGAAGTCTTGATGTCGGTGTAGTTCGTCGAGGCCGGGGTCGGCGGTGCCGTCGATGAAACCCATCAATCCGTACTTGCCGATGAAGACAGTAAAGAGAGTACTCCATTGGGAGAAGTTGGAGCTGTTGGCGTCGAGCGTGATCGGCACATGAGTTTTCACGCTTGCCACGTTGATGACGGAGGGCATGGCGTCCGACGTGATGGTGGGTAATGGAGAGGAGATGGTGGACGGCAAGTTGCCGGGGTCGGGCGAGGTGCCTGAGCCGGTCGATGGTGGAATGCTCATGGTGATTGGTGCAGACGAGAATCGGTGGAGAGACAGGCGGAGTCACACCCGCTCTGATACCATATTGAGTTTCATGTACCAACCAGTTCACCCAAAAGCTTAAGCTGATGAGGAAAGATGGACAATTCACTTATACTTCAACAAGCCCTTGAACAATTTTGTCTGTCTGTAATAGCGACAGCAAGTCGGGCCCAAGTAGCACCGATGGTGCCTGCGTTTATCTTATCAGAAAGGAGATCTGCCATGCTAAACCGATAATCATTGTATGATATGGAAGCTTTAATAGAACTATTAGCATTTACAACGGGCTTTGCTCCGGTTTCTTCTTTCTGGGTGATGGTAAATTTAATTGCCCGAAGGCTTCGGTTGAGTGGGATGCTGCAGCACCCCATGCCAACATTGCAGTCTTTTCCCTCTGCTTCCTTTTGCATGATCGTCGCATTAGCGCACATACTTGCGCAATAACCTATGATATCGCCAGTATCAGGGTCAAACGTGTAGGCCTCTATTCCGCAACCGACGATCACCAGATAATTAGAAGCGTCAAATCGAAGGATCACCCCGGGGGCCTCCCACGACCTGTTGTAGGTGCCGAGTTGTACACCGGGCGTGGTGGCGATGTTGAAGATGATAGGAACAACAACAACATATGGATTGGCGGTAATAATCTGAATGGTGGTGTTACCCAGATAGAGCTTGGCAGGATTGGTGGTGCGGTTGCAGGTAAGTTCGAAGCCTGGCCGGAAGCAGCCGAGCCCGATGCCGAAGGGGTACGAGATGTCGACACGCCCGCAGGATTTAGGGCAGTGCGCAATATCGGCGGCAGAGGGAGGCGCTCCTGATGCCCACCGCACGGAGGCAACCGCGGCTAGGTACATCAGTAGCAGCCGCAGCATGGTCGCTTGGACATTAGTTGCAGCCATATACTCCATAACAGAGCTTCGTGTGCTATGCGAATGCCTGTATTGCACGGGGACAAACTTTCAGGTTGCTATATACTACTAGAGTACTAGTGTAGTGTTCCTTGTTATTGTCTCAGATCTCCAGTCTAGTCGACGCAACGCGACGTTGACTTGTTAAAGTATGTCCTTGTTAACGCACAAAATACGGCATTGATCGATGGCACCACACAAGAATGTCTGTGTGGTTTAAATAGGATGACGACGACTGTTAGGGCATCCCCAATAATAGAGATAGCAGTTGTCTATTAGTCATCTCCATGGCATCTAGAGACAACAAAAAGAGATAGCTAATACAACAAGCTGTCTATAAGGCCCCGTTTGGCACAGCTCAGCTTCACTAGTGAAGCTGTTTTTTTTTGTTTCAGCTTCACGAGCAGCTTCACCGGTGAAGCTAAAGCTGTTTTGGAAAACTGTTTGGCAAAACAGCTTCACCAACAGCTTCATGCATGGCTGAGAGAGGGCAATTGTCCAAGATACCCCTGTCTACCTGACTTGTTCTAACATTTGGAGTTGTATGTTTGTATATGGTCATATGAATTAAAAAATAATATATATTGAATGAGTATGAAATAAAAAAAATAAAAAAATAAAAAAATAAAAAAATAAAAATCAGTGCGAACGGTAGAGAAGTGCGAACGGGAGGAGAGGAAATAGGCGTGTGGACCCAGTGGCAAAGTGCTGTAATTTCTGTCAACTACAAGGGTAGTGGGTTCCTAGAACTGCGAGCCTGAGGGAGAGAGCTGTGAAAAGCTACTATTTTCAGCTTCACCTCACCCCATTCCCTTGTGAGAGCATGATTTAAGGAGCTTCATCCATGAAGCTGTTTGCAAAACGGGTGTTTGGCAAAAAAACAGCTCATGAAGCTGTTGGTGAAGCTGTACCAAACAGGGCCTAAGATTACCTCTATAAAGCACATAAGCATTTAATGCTTGCACGTAGACATATAAGATGTTCATCAAAAGTAAAAAACATCTTTGTGGCCATGTATGTAACAAATTATACTAGCCTCACTACATGCTAAACCCATGATCAAATATGGTACTTCAGGAATAAAATCGCAAGAAAAACAAAGACAAAATTGACTGCGTGCTAAGAGAGGTCAAGCAACATTAAATTCTTGAAAATTGGTTGACTAAATAGTAGTCTTACAACGATATTGTTTGCAACAAATTAAGATAGGTGAATATGGCATGACAATAAGCACATCAGCAATGTTCTCGTAATAAAAGATAATGCTAATCAGTCTCATGCATTCCAGAATACATCCGGCTAGTTTCAACAATCCAAAACTAACATTTTTTAAGATACCAAATAAGTGAACTAGCAGTTCTTGAGCACGCATCAACAAAACAATTCTTCCATACCCTGCAAAGAGGATACACAGATGTAAATAAAGATCACTTAGATAGAGGGTTTCTTGGTTGCCACTGTCAGTGTTGATAGAGGGTTGGGCATTTGAAACAGATGTCTTAGAGCCATCGACAAAATGGTAGTTTGGTGGTGGGATAAATGGTTGTTGAGCATTTTTAAAGTAACTTAGAAAACCACCTGGGGGGTGACAATCCATTTCCCTGCAATGAATGATGCACCAGCTTGCATGTAGTGTACTGATAAATTTCTATTTCAACAATAGGAATCAGAATAGCGTATATGACTGCAGTTACAGGTCATTGGTACAGTACTGCTGGGATAATCAGAATAGTGTAGCTTCGTCTTTTGTATGTTTAGGCTGGTCAACACTGGGATTCAGTATAAATTTTGACATAATTGGGATTGAATAGAATTGGTGGGTTTTCCTGGCTTGATCGGGGTTAAATGCGCCAAATTGAGCATCTTTGCGTAAATTATGCCCAAGCTTGAAGCATCTATGGTCTTTGGGCACCTTAAACCATGTGGCCAGGTCTAGATTATTTTAGATGATGAATAATTGACAACGTTGGTTATGGTATTATTTATGGTGTGTTGCTTCTTTATATGCTTGTGATAGCATGGTGATATGATAGGTTGCATGATACGCTCGTGTGAGGTATTGTGCGGATCAACTTGAGTCAAGTCGTGGACTTGTGCTCGTACGAGATTGTTTGTTTATTCATGTGCAGGTGTTGCTTAAGGCGAAACGTGGTCGATGATGAGACTGAAACTAAGTTCAAGTGGAACTGAGGTTTCGGGACTAAGTTCAGGGAGGAACTGAGGTCCTATCAGTCAAAAATGTCATGCAGGACGTTCAGGCTAAAGAACAATGCATATGGAGATGACGCGGCGTTGGAGGCGCGGAGATGCGTCATGGCAGAATGTTGTGCGGCTGGCACGACAAGACTTGCCATGCAATGCATGCGTGTGGCCAGCGTGTAAGGTCTTGGTGGCCTGGTGGAGCAGCAGCCCAAGCGGAGGCGTGCAGCAAGGCTGCGGGTGCGGATGGCCTGCTACAATTGGATGGCCCAACGAGCGAAGCTATGCATGCGGGCCGGTGCGTAGCGTATACGGCCGTGGAATACAAGTCAAATACGGAGTCGTGATGCGTCGTTTCAGTGTTGGAGTCGGATATATGCGGCTGCATGCAAAGCTGGGTCATGGGCGACTAGATAAGTAGAGCCTGCATGCTATTGTTTAAGTTGGCCGTTTTTGAGCGAACAAAAAAAGGGAAATAGAGACAGGTGTGCGGCGGCTGTGCGTATCATCGTGAGAAAAAAACAGAAGACAGAAGGATTAAGGGCTGCATGTGTTGCATGGTTTTTGGCCAGGAGATGGTACGTTTTTGATGAGACTAATAGATTGAAAGTTGTGTCTTGATTAGTGATTATTATGGATGCTTCTGTTTGCATGATTCTTGTGGTTGGCTTTTGGCTTGCATGCATTAGTTTGTCTTGTGTTTCTTTTGCTTGATGATCACGTGGTGCACCAGTATTTCCTCGCCTCGATCGCGTGCAAGTACTTCGCATCACAGCCTGCTGTGTTTCGCTTCAATCGTCGTTTTCGGCGAGAAAAAAATAGTTAGGGCATCAAGTTTGTGATCTGGAAAGTTTAGTTGATTAATTCCTTACGGATTTTGTTTATTCGCTTATTTAGGGCTTAATCAATTCTCGCCACTATCTGCTTCAGCGATCTTGTTTATTTTATATCTTGAGTTCTAGATCTCCGTTTGACATAATTCCAGTTGGATTAGTTTAATAATTCTGTCTAGTTTATTCTGTCAAAATTTGAGGTCAATCGGAGTTACGGTTTTTTATCGGGATCAGTTTTAGTGAGAGTATATTATTCTGTCCAGATTTTTTAAACGAGGCTTAAATAGGTTTTTTGGTTAGGGGACAGTCTTAAAATTTATTTTTTAGCTTCCGCAATCATTCACCCCCTCTGATTGCCTATCTTAGTGTGAATCGATCCTACACTTAAATTGTTCTGAATGATGAAATTTACTTAGCTTCTGGATGCAAGTAGTGATTTTAGGATTGGTCTGTTGATTAAGTTCAGGAGGACATCACATGCATGCTTAATTGTTCTCCGAACAATGTGAACAGCCTGCAGGAGTTAATTTGGCCCCCTTTTTAATAGAAATTCTAGCGCTTGACTAATGAAATTAACTTAGAATTTAAGCGCCGGGCACCATCCCACTCCTCAAAAAAAGGGGAAGGGGGAAAGGAAAAAGGAATCGGTGTCTGTTGGTGCAAGCTAGTTCAAGTTCATTCCCTGTATGTTTTGTTTGGGTAAGTTTGGTGAAGAAAGATTATTGAGAGCTGCAGGCTGATGAACTATGTTAATGGAAAAGAGCAACTGTGTCACCGACCGTATCAATTTGAAGGGGGAAGGAGCAGTAAACATACAAAGTAAAAAAGGACATGTAACGTGAAGCAGGAATTTGATTGCCTAGTGCTTTAGTGCTTGTTAAGTAGGAAACCAGAAAAAGAAACTTTACAGGGTGCTCATTCGAGTTTAAGCTTCAAACTAGAAGCTTCTTAATTTCATCTTTTTTAACCTTTTTGTTTATTTTTGCTTCAAACTAGAAACATACAGAAGCAATGATTATTCAACAAAGAATTCATCAAAAATGTACTTCTTTCCTGGTTACTAAATGTTCTCTACAGTTCTTTTCCTATTTCTTTTTCAACAAAACAGAAAACTTATCAAGGGTCAAACGTTTCTTGTTCCTTTAATCTTAGTCAAAGCAAAGGAAATAATCAGGGAAAGGGTTTGGCTTACACGAGTTTATACATGAGCATACAAGAAGCAACCAAATATGTACCTATCTCCTTCCAGCTTCTCAAGATCTGCAGAGCCTTGTTCATCCAAGATAATAGGAGTAGAAGACTGGGCACCAGGGGAGATGGATGGGGCTTGTGCCCGCACTGCACCCCAGAAGGAGCCGGAGGCGTACGGCGGCGGCGGCGCACCCCAGCAGAACCCAAGGGTGGAGGGGATCCGTGTACCCCAGCAGGTGGAGGACAACGGCGACGAACCTGTAGCAGCCCCGGTGGTTTGTGGTGGCGGAGCACCCCACCAAGCTGTGGCGGAGGATCCCGAGTTGCCATCCGGCGCCGGCGCTATTTCCCTCTTCGAGCGGCCAGCCATCCCAAGAAGATGAACTTGATTTCTTGCTTCTGAGGGAGGGGAAAAGGCGATGGGAGGCTGCTATTTGGGAAAAGGGGATTGATCTTGTCTTGCTTCTGAAATAGGATGAAATCGGCCACCATTTCGCGCGCAGAGTGACAATCCAGTTTCTTTCGCGCGCAAAATGAAAATCCATGCGGGAGCGCACTCGATCCAGGAAGCGCGTCCCGAAGAGACGACGCCGGCGATAAACTACCTCGAAGCCGTCGATAGTTGCTTCGGTTCCTGAGCTCGCTCGTCGACTGCATGCGCGACGGTCTGTTTCTCTTTCTTCCTTTTTCTCCCCTCCACGTAGGATATAGATGACGTGGGTTAGCTATTAGTTGGCTGATGTGTCCTTATTGGGGATGCCCTTACATGCAAAACGAAAACATCATACAAGAAATCAATGAATATGTAGTTGCCCCCCTTGACGCGCCAATGACTGTGCCTATCACACAGTTAATGCAAGAGCGTTATGTCTATGGCTCTGTCCGTATAATATCCCAATTTTTTTAATTATATCTCGGTGATTGGAAAAGCAGTTAAAAGAATTGATCTCTTCCAAGTGAGTTGTTAAAATTTGAAAATTTATTTGCATATTTTCTCAAATTCTTGAATAAAAAACATGAGACAATTTTCAAAGCACTTTTCTGGATTCCAGTTTTCTTTGAGAATTTATTCAAAACCTTGTATCCATCCTTGGTATCAAAAGCAAAATTGAGAAAACTTCGAAAACAAGGCTTAATTCAACACTATTTGCTTCATATAACCACTACTCTCAAAAACTTTGAAACAAAATTGTACTCTCAAATAAAAATTGAATTTCAGCAAAACGAAAAATAGCAAAACTATTTTCAAAACCCGAAGCTTTCATCCCCAATCCAGACGCAGGCCATGTTCCCTTTTCTTTTCGGGCCATTTCCAGCCAAGCAGCAACCCAAGCCGGAGTAGCCTCCCTCCCCTACTCTTTCTGCCTACTCCATGTGAAGGCACGTTCTCCTTGGGGCTGCCTCCTCTCTATCCACTAGTGGGCCTAGGGCCAGGGCATACATACCTACATGGGCACGTTCTCCAACCACAGTTTTTATTTCCAGAGGCATATCTACATATTTTTTTTCCATTGCCTTTGATGAATATTTGTTAGACTTTTGTTTTAATATGGCACCCTATCCTAATTGAGAAGCGTCTATTTCAATAATAAATTAACTGTTGTCTAATGGAAATTCTAGGAGTTTCAGATTTCTAATCTTATCTTTTATTATTCTTACTAACTTAATACTACCGACATATAGAGAATGACATAAAGGAATGACTCGACATGAGAAGAAGGATATCAGTGCATCACATAGTGAACGCACCAATTATGCACTCCCTTATCAGTGCGCAAAAGACACCAATTATGTCAATTCAAAGATAACAGTCATATCATGTCAATTCAGAAATACTAAAGGCGCCATGACAAAGCAAAGGACTCCCTAGGCTATTGAGGCTTAGGTTTTATAGACCAGATTAAATAAAGAAAAAAGGGCTCCTTTATGGACTATAAAAGGAGGACGCCAGCGGTAGCTCAGGAGACATCAGAGATCGAAGCCTATGAGCATCAAGCCCCCTACCAGTATCCACTCTAGTTCTTAGTTCATAGTGAGTGTTTCACTGTAATATATCCATCAAGAAAAAGAGTTGTAAAATTTCAGTATAAGGTATATTTTTCTGTCTTTATGTTAATTATCGGAGTTTCTGAAAGGGAAAACCATATGTAGGAGAAAACTCTTTAGCTATTCTCCGGTGAGCTTGAGTCTGGCTGTGGAGAACGTTGAGGCCGTAGAGAAGTGTTCTTTTATGGTTGTGACTAGGGATATCTAGGGAAGCTTAGCTCCTTCTGAAGCAAATTAGCAAAAATATGGTGAAATCAAGTAGGATTTTTACATCACTGCTGCACATCTGGCTAACTTGTTGGTTTCGCTAACCTGCAAGATCCTGATTAGAAGTTACTATTCATTTTATTTTAAATAGTAATTATGAACAGTAATATATATATATAGAGCGCTGAAATGGGGCACCATGATGTTTGGGCACTAAGCCTCCCTGTCTTTGGATTACTTTTAGATGCGTGCAAGTATAATGATATATAATATATTAGGCAAATCCGTTAACATTCATTAATTCAAAAATGCATCAATTTGGAAAGGAAGTTGTTGATTTAGTATGCCGAATCAATCATGGATGGAAAGTCTTTGAAGGACCAAAATGGCAACAGAGGGGGATGAATAGTGACTTCAAACCTCCTCAAGTATTCACACAATCTTCTCCAATAGCTATAGAAGCTATAAAGCAAGAGGATGAATGCTTACTGGAAGACTGAGAGAATAAACCAAACGAGATTAAGAAATGAGAAAATCCAGTGTACAGCCGAAATCCAAAGCAATCGATGCTTTACTGTAAAGTGAACAACTCTTTGTTGTAAACCAAGAGACCGAAGCAGTGACAAGCTAGTCAAGACTTAACAGTGAAAAGCCTATCGACAAAAGACTCTAAACAGAGAGTAAACCAATCTTGGCTGATAAAAGAACAAAAACTTACTTTGCTTAAAACTGAAAAGACCAGCTGCTACAAATAGACTTGCCCAAAAACTGAAAAGTTTAGATGCTACAAAACAGAAACAGACCCAATCGAAAAACTAAGAAGCTAATAGATCGAGTACTCACTAGAAACTAAAGAACACAACAGAAAACAGAGAAGAAAAGCAAGGCAGAAAAATGAAGCAGTCCAGAGAGCAAGCGACATGAAGCAGTACAGAGAGCAGCCGATCGAAAATGAACACTGACTGTAAACAGACTGAACGGTCGAACCAAAATAGAGATGAAACGATTTGGTCGAAAGTCCTTTCCAGTGATCAAGTCAACTGAGAAAATATCTATTTGTGACAGAGAGCTCGATCTCCAACTCGTGATCGATCGAAACATTTGGTCGAGAACAGTCTGAAGTAGCGACTGAAAACAGACAGAACAGTAACTACTTCGCTGTCGGAACAAAAAGCAGAAGAGAAAGTTCAGAGTTAGCGACAACTCTTCGTTGAGGTTGACCAGAAACGCATGGCCGAACTAAGAATAGAGGAAATAAGACACGCACGGCCGCTGGACTCTTTTTCAGAGAAATTTGAGATTGTCTGAAACAAAGTTGTCGAAGTCGATCGAATCATTTGGATGAAAATAGACTGAAGCAAAGAGACTGAGCGACTGAAAACAAGTTGAACAGTAAATACCGCGTTGCCGAAATGAAAACAGAAGATAAGTCCAATTTCCAGATAGCTTGTGATTCTCGAATCTTTTGATCATGAGACTTTTGATCACAACAGCGAAACGACCTCAGGTCGAGAAAACACAAAGCTAAAAACAACTTTTAGCCGAGATTGATCAGTAAGGTACGGTTGAATAGAAAAACCGAGGAGATGAAAATTGCACGACAGCTGAATCCAATTTGCGAACAAATTTTGATTCACTGATCATTTGGTCGTGAGATTTCAAACCTAGCAAGAATACATCCTCTAACCGAGAAAACATCAACAAGACTTCTCTGCCGAGACGAATAGAAAGATCTGGACGAAAACGAAACGAAGGAAGTCTGTAGCAGACGGTCACTCGGGAAGAACACAGCGATTGAAATCTTTGCACTCGAGAATAAGCTAGCCAAGGGGCTTTGAGGAGATTCCCAGTTTAGAGCATAATCAAATCTCAGGCAAATCGAAAGAACCAGAGAACCAGAAAACAAACGTCAACTGATGAACCAGTGGAGATGAGATAGAACAGAGAAAATGCGATCATCACATCACAGAAAGAACAGCTCCAAAATAGAGGAACAGACATGAATGATTGCATTAACGAAATTTTTTACAGCCATTTCATACAAGATCTCAAACCGAGACCAACATACACAAATGAAAACAAGTAACTAAACTGCCGAACCAACCCTTAGCAACACAGAACAACCTCTACTTATAGCCACAAGTTACCGGGTTTACATCTTGCTTTACCCATTAGCTCCAACAAACTCAGCACTTTACCCATTAACTCCAACCGAATCCGCTTCCTCAAGCCTGAGTCAATTTCACTGAATTGCCCCTCACGCACCTTCCCGGAAGCTTCCTGCTTTCTTGCTGTCCAAGTCTTGCAACCACTTTGCAAGCTTCGTCGTCTTCAGCATCTCCCGACCACTCCCGACCTCAGCACCTCCTTGTGTCTAGTCTCGGACTTCCCATGCCTCGCTACGACTCAGCCTTAAGGTCCTGCAACCATCACAGACAAGAAAACATCACATAGCACTGCTTGAAACAAAGATAACACAAAATTGCTTCAGAAGAAAGTACTCAAAATATTTTCCTACAAATGACGGTCGAAGCTTCGATTTCCAACAGAGTGATTGTAAATTCAATTGACGGTTTTCGACCGCTGACAAAGTGGTCGTAAAAACCTCTACTGGCATCCGACCACGTCCAAAGTGGTTCGTAAGGGTCTTCTGACCACTTACCCAGGGCTACGACTCAGCAAAATAAGCACAAATCAGACTCAAACTTTCTAAAAATTACTCATTACAAACAAGGAGCCACCTCCACATGGTCTCTCAATCTCCCCCTTGATGAGTATATTGACAAACACAGAAAAAGCGTTAAGTTAAGTTTGATTTTTTTAGCCGAGAGAGTCACCCATGGTCTAAAAGAAGGACAGAGAGAATCAAAACCATGTTCACAGAAGAGAACACTGGAGCAAAAACAGAAAGAGCAATTTTTTTTCAAAACTCCAGAAAATCCCCTTGAAATACCTTAAAATGGCTTTTTCTCCATCATTCTTCCCACTTTTGTCAATAAAATCATCAAGATGCATGGAGGAAAATAGAGCATGACTAGATGGAAATGACTGTAGTTTATTTCATTAGAGCCATGAAGAGTATCCAGAATGACCTTTAAGTATCACACCAAGCCATAACCCAAGAGAATGCTATCTAGATTATGACAATTCATGTATAGACAAGCGAAACCAAAAAAGTCATAATCTGAAAATTAGATGAATTGCTTAGCATGTCAAGTCATTCAAGATTATAGTCTAGCTAGAGGTATTCAAAGATGATGCAAGCCATCTCAATATTCTAAGTGGAACCAAGAAGCTAGCATTGAGTCAATTTAGAGTGCTACAAGTTCAAGAATGAATCATTTGTTCAAGTACTTGGCCTTTTTGTAATTGAGCAAATTTAGTATAATTGACATGTTTTCCTTTTAGAAACTTATGGTTGTTTCTAACCAAATTTTTGTTGCTTAGTCATGTGCTAGATCTCAAACCTTATGCGACCATTTCAAGCAATAAGCTTAAGAATTGATCTTGGTCATCCAAAACTCCCCTTAAGTTCATGCCTAGCGTAATGGCATGCCGTCTTATGAGAAAAAATTGGTGAGATCAGTTTTTTCACACAAAAGAGATCTTTTTTCATTTTCTGAGTTTAATCCAAGAACAGAGAGTTAATACTAACTCATGCTTCACTAAAGAACTAGCATAGCTCAATCTAAAACTCAACATAGATTCAAGACTCAATTTAGCATATTTGACATGGCATGAATCATAAGAGGATAACTAGAGATAGACTAGCCACAAGTTCGAACATGAGATGATTTAGTTCAAGTAGTGCAAATTTTAATCAACTATCATGGCAAAGGCTAGACTACACATATGAAGTCATGATAAATCAATCACCCTAGCATAAGTCATAGCAAGATGTAATGTAGTATAATCATGTCA
Organism: Dendrocalamus latiflorus; assembly: GCA_017311315.1. Classification (NCBI taxonomy): domain Eukaryota; kingdom Viridiplantae; phylum Streptophyta; class Magnoliopsida; order Poales; family Poaceae; genus Dendrocalamus; species Dendrocalamus latiflorus. The sequence continues at coordinate 45,031,824 of CM029663.1, forward strand.
TAAGAGGATAATAATCAAGGCTCCATGTAGTTATATTACAATGCAGAATGACAAGAAAAGACATGAAATGCAAGAAAATCCAGCTCCCCATCAGCATGAGAAGCACTTTTAGTTCAAGTTGAGTTATGTCAACATTAAGTTCTAGCAAATCTCAAATGAACTCCCCCTGAACCAAAGCAATAAATACAAGAAGCTGGTAAAGAAATCAGAAAAGACAGTCCTTAAAGCATAGATAAGATATAGAGAATACTATGGCTCAGACTGACTCTCATCTACCCCATATGATGCTAGGACTATCAGCTGGTCTTCTAACACACTAGGGAGTAAATACGTTCCCTGTCTACCTAAGGGTGGCCCAACCCTCGCTAGATCTATAAGAAGTGAGTGAACTCAATCTAGTGAGAAGAGACACAACTAATAAGCAACATCCTAGAATCATAAGATGAGAGAAAGAAGTCTAAGCAACTAAGCTAGAGAATCGCTCTAATCTATGCTAGAAGGACTAATCCGAATGCATCCTTATGCAATGCAACAAAAAGAGACAAAAGCATATAAGCAAGATAAAACATAAAGCACAAAGATCCCCCTCACAACAATCCATACGAACAAACCACCCCAAGCTCTCTCCACAAAGATGAAAACCTCGAGCTATCTAAAGGCTTGGTAAAGATATCAACCAACTGGTGGTCATTCTCCACAAATTGAAGCACTATGTCACCCTTCTCCACATGGTCTCTAAGAAAGTGATATTTGATATCAATGTGCTTGGTCCTGGAGTGCTACACTGGGTTCTTGGCAATATTAATGGCAGAAGTGTTATCACAAAAGAGTGGAACACTACCTATGACTAACCCAAAGTCCCGCAAGGTCGAGACCATCCAAAGCACCTGACTGCAGCAGCTAGCAGCAACAACGTACTCAACCTCTGCGGTGGACTGTGCAACATTAGACTGCTTCCTAGAAGACCAAGAAACAAGAGAAGTGCCAATGAATTGGCAAGTGCCAGAAGTGCTCTTCCTATCTATCCTACAGCCGGCAAAGTCTGCGTCGGAGTAGGCTCTGAGCGAAAGACAGGAAGATAAAGAGTACCAGATACCATAGTCTATGGTAGCTCGAAGGTACCGGAAGATGCGCTTCACCGCCTGGCAATGAGACACGCGAGGAAAGGCATGGAATCGAGCACACAAACATACAGCAAAGTGTATGTCTGGCCTCGAGGCCGTGAGGTACAAGAGGGAGCCAATCATGCTTCTGAACTCCTTTCGATCAACTGGCTCGCCATCCTCATCTGGATCGAGTGAAACTGATGTTGCCATCGGAGTTGACACTGGCTTGCCATCACTCATGTCAAAGCATCTCAGGAGGTTTGAGTGTACTTGCCCTGATGCAAGAAGGTACCCTCCCAAGTCTGCTTAATCTGAAAACCAAGGAAGAAGCTCAACTAGCCCATCATGCTCATCTCAAACTCTGTGCTCATGACATCAAAGAACTGGGAGACAAGTGCATGAGAAGAGCCGCCAAAGATAATGTCATCCACATAAATTTGGACGAGTAGAAGGTCATTGCTATGCCTACGAATGAACAAGGTCTTGTCTACCTTACCCATCTCAAACCTATAACTCAACCAATAAGACTTAAGCCTCTCATACCAAGCTCTAGGGTCTTACTTAAGTCCATATATGGCTTTGGAAAACTTGTAGACATGGTTTGGGTATTTGGGTTCTTGAAACCTGGAAGCTGCCTAACATAGACCTCTTCCTCAATATACCCATTGAGGAAGGCACTCTTGACATCCATCTGATAAAGCTTGAAACCTTTAGATGCTGCGAAAGCAAGCAAGATCCTAATGGCCTCTAGCCTAGCTACAGGGGCAAAGGTCTCCTCAAAATATAAACCCTCAACCTAGGAGAAATCCTAAGCTACCAGTCTAGCCTTGTTTTGAATGACTACCCCATCCTCACTTTGTTTGTTTTTGAAAACCCACTTGGTACCTATGACATTATGACCTTTAGGAGGCTCAACAAGCGACCATACCTTGTTCCTCTCAAAGTTCTCTAACTCCTCATGCATGGCATTGACCCAAGACTCATCAAAAAGAGCATGACACACATCCTTGGGCTCAAAGTTAGCTACGAAAGTAGAATGGAGACAGAAGTGAGACAAGCCAGATTTTGAGCGTGTGACGCACCCGAAGAGATCTCCTATCATTTGTTGTGAAGGATGGTGATTTAGGATATGTCGAGGAGGTCCTAGATGAGAAGAGAAAGTGGCCTCTACCTCATGAGCTGACGAGGTAGGAACAGAGCCACTAACTCCAGACGATGTGAAAGGAATGAGCTGATCTCCCTAAAGAGTGATGGAAGAGGTAGGCTCCTCAGGGAAAGGAAGGACTGGATCGGGTAGGCAATTCTCATCTCCATCCTCCTCATCATCCACAAAAATGGTCTCAAACTGCTCTACAGAACCTGGGATACCAGGCCTAGTCCCCGAACTGGCTTCATCGAAAGTCACCTCACAGGTCTCTACCAGTTTGCTAGACTCGCAGTTCCAGACCCTATACGCCCCGTGAAGAAGTCGAGTAATCTAGAAAGATACATCACAAGATCGTGACTCGAACTTATCTAGGTTCCCAGACTTCAAGATAAAACACTTGCAACCAAATACACGAAAATGAAAGACACTGGGCTTTCGCCCATATCTCAACTCATAAGAAGTGCGATGCAAGTGTGCCCTCAGAAAAACTCTGTTCGAAACATGGCACGTGGTGGCTATAGCTTCAGCCCAAAACTTCCTAGGTGTAGAGTACTCATCGAGCATCATTCTAGCCATCTCGACCAAGGTACGGTTCTTCCTCTCCATGACGCCATTTTGTTGGGGGGACGTACGGAGAAGAGAACTAATGCTCTACACCTGTCTCATCGCAGAACTTCTCAAAGTAGGAATTCTTGAACTCCGTGTCATTGTCACTGCGAATCGCTCGTAAGGCACCCGAGAGCTCGACAGAAAGCCTACTAAAAAGACCCCAAAAATGACAGAACGTCTTATCCTTTGAGGCTAAGAAAAACACCCAAGAGAACCTCGAAAATTCATCGACCACGACAAGAACGTACCACTTCCCTCCTGCCGACTACACTCTAGCTGGACCAACTGTGTCCATGTGAAGGAGCTGTCCTTGTGCATCGGTCATAGTCACTATGACTGGGGGATGAGAAGCAGCAACCATCTTGCCATGTCGACAAGGAGCACAAACTAAATCATTGACCATTTTGAGTTTGGGCAAATCACGTATGAGATCGTGGCTGCTAACTCGGGTCAAATGATCAAAGCCAATGTAACCAAGTCTTCTATGTCAGAAGGAGAGATCACGGGACTCTGAAGCAAATAAACATTTGAGAGGATCACCAGAAGACTCAACAAAATCAGCACGAAAGATCCTCCCATATCTAGAGATCCCGCAAACAAGACTCCCCAAAGAATCAAGAATTTTGCAAACGTTTTTCTTAAAACTTACCTCGAAATCGTCATCGGTAAGCTAAGAAACAGAAAGCAAATTATACTGCAGCTTACTCACTAAGGCAACATCTTTAAGAATAAAAGAGTCATTAATGCGCACAGTACCTTTAGCGATGACACATCGAGATGAGGCATCTCTGAAGGTGATCATCTCATCACCTGGAGCTCGGACAAGGGAAGAGAACTAACGGGAGTCTCCGGTCATGTGTCGAGAACAGCCGAAGTCAATGAGCCAAACCTCTCCCTTCCCTGCCCAATGAACCTAAGTCAACAACAGAGTAAATGTGGCTCAGTACTGGGATAAATCAGAATAGATTTTGGAACCCAGTATTGAGTCACACGACGAGCAGAAGAAGTAGTCACAGACGACTGACCTCTACCTACCCTACGCTCTCCATCACTCAGAATGCCAAAAGGTCTATGAGCAGACCTAAAGCTGTTGCTGGGTCCGACTTCTATGGAGAAGCGAGTCTGATCCATAGCAACATGCTGATCATGCTGAGGATAGCTGTCTCGATGGGAAAAATGAGATCTACCCTCAGGACAGCGGATATCCTAATCAGAAGCAACTCGAGGACGTAAAACAGAAGAAATAGAAAACCGAAATCCTCGACGCTGCCTAAACACCTCAGAAGAATCAGCTCTAGTCTTCGTGTTGGTTTTAGGTGCACTCAGAGTTTGGGGCTAACCATGAATACGCCTAAGGGCATGAACACGATCCCTCTACACGATCTTGGCGTGCTTGAAGCATCTCTCAATTCTGTGTCCATCCTTCTGACAGAAGGTACAATGATACTTCACCTTCTGAGAGGTAGAAGTAGCATGATAGGGCTTGACCTTCAGAGAGGTCGAAGCAACAGGTGATACCACATTACTGTCAGAGATCCCTTGGACAAAGCCCGCATATTTGAACTCAACCTTTTTGGTTCTGGGCTTGACCTCGATCACACTTGCTGCTATAGGTCTGAGAACAGCAGGTGGATGCTTCTTGACATCCTCTAAGAAATCATATCCTAGACCTTGATTGAACTTGCAAATCTTGAACTTATCTAGAATAAGATTCAACTTCTTCTTGCCTCCTACAAATCTCTTAAGAGTGTTCATAAGATACTGACACTCCTAAAAGAGAGAGGTGCAAGAAGAGCAGGGGAAAGAAGAGACATCAGGAGGAGAAGAAAAAGAACCATCAGCGGAAGAACGAATGGCATGTGCATGTCTCTCCTTATGCACAGCCGCCTCAACTTTGAGGACTTCGTAGAACACACTAGGGATAGTCCTACTTCTAGCCATTTGGTCCTCGTGGCTAAGCGTCTCTACCATCTCTTTAGACTTCTCCCCTACCACAGCACACACAACACAAGCAGATTATGGCTTCTCTAGAAGGTCCTTAGTTAGCGTCACACACTTGTCATTCAATGCAATCATATCAGACTTTAGTTTTTCACAGTTATTGCATGGTGAGCTAACAAGGTCCTTAGAAGCACACTGAGCCATTTTCTTATTGTGATAAACCATTTCTTGAAATTGCTTAGAAACATACTCAAGTTCAACAGTTAATTTTGGACAGTTGGTGCAAGAAACAATGGGCTCTAGCAAGGAAGCTTGTAATTCAGCAATTTTTGATCTGCCTTCTTTAAGTTCATTTTCAAGTTATTGCAGCTTTCACATGTTTCAGGCAGATCAAGAAGCATAGTGGAAAGATCTCTAAAAGCATTGTCCTTATCCTCAAATGAGGTGCAAGATGTAGTCTCAACGATAGTAGATGAAAAGGAAGCAAACTTAGTCATCTCTAATTCAGCAAGTAGACTAACATTCTAAACTGATATGTGGAGGGTGATAACCCGCTACCCACACCTTACCCACACCCAATCTAAAAAAATTCTCTCTCCTCTGTCCTCTCCCACCTCTCTCTTTCCCCCATTGACCTAGTATCCTCTGCCTCTGTCCCCTTTTTTCCATACGAAAAACTCAGATTCCATTACCAATATAACGAAATTTACATAGTTCTATTTTAGTGTTTTTTAGCTACTGCTATTGCGGGTTTACTGTTTCCCCCTCCGTCCCCTGTCAAAGTGCACCAAGCACAACCACAACTGGGACCTAAGTGAGAGAACCATAGCCAAGGCAACTACAATTTGACAAAAAGCAAAAGAAGGAAACTGATAACCAAGCTAGAAACAAAAAAACTAGTTTTTCTTTTTTTCATAGAAACCTAAATCTATCATCCTGCGCTTGAGAGTGTCTTTAGCTTCCTCTTCTCAGGCGTCATCTTCACTTTTGTATCCTGAGGGCTTTACTTTGCAGCATATTAGTGCCGGTCACCAAGACCTCTTTCTCCTTTTCCTTGTAAAATCTTGCCTAAAATTTTAGGAATGTGTATATATAACATATGATCTCTGTTGGAGATTTAATCAATTTCTTCTCAAAACTTGCCTTGTTCCTTAGTTTCCACATAGCCCAGCATACAACAGACAAACCAACCATATGAAAACTAGATTTACCAGGTAGATAATGACTAGCCCACCACAGGTATTGGTCAAAAGAACCAGGCCTACAATTGGCTCCTAGAAATGATCCAATAACACCCCATACATCATATTTGGCAACCACACAATCAAAGAAAAGATGATTTAAAGCATATAGATTCTGAATGCTCAGACCACCTTTTTGTTTGGGCCTACAATTAAAGGCCATTTCACTAAATGATACTTTATTTTATTACCACCTCCTTGCCAAAAAAAATTTTCTTCTAGTTTTATCCATCCTGGATAGCACAGTCTTAGGCAACAAATACATAGACATGTGATATATAGGAATACTACTCAAACTTGAATTCATTAAGATAACTCTACCACCCATGGACAAGGACCCACCCTGCCATCCATCAAGCCTTTTTTAAAAGTTTTTCTTCCAGATTTCTCTAGTCAATAACATGTAATCTAGAGCTATTTACAGGCACCCCAAGGTATCTAAGAGGCCAAGAACCCATTTGGCAATTGAACATATCAGAACATTGAGTGAGTTCCTCATCCTCTCCTTTAATCATTAGAACTTCACTTTTCTAAAAATTAATTTTCAATCCAGACATGGTTTCATACATATATAATAACAGTTTCATGCTCCTAGCATTTTCCAAGTCATCAGCATCGTGAAGGGGGCAACATCGACAACTAAGGTAGTAGTCACGCGCACGACTGGGGTGAACACCGGGGAGGAGCTCACTGATTTCAAGAAGCTGTCGGCAGTGGGGGAGCTGGCGGTATTTGGGGCACTAGCAGTGGCGAAGAATGAGAGAGAGAGAGAGAGAGAGAGGAAGGGGAGGATGATGACAAAAAAAGAGAGGGAAGGAGGAGGTCGAGGGGGAACTTGAGGTGGTCACCGACGGTGAAGAGAGGAGCCAGTGACAGTGGATCTAGGTGGCAGAACAAGTGGGTGAGAGGAATAGGAAGAAGAAGAAGCTAGAGGAAGTAGAGGGAAGTCATAGGAGATGGTTGGCGAAGTTAGAGGCCGCCGGATGAAGTAGATCAGTAGTGGCGGCACTCGGAGTAGAAGGGGGTAGCTTGGATCTAGCAGCGTCGGTGAGGGTGCACGGGGGATGGAGAGGAAGGAGATGGCAGTGAGTTGGAGGAGGACAAGGGTCGGGGAGACCGGAGGGAGCGACAGCGCCGAGGGGATGTTGCCTCCACTCGTTCGAGTGAACTTGTGGATATTGTGTGTGGATGGGGAACGGCCGACGATGGAGTGACGGCACTGAAGGGACAGTAGCACATGGGGGCATGCGAATGTCTGAGTGAACTTGTGGATGTTGTGTGAGGATGGTTTGTTTTAGGTCAAACAGTATCAGCAAAGTATCAAAGAGGTATCGGAGAAGTATCGGGATTTATTTTATTTTTTGCATAATCATAAATATGGGATACGGACAGGATACATATCAGAGCATATCGGGCTGGGGTAGGATACTTATCTTGTATAGTATCTGACACTGGTACGTGACTTTTGTGAAGTATCCACGCAACGTAGTCTACAGTCTCTATTGGAGAAATCTTAGACTGGACATTGTTCTCTGTCTTGTAAAAAATGTCTAGCCATTTCTAAATCTTTAAGCATTTCAATTTTATCAAGATCATCCTTACACGTATTAAGGCCCATTCTACTAGTTCTATCAATAATGTAAACATTATCAAGGATGTCCAAAGAATTCGAGGAGGAAAGATTTGTACCTTCCAAGTCCCTTTTCTTGGCTCTTAAAGCTACCTTGTCAGCAATCTTGACAACATCATTGCCTTTGAGCCTTGTACTACGTCTTAGTTGTTCAGGTTGTTGTTTAGTGTTCTTATCATGCACCCCTTTCTGTGATTGATTTGCTTTGGTTCCAATATTCTCCCCTTGGTCTTCAGAATCACCTTTTCTCAGCAAATTGGTGCGAATCTTCTGTAAGTGTTTGAGAGTCTTGCTCTTCCAGACTGATGACTTTTACAGCTATGCTTGTATGAATTTGATTTTCATGATGTGGTAAGTCTTCCTTCTGATCACCCTCGGTATGTGAAGTTATTTTCTGATCCTTTGCTTCCAAAACTTCAGCTTTCTATGGAGTAGCAAGCTGTGTGTGATCTTAATTTCTCCTATATCCATCGACTATCCTTGTAGAAGGAGGATCAACTAGAGTGGATTTCTCAGTAACTACCTGATTAACATCATATATTTTCTGAGAAACTTTGGCATCATTTAGTATCACATTGTCTATTCTCACTACATTTTGCCTCCCCCACTGTAAAGAATTCAAAATTCTTTGATGAACCATAGATACATCTGGACACTGTACCCTCCAAGACTGAGTTACTCCAAATCCATTTTTATTAGCATCCTCTGCGTTTATCTGTGCCAAACTCATATTTTGATCGGGGAATGCTTGATTATAAGCGACTAAAAGAAGATCACTTTCATCATCACTATCATCCCCTTCAACTTCCTGTTCATCACACACAGCTTTATCCTTATATTGAGCAACTGGAATTTTCGGTTTGACAATTGCATAAGCTTTCTGTGCATCTGCCATTAGTTTACTCGAAGCAGATCTAGAACTTTCTTTCTCAACAGAGGAATGAGAGGTTAGAGCACCATGCTGCCCCCTTGATGATGATGGAATAACATCAACTTATTGCTTCTTAGGGGTCTGACCAGATTGTTACTTGCCTATTCCATTGGTTCCCAGCAGGATTTATGCCTCTGCCTCTCTCCCTAGCGCCCCATCACTCTCTATCTCTCATGCCTCACTCTAGAACACTGGTCACCGGTGACAGCATCAACATTGGTCACCGGTGACAACAACCGTCGACCTGCCTAGAGCCTCCATCCTGCCCCAAGCCACCGCCCCTCTGATCTGCCATTCCACTATCCTGCCTCGAGCCATCACCGCGCCGCTGTTCCACCCCGAGTCGTCGCCTCTCCGATCCGCCACGTTGCGGTCCTGGTTTGAGCCACCGCCGCATCGTCTGCTGCTGTAATATCCCGGGCGAGATTCGTCAGTTACTAATTTAATCAGGGAAAAAGGGGGGAATTCTGCAATTTAGCAGCAACCTGGTCTTGGGCCGAGGCCCAAGAGGTGGTCGGCCAAGGGAAAAGGGGGGAGGAGCCCACCCCCAAACCCTAGCCGCCCCTCTCCCCTAACCGCCCCTCCACCTCCCTTGTGCGCATCTCCCTCTTCCTCCTTGCGCCCCCTTTGGCCAGCAGCGTCTCCCTCGCCTCCATGGACGCCCCCTGCGATTGGTGAAGGGATCCCGATTGCTGCGGTTCGAGAGGAGGAGAGCAAACGTCCGCCGGGAAGAGTTGTGGATTTGGAAGGTGGAGATTAGGATGGGAAAAGGAAGGGAGGCAGAGATCGTGTGGGGTTCTTCGTGTTATTCAGCGATTGGTTAAGGGTAATTACTCCTAATTCTCCCCGCTAGCTGCATATTTAGTTGATAAGCAATGTCGGTTTTCGGATCTGCTCAGGACAGCCTCTGTTAGACGGTCTTTTTGATATAGATCCGTGGGGATTCAGGTCTGGTCTTCTCCTAGAGATTTGTAGAGGACATCTTTAGCTTTCCAGGAAGTTCTAGAACGCGTCATTCGGACCTCTGTAGAAAAAGTTATGAATTTTCTAGTCGGACTGTCCTGTAGATCGGGGAAATTCCTGTCAGGTTTCGGTAGATGAGTTTGGGCGATTAGAAATCAGGAGAATCAGAGGATCTCCATATTATGGAAGTTTTAGATATTTTCCTTAGCTTTCCAGAAAGGTCAAGAAATCCGGATTCCGACTCTCGGGGTGAAAGTTATGACAATTTTAGTGCGCTGTCCAGAGAACTCGTTACAGAATTGATGTTCTAGAAAGTTAGATGGTGCGGGTAGAAGTTGGCCGAATCAGGGAGACTCACCAACTAGGTTTAGTTAGATAATTTAATTATATTTCCAGAGAATCTGAGAACGCCCTGTTCGGACTTCTGTACCATTAGATAAGGATTTTTGAAGTTGACTGTCTGTAGAGGGGGACAGGGTGGCCGAAAGGATTTGGGGTTTTGAGTCAAGTTAAACATGTTGGGTTAGTTTGGGGGTGTTTTATTTAATCTAAAGACTCGTTACTGTTGCCTTAGCGATTATTAAAATTATGGTTCAGGAGGAGGACGGATTCCAGGGGCCGCGCCTTCTGCTCATCCCCCGTTTCCTCGCGGTTAAGGCAAGTATATTTATGGATATAATAGATATTATCGAATGGTATAGTTTGATAAATTCTATGAGAATTTGAGTTGTTCATGATTGTTATGGTGATATGATTGGTAATGTTCATGGTTGCTAATGCTTTGAGTTATGTGTTAATCACGGATGTTTGAGAGTTATGGAGTCTATGAATATGAGCTTTTGTAGTATGAATATGTTATTCATATGCAATGTTGATGCGGATGCATGTTGTATTAATGAGAGAATTTCTGGTGCATAGTAATCGTGAATGCAATTTTATTTATTGAGATATTCACGTTTGTGCATCATGTTGATTATTGAAGTCTTGGTCACGAGATGACCAAGCGTCGAGGTCCCCGTCATGTTGATGTCTTGACGGGCTAAATGTCCCCATACTTGTGGAGTATGGGCAATTGGTCCCTGTACCAGATGGTACAGGCATGGGTGTGCATTGACGGATGCACACTCCGCATTACCGGTAAAATGCGAAAGAGAAGAGTTAAAGAGATTCTTTTGATCATATTGCATAGCATGATTTATTTATGTGATTGATGGTTGAACATGAGGAATGATGTTCACTTTTACTCTTGTTGCCACTATTTATATTTGCTGAGTCGTTGGACTCACTCTTGTTGTTGTTGTGGTTGCTGTTTGTTTTTAGATACCTACATGGGACCGGCATGCATGGGGATAAAGATGGATTAGCTTGGTTGCGCTTGCACGGTCCATTCACCTTGGAAGAAATAAAGAACCTTAAACATTATTTGTTGAATAACTTAAGTGGTAACTGATTAAAGATCATCAAGTTTAGACTGCAATAAAGGTTTAGAACTTTTACATTGCTTCCGTTCTTTATTTAAGTATTGTGGTTGCGAGTGTGATAGCAAACATAATTCAGTTTGTTTAGAATTGAATATTTATTGTTTACTATTATTCAGATCATTTGTCTATGCATGTTGAAACCTTTGATTTACTCATTAAACAAAGGAGGTTCTGCCGAAATTTTGTAAGGTGAATATAGGTTCGTCTTTAATATGTTGTTAGTTTAGTAGCATTCCAGGTCATTGCTTGGTTGGGGTGTTACAGTTGGTATCAGAGCGGGCTTTAGGTCCGTGGTAATTGAATAATTAAATTGACACACAGTGCACAGTAGGATGGGAATGGGTGAAGCATTGCATTTACGTTTCCGTCATGATGTAATGATGATTGTGGTTTGAGATGATATATTATATCTATATTATAAAACTATAGATATTATGTGTGGGGATAACCCATGTTGAGAGGTTGAGGTCGTGGCCCTGGGCTGTACCAGGTTACACCACCGTTAGCGGTATGAGAATATGAAGGTGGTTACCTCGGATATCTTAGAATAGGCGTTGATAGTGAGTATCTCTAGAAGAGTTGTCCTTTTCTTTGACTTTGAATTTGGTCAACTCTAGTCCAGTTGGGCTCGATGAGTTTCTCTTGGGTTATTAGTTCATTACGGTTGATCGGTTGCTTTGAGAAAGGATAGTGTGTTTTGATTGGGCTGAATTTGTCCTGTAAAGCAATCATTGTTTTCCCAGCCGATGAGTTATTCTTACGACTGGTGAACTTGGTTGGTGGTCAAGTTTGACCTTTATATTGGAGTTTTGTTTTCCTCATGGGAAATCTTGATCCATTTATTCGCTTGATGTTTTTGGGTTAATGAAAGTTTCCTTCTGCGAGTCCTTTAGTTCGTGGAGGCTTTTACTCATGGTATCTCTCTTGGGTATTTTGAGTGTTGAAGCTTAATGGATCTCTTTTATGAAAGAAGATGTTAAACCCTTTGGCGATGTGTTGTCATGATAAGATGAGAGGTTATAATCAAAGCACTTAATGAATATGATATGGATTATCAAGATTGGGTCGCAGTGTGTGCATGATTGATCTTAGCTAAGATCCTTGAAAGGAAAGTTGAATAAGTTGAGGTTGTTCTCTAGTAGTTCTTGATGAGCTGTGACTGTGAGTATGACTATATTTAGGTGGAATCAACAGAGTTAATAACAAGTAGGGAACGTTGACGAAACTGGTTTGATCACTATAGGTGATATATTTTGATAAGCTTCTCGGATAGAGGGGACCTGCGGGTCTCAACGGATTAATCTAACCCTTTGGGATGGATAGGTCCAGAAGATGTTAGAATATTGTCATAGTGGATATTAATCTTGGAGTTACCTTTTATGGATAAGTACTGATCATATGTAATTGCTAGGTGCATTTATTACGTATCGAAGTATGGTTTTGAGCACCACTAAGAGATGAACTGATGGAATGTAATTGGTGATTTTTGTTACCTGATGGTGGAGTGGTAGGATAATAGTATGTCTTTGATGAGAAGGTTGATCCTTAAAATTGTTTAGTTTACTAAACTGGTTGGATTACTTGATCTCAATGGATTCATTTAACTGTGTAGGAAGGAAGAGTTAAGGATGTTTTTGGTTTCTTGATGGTCTTATGGTTGCTAGTTGGAACGCAAATAGAGAAATGACCATAAATCCTTCCATGACGGTATAATCGTCAACTGTTTACGATAACCATTAGATTGGAATTGGTGTGCAGTAAATTGATGTTGAGCATTGCTAATAGGTTAATGATTAGAATTTAAGGGTGATCTAAATAGGTGTGTTGTGAGGATGACCTGGGCAACATGCCTTAGTTAAAAGACGGTTTACTTCGATAGTGGGGTTTGTACATTAGTTATCCTCTTGACCAGGTTGAGTATTGCAACCTTATAGAAAAATATATGAAATAGGTTATTGTGTTTCCCTGGGAAGGTTAATGATGGGATAGTGAGTTATGTTGGTTCATGCCGGGAGTGCATGATGTGATGTTAGAAAGACTAGCAGTTATGGTTGCTAGAGTGATGTTGATTCCTTTAAGAGGAGATTAATTTGATTGCCTTTCGTGATATTTCGTAAATAAAAATGTTTCGAGTTTTGCGGTGGAGATCATTTGGATCTCATGATTTATTTGGTAGTTGAACTGTTCCGAGCAAAGTGAAGTGTGAAAGATCTTATTGGTTCTTAAGTGGTTCTTGTGGTTGGGTCTTAAGAACTTGTCTTGTTCGAGCTGACCAAGTGTTGTTGTAGTCAAAGAATTGTTTTCTATGTTAACGGAAAGAGTGCATTAGGAGTATTTGAGGTCTGAAGCCAAGTTTCGTATCTTGCGATTTGATATCCTCTTCTTGGGGGATTGTGCCTTCAATTGTGGACTCCCCTTATGTTTTCTGAGTTCATTGCCAATTGACTGTTCCTCTTGGTCTGGTGTTTACCGTGATTGGTAAACGTTTATCTGAGTGCTGAAATTATTATTATTATTCTTATTGGCCTCTTCTTTTGAGAAAGGATTAACTGATTCATGTTGCAAAGCCTTTAAAGATGAATGTTGGCAACTGGATAGTGGTGGTCGAGTAGATGATTCTGTGAGGCTTCAGGTGTCAAGATGTTTGAGATGCATGGCGCAATAAATCGATTTATTAGAATAATCCTTGGAAAGGATTTGATTTAAATAGAATGTTTGTCTTTGGAGTTAATAGGTTTCGTTGTCGCAACTAGTAGGACCTATAGCGAGATGTGGTCCAAGATCTTGTGTTCATCTTGATAGAATATTAGAATTAGCAAGTATGGAAATCTTGATTAGTTTCTTAGAATATCGCATTTTGGGTACTCGGTAAGATTGTGTAGAAGATTTATGATGAGAGTAGTAGTATAGAGGAATCTAATAGTCGTGTTAATTAATGGGATAGCGAGAATGGTTGAGTTATTGTTAAGGATGACTCGGCCTCAGTGAGTAACCCTTTGTGAGATAGATTATCTCTAAGGATAACTTGTTCAATCAGTTAGAAATGGCTACTTTGTGGTCGCGTAGCTAAATTTGATTGGTGTGGGTTAGAGAAGGTCTAAGATTGGTGAAATTGAGAGACCATGTGGTCGTGATCCCATGAGAATGATGAGTAATTGACAATGGTGTAGGTTAGTCGAGTTTGGTTTGGGTGGTTTTGACCATGTCGTTGCGTGGTGCAACGGGCTCGGTCGATTTGGTCAAACTTGGTCGTTTGGGCTTAGGTCATTTATTCTAATGCTTCGATAGGTTTGGACTTCATCATGGGTAAGCATGATGTGTTTATGCTATTTTACGCTTTCATGTGTCGAGCGGTGCTATGTGATGTGTTTCTTGTCTGTGTGGCTGCAGGACATCGAGCGGAGTCGTGGCGAGACACGGTGGACCGGACTAGGCGCAGGTGGCGCTGAGGTCAGAACGGTCAGGATGTGTCGAAGACGACGTGGACTCGAGGTGGTTGCGAGGCGTGCAAGACAAGGAGCGCGGAAGCTTCCCGGAAGGTGCAGGAGGGGCGAAACGGGAATTTCGCAAGGCTGCACAAGCGGGAGCGGGCTCCGTTGGATTTAGCCGGCGTAACGGGGCGGAGACCCGTTAGCCATGGGCTATAAAAGGAGAGGAGGGGCTGCATGCCCATTTGAGCACTTGTAAGGAATTAGGGTTTACACTAGTCAAAAGAGGCTTTGGGAAGGTTGTTTCCTTTAGCTCTTTAGTTGGTGTGAGTTGGTGGAGGCAGAGTGTGCTCCCTCTGTTGTCCTCTACGATGGTTTCTAGGTGTGAGTCCTAGTGGGTGTTCTTCCTCCCTCCATGGATGAGTGTGTGTTCTTGAGTTGAGAGAGTGAGGAGATGGATTGAGAATCTTGTAATCATTCCTCTGTATTCAATCGTGTCATCGGGACTCCTATGTATTCCTTGTGATTCAATGAATGAAATCTGGAGTTTTGGGTTTCAGTTCGTAGCCTCTGTTCTTCTTTTCCCTTTGTGCAAGATTTCTTGATTTTCATGGTTTTGAGTTCTTGCTTGCTGAAGAGTGCCAAAATGGGTTGCTATGACATGGGTGATGCTCAAAAGCCATTTGGCTATTTAATCCCAAGAGCAAACCGAGTTTGATTCTCAGATTTCAGTTTTGGCCTTCCTCTGTTCATGTGTTGCCTTCCTAGGTTTTGGTGCTGTTCTTGATTCCCTTGTTGAGATGGCTTGAAATTTGGTATGAAGAGTCCAGAGGCTATTAATTAGCTATCCTCAAAATTTCATAGCCAAAGGATCAACGGTTGGGGAGTAATTTGGTTTTTGGCTCGGGTTGTGCAAAAATTCAGATTTTTACCCATAATCTGAAATTCTTGCTTCTTGGTTTGATTCTCTTGTTTCCCAAGGTCCCCTTACTATTTAGTATGTTGTAGTAAGGCCTTGGATCAAAAAGATTGAGAGCAAACCTATTTTTTAGCCAAAAATCCGAAGTCTCAAAGTTCCAGCCTGAAATTCCCGTTTGCTGTTTTTCTCGAGAGGTACTACCGCTCCTGGAGCGGTACTACCGCTCATAGGTACTACCGCTCGGACCAGCGGTACTACCGCTCAGCGGTACTACCGCTTGACCAAGCGGTACTACCGCTTGAGGCCAGAATTTTCCCGATTTGATTTTTCTCGCTTGCTGGTCTCTGTATTTGTGTTTTTCCTGCTGCTGGGGTGTCTTGTGAGCACTGGTCTTCTACCTTCATAGCTCCCATAGCTATTGGAGAAGAAGATACGTGTTGGGGGCAATTTTTAGAAAACGACATTCACCCCCCCCTCTGTCGCCATTTCGGTCCAACAATTGGTATCAGAGCCGGTTAGCTCTAATTCATAGATCTTAACCGGTCTCAAGAGCCATGGCGACGGACAAGTACTCGACCAAGCCGCCCGTTTTCGATGGCATCGATTACCCCTTCTGGAAGAGCCGAATGGAGACATACATCCAGGCTCAGGGGTACGCTATCTGGCGCAAGGTCAAGGTCCGGTTTGTTGTTCCTGCCGATGAGAACATCAATGCTGGGAATATGCATGATGTTGAGGCAAACGCTAAGGCAAGGAACATCATTATCCAGGGCCTGAGTCGTAGCGAGTTCGATCGCATCTCCCACCTGTCGTCCGCCTACGATATCTGGGTGACCCTCGACGCATACCATGAGGGCACCACCCAGATCAAGACGGTTCGACAGGACCAGTTCAAGCGCGAATACAACAAATTCGAGATGCTTGCTGGTGAGTCCCTAGATGAGTGCTTCGCACGTTTTCACAAGATCTTGAGCAACCTCCGAGCGGTCGGTCTCACATACCCCGACTCGGACAACGCTCGTCAGATGCTTGCGGCACTCGATCTACGAGTGTGGGAGATGAAAGTGACCACCATCAAAGACACGACAGACCTCTCGACCCTGACTCTTGACGCGCTGTACTCGCGCCTCAAGACTCACGAGATTGACGTTGTCTCTCGTCGGTCGAAGTCACAGTCGATGGCTTTGGTCACCGATCCCAGTTCTGCTTCTGGTCTCTCTTCTGATTCTTCTTGCGGTTTTTCCCTCGCTGCTCTCTGTGACATAACTGATGATCAGTTAGAGCAGCTTGCGGATGATCAGCTGGCCCTCCTAGCCCGAAGGTTTTCACATGCCTACAAGGGTAGGAGAGACAGAAAGAGAGGAGGACCCGTGATTTGCTTCGAGTGTGGTGGCCCCAACCACATTCGGGCAAACTGCCCCAAGCTGGAGAAGGGCAAGAACGACTACGGCGGTTCGAGCAAGAACGACTACACCGACAAGAACCGCAACACGAAGCCTTCAGCACCTGCTCCGGGAAAGAAGAAGTTCCGCAACTTCGGGAAGGCCAAGAAGCTCTTCCACCGCGTCCTCACCGCCTTCGACGACCTCGACCTCAGCGAGGTGGAGGGATGGAGCGACGACGACGGGACGGGTGACCAAGAGCCCAAGGATGGCGGCGACGACTTCTCCGGCATGTGCTTCATGGCCCTCGAGGGCGAACTCAGCGACAGCGAGCTGTACTCCGACTCGGACGAGGTATGTCCCTCCTATGACCAACTTAATGAAGCTTTCCTTAAGCTAGGAGGATTTCATGCTAGATCTAGAGCTAGATGTAGTGAGTTGGAGAAGGAAGTAGATAGACTGTCACGGGAGCTTACTTCACTTACATCTGCTCCCTCCCGTGACGACTGTGATACATGCTCTGCTTTGCTGGTTGATATGGAGAAGTTAAGGACCTCGCATGATAGTGTGTCCTCCGAGCTTGATTCTATTAAGGTGGAGAATGTTAGTCTGCTTGCTGAGTTAGAGTTGAGTAGGATGGCTGTTACCCTACTTACTACTGATGGGACTACTTCTCCCACCTCATGTGAGGTTAAGGACATTGCTGCTAGAGGACCTTATGCCATGCTCCTTGATCTGCCCGAGTCTTGTGAAAATTGCAATAATTTAAAGATGAACCTAAAACGGGCAGATCACAAGATTGCTGAGTTGCGTGCTTCTTTACTTGAGCCTATTGATTCATGTTTGAACTGTCCAAAGTTAACTGCTGAACTTGAATCTGTCTCAAAACAGTTTCAAGAAATGATTGACAACAACAAGAAAATGGCTCAGTATGCGACTAAGGACTCTGTTAGCTCACCATGCATTAGTTGTGATAAACTAAAACTTGAACTCGTTGCTTTGAATGACAAATGTGTGAAGCTAACTAAGGACTTACTAGAGAAGCCACAATCTGGTTGTGATGTGATTGATGGTGTGGGGGAGAAGCCCCAGGGTAAGGGTGAGACGCCTAGAGACGCGAACCAACCTGCTAGTAGTAGGACTGTCCCCTCAGGGTCGGCTGTGCATGCACAAGCCATTCTCTCCTCTACTATTGGTTCTTCTTCTGCTTCCTTACCTCCTGCTGTTCCCTCTTCCCCTGCTCTTCTTGCACCTCTCTCTTTCGGGAGTGTCAGTACCTTATGAACACTCTCGAGAGATTTGTAGGCGGCAAGAAGAAGCTTAATCTTATTCTAGACCAGTCCAAGATTTGCAGATTTAATCAGGGTCTAGGATATGACTATTATGAGGATATGAGGAAGCATCCACCTGCTGTGCTCAGACCCATAGCACCAGGTGTGATCGAGACCGAGCCCAGGACCGAGAAAGTCCAATTTAAGTCAGCGGGCTATGTCCAGGGGATTTCTGACAGCAAGGTGATTGCACCTGCTGCTTCGGCCTCTCAGAAGGCGAAGCCTGACCGTGCTACTTCTACCTCTCAGAGGATGAAGTATCACTGCACCTTCTGTCAGAAGGATGGACACACGGTTGATCGATGCTTCAGGCGCGCCAAGATTGCGCGTAGAGACCGTGTTGAGTCTCCTAGGCGTATTCAGGGTCAGCCCCAGATCCTGAGTGCACCTAGGACCAGCACGAGGTCTAGGTTTACTGCTGTTGATGGGTTTGGGCAGCATCGAGGACTTGGTTTTTCTGAGTCTTCTGTTTTTCGTCCTCATGCTGCTCCTGGTCATGACTTCCGCCGTCCTGAGGGTACATCTCGTTTCCCCCGTCGAGACAGTTACCCGCGGCGTGTTCAGCGTGTTGCCGGTGTTCCGACTCGCTCTCCCGTAGCAGTCGGACCCCGCAACAGCTTCAGGTCTGCTCACAGACCTTCTGCTTCTTTGAGTCATGGAGAGCGTAGGGTAGATAGAGGTCAGTCGTGCTTGACTACTTCATCTGCTCGACGTGTTGTTCAGTATTGGGTGCCAAAATCACTTTTGATTTATCCCAGTACTGAGACTTTACTCTCTCGTTGACTCAGGTTCGCCGGGCAGGGAAGGGAAAGGTTTGGCTCGTCGACTCCGGGTGTTCACGACACATGACCGGAGATTCCCGTTGGTTTTCTTCCCTTGCCCGCGCTCCAGGTGATGAGACGATCACCTTCGGAGATGCTTCTTCTGGGCGCGTCATCGCCAAAGGTACTGTGCGCATTAATGATTCTTTCATTCTGAAAGATGTAGCCTTGGTTAGTAAGCTGCAGTACAATTTGCTTTCAGTTTCTCAGCTTATCGATGACGGTTTTGAGGTGAGCTTTAAGAAAAACAATTGCAAAATTCTTGATTCTTCGGGTAGTCTTGTTTGCGGGATTTCTCGTTTTGGGAGGATCTTTCGTGCTGATTTTTCTGAGTCTTCTGGTGATCCTCTCAGGTGTTTAGTTGCTTCTGAGTCCCGCGACCTTTCCTTCTGGCATAGGAGACTTGGTCATATAGGCTTTGACCATTTGACTCGAGTTAGCGGTCACGATCTCATTCGTGGTCTGCCGAAACTCAAGATGGTCAAAGATCTTGTTTGTGCTCCATGCCGGCACGGCAAGATGGTTGCCGCCTCTCACCCTCCGGTCACAGTCACTATGACCGATGCACCGGGACAGCTGCTCCACATGGATACAGTGGGACCAGCTCGAGTGCAGTCAGCAGGGGGGAAGTGGTATGTTCTTGTCGTGGTCGATGACTTCTCGAGGTATTCTTGGGTGTTTTTCTTAGCCTCGAAGGATGAGACGTTTTCACATTTCCGAGGTCTTTTTGGTAGGCTTTCTGTTGAGCTCCCGGGTGCCTTACGAGCGATCCGCAGTGACAATGGCACGGAGTTCAAGAATTCCTACTTCGAGAGTTTCTGTGGTGAGACAGGTGTAGAGCACCAGTTCTCTTCTCCGCACGTCCCACAACAAAATGGCGTTGTGGAGAGGAAGAACCGTACCTTGGTCGAGATGGCCAGGACGATGCTTGATGAGTACTCTACACCGCGGAAGTTTTGGGCTGAGGCTATAGCTACTGCGTGCCATGTCTCAAATCGAGTATTTCTTAGGGCACACTTGCACCGCACTTCTTATGAGTTGAGATATGGGCGAAAGCCCAGCGTCTCTCATTTTCGTGTTTTTGGTTGCAAGTGTTTTATCTTGAAGTCTGGGAACCTAGATAAGTTCGAGTCACGTTCCTGTGATGGGATCTTTCTAGGCTACTCGACTTCTTCGCGGGCTTATAGGGTCTGGAACTGCGAGTCTAGCAAAATGGTAGAGACCTGTGAGGTGACCTTTGACGAGGCCAGTCCGGGGACTAGGCCCGATATCTCAGGTTCTTTAGAGTAGTCCGAGACCATCTTTGTGGATGATGAGGATGATGGAGACGACGGTTGTCTACCTGATCCTGTCCCTCATCCACCCCTTGAGGTGCCGTCTTCCACCGCACCTCGAGGCGATCAGCCCATGCCTTCTGCTTCTTCTGGAGCTGGTGGCTCTGTTCCTACCTCGTCAGCTCACGAGGTAGAGGCCACTTCTTCATCTCATCCTGGACCTCCTAGACATATCCAGAAAGCTCATCCTTCAGAGCAGATCATTGGAGACCTCTTCGAGCGTGTTACCCGCTCAAAATCTGGCTTATCTCAATTCTGTCTCCATTCTGCTTTCATTGCCTCCTTTGAGCCCAAAGATGTCTCTCATGCTTTATCTGATGAGTCTTGGGTCAATGCCATGCATGAGGAGCTAGAAAATTTTGAGAGGAACAAGGTCTGGTCGCTTGTCGAGCCCCCGCAAGGTCACAATATTATTGGGACTAAGTGGGTGTTCAAGAACAAGCAGAGCGAGGATGGAGTGGTTATTCGAAACAAGGCTAGACTGGTTGCTCAGGGGTTCTCCCAGGTTGAAGGTCTAGATTTCGAGGAGACCTTTGCCCCCGTAGCTAGACTTGAAGCCATTAGAATCCTGCTTGCCTTTGCAGCTTCTAAGGGTTTCAAGCTTTACCAGATGGACGTCAAGAGTGCCTTTCTCAATGGCCTTATTGAGGAAGAGGTCTACGTCCGACAGCCTCCTGGTTTCGAAAACCCCAAATACCCAAACCATGTCTTTAAGCTTTCCAAAGCGTTGTATGGACTTAAGCAGGCCCCCAGGGCTTGGTATGAGAGGCTTAAGTCCTACTTGTTGAGTCATGGGTTTGAAATGGGTAAAGTTGATAAGACCTTGTTCATCCGCCGGCTTGGCGCTGACCTTCTGCTCGTCCAGATCTATGTCGATGACATTATCTTTGGTGGCTCTTCCCATACTCTGGTTTCCCAGTTCTCGGATGTCATGAGCACCGAGTTTGAAATGAGTATGATGGGTGAGTTGACCTTCTTCCTTGGCTTCCAAATTAAGCAGACTCGGGAGGGTACATTTCTTCATCAAGGAAAGTACACTCGTGACCTCCTGAAGCGCTTCGATATGAGTGATGGTAAGCCGGTGTCAACTCCCATGGCTTCGACAGCCTATCTTGACCCAGATGAGGATGGCGAGCCAGTTGATCAGAAAGAGTTCAGAAGTATGATCGGCTCCCTTCTTTACCTCACTGCCTCGAGACCAGACATACACTTCTCAGTGTGTCTGTGTGCTCGTTTTCAGGCTTCTCCTCGCGTATCTCACCGTCAGGCGGTGAAGCGCATCTTTCGATACCTTCGAGCTACCATTGACTATGGTATCTGGTACTCTTCCTCATCCTGTCTTTCCTTGAGAGCCTTCTCGGATGCAGACTTTGCCGGCTGTAGGATAGATAGGAAGAGCACCTCTGGCACCTGCCAATTCATTGGCACTTCTCTTGTTTCCTGGTCTTCGAGGAAGCAGTCCGGAGTTGCACAGTCCACCGCAGAGGCCGAGTACGTTGCTGCAGCCAGCTGCTGTAGCCAACTACTTTGGATGGCGTCGACCCTGCGGGACTTTGGGTTGGTCATAGATAGTGTTCCACTCTTCTGTGATAACACTTCTGCGATTAACATTGCTAAAAACCCAGTGCAGCACTCTCGGACCAAGCACATTGATATCCGATACCACTTCCTTAGAGACCATGTAGAGAAGGGTGATATAGTGCTCCAGTTTGTGGAGAGTGACCACCAGTTGGCTGACATCTTCACCAAGCCTTTGGATAGTTCGAGGTTTTCAGCTCTGCGGGGAGAGCTTGGGGTGGTGTGTCCTTATGGACTGTAGTGAGAGGGAGCTTTGGGCTTTATTGCTTTACTATATTGATTATGCTTCTGTCTCATTTCTATTGCATTGCACTCGGGGTGCATTTGGGTTTAGTCCTTCCAGCATAGGTTAGAGTGCTTCTCTTGCCGAGATGCTTAGACTTCTAACCCTTATCTTGTGCTTCCAGGATTAGCTGCTTCTTATCTCACTAGGTCGAGCTCACTCACTTCTTGTAGGTTCTAGCGAGGGTTGGGCCACCCTCGGGTAGACAGGGTACGTGTTTGCTCTCTAGTGTGTGATTTACAGTCAGCTGATTGTCCTGGAGTCATATGGGGTAGATGAGAGTCAGTCTGAGCCATAGTTGTCTCTATATCTTATCTATGCTTTAAGGACTGCCTGTTTTGGTTTTATTTGCCAGCTTCTCGATTTATTGCTTTGGTTCAGGGAGAGTTCATTTGGGAGCTTCTGGAGCTTAATTGTGACTTAACTCAACTTGAACTAAAAGTTGCATGTCATGTTGAGGGGGAGCTAGATTCTTCTTGCATTTTCAGCATTCTAGCATTATAATCAATCTGCATTGAGCTTGATCATTATCCTGTTATGACATGCTTCAATGCTTTACACCTTGCCATGACTTGTGCTTAGCTTGCTAAATTTATCATGACTTCATATGTGTAGACTAGCGTTTGCTATGATAAGTTAAGTAAAATTGATCAACTTAAATTAAACTTGTCATGCTAGCATTTGAGTTTAGTCTTTCTTGAGCTATCCCTTTATGATTCATGCCATGTCAAATAGGCTGAGTAGAGCGTTGAATCTATATTGAGCCTTAGATTGAGCTGTTTAGTCTCTTGATGATGCTGAGTTAGTACAATATGTTAAAAAGCAAAAAGATCGGTTTTGTGCGAAAAAACTGATCTCACCAATTCTCTCCTATGAGACGGCTTGCCATTGCACTTGGCATGAACTTAGGGGGAGTTTTGGATGACCTAGACTATCTTCTTAAGCTCATGGCTTGGAGTAGTCGCATAAGGCTTGAGACCTAGCACATGATAAAACAAAAATCTGGTTGGCAACAACCATGAATTTCAAAAGAAAATATGTCATTTGTGCTCCATTTGCTTAAGCTTCAAAAAGAACCAAGTACTTTAACCAAAGTTTCAATCTTGAGCTTATAGCACTCTATTTGGACTCAATGTTAGCTTCCTTGTTCCGCTTAGCTTATTGACATGGCCTGCATCATCCTTGGATATCTCTAGTTAGACTTTGCTCGTTGATGACTTGACTTGCTCACAAAATGCATTACATTTCAGATTGTCATCTTTGTGCTCTAGCTGGTTTATATATATGTCGTCATGATCTAGATAGCATTTTTTTAGTTATGGCTTGGTGTATTACCTTATGGTCAATATGGATAATTCTCATGGCTCTAAATGCTTAAATAAACAAACTCCAGCCATATTCATCCATTGACATGTCATATTCTCTCTTTTGCATCCTTGATGCGTTTATTGCCAAAAGGGGGAGAATAGAGAAGAAAAAGCTAGTTGGGATCATTTTAGAGCTTTGGAGATCAATTTGCTCTTTCAGTTGTTGCTCTAGTGTTCCTTCTGTCGACATGGTCATTTGTTTCATTCTCTTCTTTGGACCATGTTGGATTCGTCAAACTCAAACTCTTCTTCATGCTTTTTCCGAGTTTGTCAATATACTCATCAAGGGGGAGATTGAGAGACCATGTGGTCGTGATCCCATGAGAATGATGAGTAATTGACAATGGTGTAGGTTAGTCGAGTTTGGTTTGGGTGGTTTTGACCATGTCGTTGCGTGGTGCAACGGGCTCGGTCGATTTGGTCAAACTTGGTCGTTTGGGCTTAGGTCATTTATTCTAATGCTTCGATAGGTTTGGACTTCATCATGGGTAAGCATGATGTGTTTATGCTATTTTACGCTTTCATGTGTCGAGCGGTGCTATGTGATGTGTTTCTTGTCTGTGTGGCTGCAGGACATCGAGCGGAGTCGTGGCGAGACACGGTGGACCGGACTAGGCGCAGGTGGCGCTGAGGTCAGAACGGTCAGGATGTGTCGAAGACGACGTGGACTCGAGGTGGTTGCGAGGCGTGCAAGACAAGGAGCGCGGAAGCTTCCCGGAAGGTGCAGGAGGGGCGAAACGGGAATTTCGCAAGGCTGCACAAGCGGGAGCGGGCTCCGTTGGATTTAGCCGGCGTAACGGGGCGGAGACCCGTTAGCCATGGGCTATAAAAGGAGAGGAGGGGCTGCATGCCCATTTGAGCACTTGTAAGGAATTAGGGTTTACACTAGTCAAAAGAGGCTTTGGGAAGGTTGTTTCCTTTAGCTCTTTAGTTGGTGTGAGTTGGTGGAGGCAGAGTGTGCTCCCTCTGTTGTCCTCTACGATGGTTTCTAGGTGTGAGTCCTAGTGGGTGTTCTTCCTCCCTCCATGGATGAGTGTGTGTTCTTGAGTTGAGAGAGTGAGGAGATGGATTGAGAATCTTGTAATCATTCCTCTGTATTCAATCGTGTCATCGGGACTCCTATGTATTCCTTGTGATTCAATGAATGAAATCTGGAGTTTTGGGTTTCAGTTCGTAGCCTCTGTTCTTCTTTTCCCTTTGTGCAAGATTTCTTGATTTTCATGGTTTTGAGTTCTTGCTTGCTGAAGAGTGCCAAAATGGGTTGCTATGACATGGGTGATGCTCAAAAGCCATTTGGCTATTTAATCCCAAGAGCAAACCGAGTTTGATTCTCAGATTTCAGTTTTGGCCTTCCTCTGTTCATGTGTTGCCTTCCTAGGTTTTGGTGCTGTTCTTGATTCCCTTGTTGAGATGGCTTGAAATTTGGTATGAAGAGTCCAGAGGCTATTAATTAGCTATCCTCAAAATTTCATAGCCAAAGGATCAACGGTTGGGGAGTAATTTGGTTTTTGGCTCGGGTTGTGCAAAAATTCAGATTTTTACCCATAATCTGAAATTCTTGCTTCTTGGTTTGATTCTCTTGTTTCCCAAGGTCCCCTTACTATTTAGTATGTTGTAGTAAGGCCTTGGATCAAAAAGATTGAGAGCAAACCTATTTTTTAGCCAAAAATCCGAAGTCTCAAAGTTCCAGCCTGAAATTCCCGTTTGCTGTTTTTCTCGAGAGGTACTACCGCTCCTGGAGCGGTACTACCGCTCATAGGTACTACCGCTCGGACCAGCGGTACTACCGCTCAGCGGTACTACCGCTTGACCAAGCGGTACTACCGCTTGAGGCCAGAATTTTCCCGATTTGATTTTTCTCGCTTGCTGGTCTCTGTATTTGTGTTTTTCCTGCTGCTGGGGTGTCTTGTGAGCACTGGTCTTCTACCTTCATAGCTCCCATAGCTATTGGAGAAGAAGATACGTGTTGGGGGCAATTTTTAGAAAACGACATTCACCCCCCCCCCTCTGTCGCCATTTCGGTCCAACAGAAATGAATCGCCTTGGGCGGTTACTTGATTGGTGAGAAGTGTTGACCTTAGTGACCGAGGTTATGGTTGAGTTGTGTGAAAAGTTTAGTCATTAGATCTGAGGATTACCTATCAAGTATACCAGAAATTCATTGTAAGAGTCTTAAAGGTTGAAATGTGGGCTTTGCATTTTTTTATGCTAGCATCTTGGTTTTCCATGATTAGATTCCAAGAGTTATGGTGATGTTTGATAGAATCCTTGGGAAGCAGTAAATGAGCATGAAGGTGGTGAATTTAAAGTTGAACATCCTTAACGGATTTAGGTGATGTGAATGTGGCTGTAAGCTATATCGTGGTGTGTTGGGAATTATTTATCAAAGAAATTCCTCTGCTAGAGAAGTTGATCAGGGTATGTTATTGTGGATTTAAAAGAGTCTCTTTACATAGGTGTGGAATTTGTGTTCAGCTTGAGCATAGCCATAAGGTTGCTAATTTAAGAGAAAAGAGTTAGAATGTTATGCGACGATTTGGGATCCTATGGTTTAAGAGAAAGTTAAATTCTTAAAAGAAAGATGGTGGAAAAGAGCATGATCTTGCTTAGTGAGATATTCTCTTAGTTTTTATTTGAGCTTTGTGTTTATGATGGATGTCTATTACATATTGAGTGGGTTCTTGTCGGTTTGTCTGGTTCTTTCCAGTTAAGAAAAAAAAGGTTAATCTGGTTATTCGAGGGGTTTCGTTTTTGGCTTATGTGGCATTTATTTCTAAACTGTCTACTTGAAAGGTGTAAAGGTTTTCATGTTGAGTCTTTGTCTTTGGATTGGGCTCTTCTGAAGGGAAGATGGTTTTGAGTTGGTTGCATTAAGACTCTTTTGTTTTCAGTCGGGAACTGTTGTGCGTCCCTGGTTAAAAGAGGTGCTCATTGTTAAAGTGAAGAGATCGATTGATACAAGGAGCAAGAATTTTGTGTGTTTGTGCAGGTTGTGTGGTTTAGTACCCAAGGGAGTGTTGGCCCAAGGTATAATGGTTGTTTCTGTAAGTTGGAGAGACTGGGTAGAGAGCGTATTGCTAGAACCGTCTTGAGTCCTAGCGTAGCGCACAGATCGTTTTGTATGACCTAGTGTCGAGGGAGTACTGGAGGAATCTGGAGCATGAAGTTTCGTTTGAGCCGTTGACCCACGGGTAAGACCATGCCTTCGAGACGTGTCCATCGAGTGACTCTTGAAAGGATGGGACAGGTAGTAAGGCGTAACGCGTCAGTACGTCAAGGTGTTTTGTCGCAGCAGACCGAGAGAGAGGCCACATGGGAATTGGAATCTCGCATGCGTGATCAATACCCAGAGTTTTTCACATCAGGTGCGTGTTTATGACTAAGGTTAATTGTAATTATAGCATTGTGAAAGTATGATTAGAATTCGGGGTCGAATTCTGTTTAAGGGGGGTAGAATGTAATATCCCGGGCGAGATTCGTCAGTTACTAATTTAATCAGGGAAAAAGGGGGGAATTCTGCAATTTAGCGGCAACCTGGGCTTGGGCCGAGGCCCAAGAGGTGGCCGGCCAAGGGAAAAGGGGGGGAGGCGCCCACCCCCAAACCCTAGCCGCCCCTCTCCCCTAACCGCCCCTCCACCTCCCTTGTGCGCATCTCCCTCTTCCTCCTTGCGCCCCCTTTGGCCAGCAGCGTCTCCCTCGCCTCCATGGACGCCCCCTGCGATTGGTGAAGGGATCCCGATTGCTGCGGTTCGAGAGGAGGAGAGCAAACGTCCGCCGGGAAGAGTTGTGGATTTGGAAGGTGGAGATTAGGATGGGAAAAGGAAGGGAGGTAGAGATCGTGTGGAGTTCTTCATGTTCTTCAGCGATTGGTTAAGGGTAATTACTCCTAATTCTCCCCGCTAGCTGCATATTTAGTTGATTAGCAATGTCGGTTTTCGGATCTGCTCAGGACAGCCTCTGTTAGACGGTCTTTTTGATATAGATCCGTGGGGATTCAGGTCTGGTCTTCTCCTAGAGATTTGTAGAGGACATCTTTAGCTTTCCAGGAAGTTCTAGAACGCGTCATTCGGACCTCTGTAGAAAAAGTTATGAATTTTCTAGTCGGACTGTCCTGTAGATCGGGGAAATTCCTGTCAGGTTTCGGTAGATGAGTTTGGGCGATTAGAAATCAGGAGAATCAAAGGATCTCCATATTATGGAAGTTTTATATATTTTCCTTAGCTTTCCAGAAAGGTCAAGAAATCCGGATTCCGACTCTCGGGGTGAAAGTTATGACAATTTTAGTGCGCTGTCCAGAGAACTCGTTACAGAATTGATGTTCTAGAAAGTTAGATGGTGCGGGTAGAAGTTGGCCGAATCAGGGAGACTCACCAACTAGGTTTAGTTAGATAATTTAATTATATTTCCAGAGAATCTGAGAACGCCCTGTTCGGACTTCTGTACCATTAGATAAGGATTTTTGAAGTTGACTGTCTGTAGAGGGGGACAGGGTGGCCGAAAGGATCTGGGGTTTTGAGTCAAGTTAAACATGTTGGGTTAGTTTGGGGGTGTTTTGTTTAATCTAAAGATTCGTTACTGTTGCCTTAGCGATTATTAAAATTATGGTTCAGGAGGAGGACGGATTCCAGGGGCCGCGCCTTCTTTTCATCCCCCGTTTCCTCGCGGTTAAGGCAAGTATATTTATGGATATAATAGATATTATCGAATGGTATAGTTTGATAAATTCTATAAGAATTTGAGTTTTTCATGATTGTTATGGTGATATGATTGGTAATGTTCATGGTTGCTAATGCTTTGAGTTATGTGTTAATCACGGATGTTTGAGAGTTATGGAGTCTATGAATATGAACTTTTGTAGTATGAATATGTTATTCATATGCAATGTTGATGCGGATGCATGTTGTATTAATGAGAGAATTTCTGGTGCATAGTAATCGTGAATGCAATTTTATTTATTGAGATATTCACGTTTGTGCATCATGTTGATTATTGAAGTCTTGGTCACGAGATGACCAAGCGTCGAGGTCCCCGTCATGTTGATGTCATGACGGGCTAAAGGTCCCCATACTTGTGGAGTATGGGCAATTGGTCCCTGTACCAGATGGTACAGGCATGGGTGTGCATTGACGGATGCACACTCCGCATTACCGGTAAAATGCGAAAGAGAAGAGTTAAAGAGATTCTTTTGATCATATTGCATAGCATGATTTATTTATGTGATTGATGGTTGAACATGAGGAATGATGTTTACTTTTACTCTTGTTGCCACTATTTATATTTGCTGAGTCGTTGGACTCACTCTTGTTGTTGTTGTGGTTGCTGTTTGTTTTTAGGTACCTACGTGGGACCGGCATGCATAGGGATAAAGATGGATTAGCTTGGTTGCACTTGCACGGTCCATTCACCTTGGAAGAAATAAAGAACCTTAAACATTATTTGTTGAATAAGTTAAGTGGTAACTGATTAAAAATCATCAAGTTTAGACTGTAATAAAGATTTAGAACTTTTACATTGCTTCCGTTCTTTATTTAAGTTTTGTGGTTGCGAGTGTGATAGCAAACATAATTCAGTTTGTTTAGAATTGAATATTTATTGTTTACTATTATTCAGATCATTTGTCTATGCATGTTGAAACCTTTGATTTACTCATTAAACAAAGGAGGTTCTGCCGAAATTTTGTAAGGTGAATATATGTTCGTCTTTAATATGTTGTTAGTTTAGTAGCATTCCAGGTCATTGCTTGGCTGGGGTGTTACAACTGCTCCACCGTCCCACCTCGAGTGGCATCCACTGTTGCGCTGCCCAGATATGCAACCACCTTCTCCCGCGCCTCCGCGGGACTCGCCACTGGCAGCCTCATGCTCGACGCCTAACCCTACGCCACTCCACTGGCCCACCTCCTACGACGATGCCATCGTGTTCGTCCTCTCCACCAGGAACCACTTCCTCAGCCCTTGTGTGTGGAGGGTGCAGTAGGCCGCCAAAGGGCTCCGCGGTCCCATCAACCGTCAATCCATCACGGAATCACCGCCGACCAGCAACCGACGATACCCTGAGCCACAATC
The DNA here is from genome assembly GCA_017311315.1 of Dendrocalamus latiflorus. Lineage (NCBI taxonomy): Eukaryota > Viridiplantae > Streptophyta > Magnoliopsida > Poales > Poaceae > Dendrocalamus > Dendrocalamus latiflorus. The sequence continues at coordinate 45,061,381 of CM029663.1, forward strand.
TCTTTTTTTCTCTGACCCTCTCTTACCCATTGTGTAGCCTGTTCCCATTGGGCATACCTAGTTTTTATTGGGTATGGGCAATATGAGCTCAAATGGAATGGGTATGGTATAGTTGGGTATGGGCTGGGTAAATCGAAACCCTCCCGAGGATTCGGCATGGGTCAACCTCGCTTGTGTTGCTTGTTGCTTCCAACACCCGAGAAATAGAACAAACATAAACCTCCTCGAGCCTAAGTGATGTTGTTGACATAACACAAGTTTCATGATATTATCTTCTGTGTTTAGACTTTAGATCCATTGCCGTTTCTCAAGTAAAAAACAAAATTCCAAGAAAAAAATTGTAATCAACATCATTGATTTTCGTCTACAAAGTTTACTCTATCAGTTTGTATTGAGATCCAATATTTAATAAGTAGAAAATGAAGTGATGTTGCTCAAACAACAAGGAAAATAGTACATAAAGTGCGTTATTAGAAAAAAAATACAATTTATCGAGGTAAATCCAACTAAGAAACAAGTTCTTGCTCCATCGTATAGCATCGAGTACCATCCTGACTTGAATTAACAACAGTATCAGACTCCATGTACTGGTTCCGAGAAGTAGAGTTTGGCTTGTACGGTAATAATGGCTCGGGTTCAATATCCTCTTGTATCTCTTGGGGATTTTTCTTTGTTATCTTAGCTCTTAGGAGCTGCAATCTTAGCTCCACATCTTTCATTGTCGGCCTCTCTTCTCCTTTGGGTCTTAAGCATATATCTGCAAGTGAGGCTATCTCGTCAATTTCTCTTTGATTTGCTTCCTCAATGACTTGAGCATCCACTATTTCTATTGTAGCATTGTCTCGTTGCCTTTGAAGGAAGTAATGACACAAGTTCTGATTTTCACCATAGCAATTGAGAAAGATTGGCTTCTTTCTTGTTAGGAGCTCAACTAGTATCACGCCAAAACTATAGACATCACTCTTTCCATTTAATTGTCCTGTATGGTAATATTTTGGATCCAAATATCCAAATGTCCCTTGTACAATAGTGACGATATGGGTTTCATCAATAGAAACTGATCTTGAAGTACCAAAATCTGAAACCTTGGTAGTGAAGCTGTCATTTAGGAGTATATTGGCAGATTTGACGTCTCTATGAAAGATCGGTATTGAAGCAGTAGAATGGAGATAAGCAAGAGCACTTGCAGCCGCAAGAGCAATCCTAATACGGTCATCCCATGTTAACAAGCATTTGATACTCAAATCACTGTGAAGAAGGTCGTAAAGTGTACCATTGGAGATAAATTCATACACAAGCAAAGGTACCTCTGATTCAAGGTAGCAACCAAAAAGCTTGACCACATTGCGATGAATGATTTGAGACAAGATAGCAACCTCATTGACAAATTGGTCTATCTCACGCTGCTCTACAATTTTGGATTTTTTTTATGGCTACCACACGTTGATCTGCTAAAATTCCCTTATAAACCATGCCATGTCCTCCACAGCCAAAAATGCGTGTTGGGTCAAAGTTATTTGTTGCCTTCTCTAGCTCTTCTAAAGAAAATATTTTTGTGCTATGTGCAACGATTTTGTCAGATGAGATCAATTGCTCTAGGAGTAGACCTTTGTTTTTTTTTAAATACGCCCTCCGAACTTTCTTTTGGATGTGTGTTTTCCAGCGCCGAACTAATACAATTGCACTTAGTGTGAGAGCTAAAAGTCCCGAAGCGCAGCCAAGTCCAAAAGCAACAACTGCATCAAGTAATTATGTGCAGCAACATCAGAGTTAAACTAGACTTGATAGGAAAAGGGTGAGGTAAAGTATTGATTGCATACCCAAAAGAAGGTTATGTAGTTGCTTAGTGGAAGTACATTTCCTTTCTACAGGATCAAAATATGAGCCATGAGGGCAAGCGGTGCAACTGTAGCCTCCTTCCCAATTGTGGCATGCTCCATTACAAAAGTTGGGTATTAAACACTCATCAGTATCTGCAAACAGTGTCTTCAAACGTGAGTTGAAGTAGATAATAATATCATACACGCAGTCTAATATGGTAGCCTTCAACTAGGCGCTAGTTTTCTCATCGAAAGTTCAGTGGTAAATCGCCATATTTTGGCTACCTAATTAATTAAGAATTTTTTAGTAGTTCAGTTTTCCATGAAATTGAGAACGAAATGCGTATGATAGAGAGAGAGAGTGGGTCTACCATTGCAACCATTTTTGACATAAGGATTTCCTTCATAGCCAACAGAGCACTTGCAACGATAACCAATGATGAAATGTCCATGCGTCGCAGTAAGACATTCACTGTGAGTGCTAACGCATGCATATGCTGTGTTTTTCTTTGCCATTTCACATGTTATATTGTTGATAGCCCACTTCCAAACTCCATTTTGTTCAGAGAAGTCAAAATCTTCTAGTTCGCCAAGAAGTTCTCCGAAATTTCCGCCTTCATCATCTATGTTCATTGACATCATCTTTGTATGAGCATCTCCAAGGATTGATGTCCTATCGACAAACAGGAGTGCATCACGTACTGAGATATTTGTCACTTGGTATTGTGCGGGTGGTGTTCCAATAAGAGCTTGATTGTTTGTGCAATTCAGTTGAAATTTCCTATTTGCAGAACATCCTGGTTCGAGCCCAAAGGGGAATGGGATACTTGTATTGCCACATGATCTAGAACAGCTCAGCTTGTCCTTAGTGGAGTCATACTCTGTTCCAGTTAAGAAATATTAAGGAACAATTATATATAATGATAAACAATAGCTACTATAATGGATCCTTTCAGCTTTCCCAGCAGGCCAGCAGTAGGATCGGTTTATAACAATTGTTTAGACATATGTAAAAATTTAAAAAACCATTTATACATCATAAACATTAGATATAGAGAATGATTTCTTTTGGATGGGTTGATAAAAAAAAGAATAAAACAGCATCGGTCGTTTTACTGACGAATACGTGCGCGTTGTTATAAGAATATTAGTTACTACACTTATCCAAGTATACTGTACACATACAGGTAACAACTTATATAATTACAGCAAAAAATGACGGAGGTTAGCAGAACTGTAATGGGATCTTCAAATAAAATTTCGTCGTGAAAGTTGATGGTATGCAGGGAAAACAATAGAAAAGCAAGCTGCAAATATTTGACAAGTAAATTTATTGAAGCAGATACCATTACGAGTTGTCTACCTACCTTGGCTGCACCCACCGGCACCTATAAGGTAAGGATTTCCAGTGTCGAAATGGTTGGTGCAGGTACAGTAGTAGCCTCCGTTGTCGATATCGTTGCATTGTTGGTTACTAGCGCACGCGTATCGCTTCTCATCCAGCTGAGCCCTTGAACAATTTTGTCCGTCTGTAATAGCGACAGCAAGTCGGGCCGGAGTAGCACCGATGGTGCCTGCGTTTATCTCGTCAGAAAGGAGATCTGCTATGCTAAACAGATAATCATTAGTGGGTGATAAGAAAGCTTTAATAGAACTACTAGCACTAGTAGTGTGTCCGTGCTAACGCTACGGTAAAATACAAAACAAGATAAAATTTGTAAAAAATAAAACGAATAATCAGATTCATTAAGATTCACGTCTCATATATTGTATAACCAAATATTTTTGTCATATAATGAATATCACATAACGACTGATCCTTTGAGGAGGCGACAACATCATTGGACTCACCCACCGACGACTTTCTTCATCCCCACATTGTTTAAACTTGAGGCTACAAAGAAAACAAACATTTTTGTCACATAAAAAAATATGAAACACAGTAAAGAAATAGGTGTTTGTGGACTATTTACTTACCACATCACCATGCTAGGACTTTATACACAATATTTTTGGTGCTCTTCCCTAAGGCATCTACTTCTTTCTTTGGTTAGCGCGACATAAAGCTGTTCATGTGAGAAAACAGGCTCTGGAAGGTAGATGCCAACATTTGGAATGGTTTGGCCCTGCGCTTTGTTTATGGTCATTGCAAAACTCAGGCGGATCGGGAATTATTTCCGCTTGAACTTGAAAGGAAGTGAGATATCGTCGGACGGAGCCATAGGGATTCTAGGAATGAACATCTTCTTGCCTGCATGGTGGCCACATCTTCTTGCCTAGTAGTGTGCCCGTGCTAACGCTACATTCTAATCAATTACGACTGGTTCCGACCACTTCTGTTGTCGTACGACCACTCAGGTAGCCGTTCGACCACTTTGCTTTGTCGCTGCGCTCGAAATACCGTGATCGCAAACTCCTACGATCACTCAGTGATGCCGACGATCACTGTTCACCGTGGTCGAACACCCTTTCGACCACGTTCACTTCTCTCAACGTGGTCGAAGTCGCTTCTGACCATGCACTGGTCTTCTCGGCGTAGTTGCAACTCCTTATGACCACCTTCACCGTGGTCGTAGCGTTTCAACGTGGTCGTAGCATCCTTACGACCACGTTCAAACTTTGTCGCAGTCGTGCGCCTTCAAATTTCCTTCGACTTCTCTCGGATGTGGTCGTATCGCTTCTCGATCTCACCGTCTTCCAATTTCGTCGTGGTCAAACGCCTTTCGACCTTGTCTACAGTAAATTTGCCGTGGTCGTAAATCTACTGTAACTTTACCGTGGTCGTAGGACCTCCCGATAACAAACATATATCGTAGTTCATACATAAAGCAGGGGAAGAAAAAGGCGATAACAAACATAAAGCAAGCTGTGTGGGCAAATTTCGACACAAGCCACCGCAAAAAAAATGGAACAAAGTACCCAATTAGCCCTCATTAGCCAGATCGTCCATGGAGTTATACTGGATGAACAATTTAAAACACAATTACATGACCGTTTTGAGACCAAAAAGGCCTTTAAGAATTCTGAAATGAATCTCAAAAAGGCGCTTCAAGGTCATGAATACGACTCCAAAAAAGGTTTATTGCGAGTCCAAAACGAACAAGGGGATATCCAAACTCAGAACATTCAAAACTTTGGCAGCACCATTTACCGCACAGGTTGCTGGTTGTAATGATTCTTCTCTTTCTTCTTTGCTGCCGCAAGCCTGGCGTTCCTCGCTGCAGCCTCAGCAGCAGCAATTTTTGCAGCTGTGTCCGTCTCTTTGCCCGATTTCTTTTTCTTCATTGAAGCCATCTTCTTTAGGCGCTCCTTAACATCCACAGAAGCTCTATCTTCATCAGCTTCTGCACTGGCAGCCTCCTCTGTCCCATCAGCTGGTTCCTGCGTTTCTTTTGGCTCCTTTGAATTCTTGTCTTTCTTTTTTTTTTTCTTCTTGGAGCACTTGCTCTCTGAAGGGGCAGGAGCATCTTCCTTTCTCTCTCCATCACCAGCTTGATTGGCACCCTTCTTCTCAGCTGCAAGAATGTATAGCATGTAAAAACAAAATCCATACAAGCAACCCAGCCACATAAAGGTATTCAGCTTCATTTTTAATGCAGAGGAATGTTCCTTCAAGTATGCACCACAAAAGAAAACATTAGGGGAAAAAAAGAGCAGCCTATACTGTAGAATTTACCATTGCTTCCATCTTGTGCAGCATTGCTTGATTCGCCAGAAATTCCCAACTCAGCCAACACAGCATCAAGTTCTGCCAATTCCTTCTTTTTCAACTCCTTTTTGGATAGTTGCCTTTCCGTATCTTTAGGTGGCGCAGTTGGAGCTGCAGCTTTCTTCATAGCAGGTTCAGCATCTTCCTCTTCATGCTCAGGTTCATCCTCAGCACCATCATCAACTTCATCATCAATGTCCTCATCATCACTCTCGATTTCCTGCAGGATGCAGAAGCAAATGCATCTAAGAATACTATCAGTAAAGTGTATAGAGATAATTAGTCCACCATGTTATACTCAGATGTTCTCCTGAACAATTGTTGCATTCAACATTAGCCAATTATGCCTTCAGTCAACAAAGTTCAAATGCAAACAAGAAAAATTATGGTAGAAATTGAGTAGATTGAACATTTGCCGGGATCTATGAAGAATAGAAAAACAAATATGATGAAAAAAGTAGATCTGGAAACTATTAATGCATACAGAAAAACAAATTTCATCACCCAACATACTGAAACATGGTGAACGGGCAGCCGTCGTCGTCGAGGATCAGGCGAAAGCAACGAAATTATCGAAATTTCTGGATCGGAGCCTGTACTGTGTAAGGAATTCATCAGTAGATGAGCAAGTTAATGACGGATGACAAACAAACGAACAATGTTATGTTTGTTCTATTAATATGCAATGAATGAGAACTAAAGTGAGCTTCACTTGAAGGCCTTGATCCCTATGCACAGGTATGAGGAATCAAGAAAGATGATGCTGTTCTTATGAGAAAGAGTGCTTATGTAGGAAGCTAAGAAAATAAACTGTTGACTACAAAGATTATACCAAAGTTTCCTTCTTCATGGTAACCAGGCTCTGCAAGGAAAGATATGCAAATTTAAGTTTCCCTAAAATCCTTGCAAGAGGAGAATTAACATTGAATATTTCATATTAAACTGTTAATAGTCCAGATACAATTGTACAACTGAATCACACAAATAACAAACAGCTTTCCAGAATCACAAAAAAGGACATATTCCAAATGTACAACTGAAGTTTCCCCCCCAGAAAACATTGCCAGGTGAAATACGAAGCTATGCCTAAGTTTTGCTGGAACTTTACCAAAAGCAAAGTAGCTAATTGTATTACAGCCAAGATATTTTCACTTCAAATCAACAATCATTCATTGTTCAACGCAAATTAAACTGATCTGAATCGTTAAATTTTCCTCAAATAAGTAATGGAAATGAAAAGTTACTGTAATATCAGTTAAAAGATTGTTCACCAAATAAGAGGTCAGAAGATAGATACATACAGCATAAAGACCTTTAAATCCTTCTCTAGCAATTATGAGGCGAACCGCATCAAGTGCAGACTTGAATTGACCGGTTTGCATTCTTTGTTTCACCACCTGAATGCAATGCTACTATTTTTAATGCAAAACAACATTATTTGTACATAATATAAAAAAAACACAGACCTCTGTGGGGACACGAATGAGAGAAGCAGCAATCCCTCCAACGGCTCCTGCAGTCTGTAGCATTCTCGTTTAGAAAATAATCCAGACATGAACCCACAAGCTATGGGGACTAAGCATTCATAAAGATGGTGTGTAATAACATTCTTGGTACTTTAACACTAAAAGTGCCATCGATAAGCTTGCAGGTATAGAAATGACAATAAACAGCAAAGTGTTACAGCCTGATCTATAGACCAAGATGCCTTGCTTTGAGCAATCAGCTAGTCCAGTAATAAGCAAAACACATGCTAACTTACAAAATGAGCAACGGCACTCAAATTTTCAGGAAATGTCTCCAATAGTTTTCTTTTAGTTGGTTCATATATTCCCACAAATACAGCAGAAGCCCTGCAGTAAGTTAAGAATTAGGCTAAGAAAATCACATAGACATAAGCAACATACATTGGAAATAAATGGCGGTGATTCCATCTCAAGGTGTCTAAGCAAAAGTGAAGCTAGGGATTATTCTGAACAGGGATATGACTGTCAGTCAAAGATGAACAGCAATACTATTATTTAGATAATACCTACTTGCAGTTTAACTATAAAAACAATCATTGCATCCAATGCTAAGTTATTATATAGTATTCCATCAATAAAGTATCCAAGAACAGAGAGCTAATACTTTAAGGTTGGGGCATACTAAGTTAACATCTTGCAGCTCCAAGTTGCTTTGACATTTACGAGGAAAAAAAAGTAACATGCACATGTTATAACTTATGTCAAGAAGCTTTCAATGCAGCAGATGCAATATGAAGAAGAGAGTGCATATATTGGGAATGAGAGGTTAACATGTGTAGACTCACGGGAGAACGCCAGCAAGATTTCCAGCTAATCCAGAATACAAGCCTTTCCATTCAATTCGACTTCCACTTTGAGCAGCCTACAGAAATAATAACAAAAGAACTACAGACAAAATGTAAATGTTGTGATTCTTCATTGCTGGTAAACCATGAGCAGAAAAAATTGGATTCATGAGAGACTGGAGGCACAAGATAGTAAATAGAAAATGAAAGAGGCATTTGTTGGTTGACAAGCGTATTAGGATTTTGTAGGCATTGCAGGCACACTTAAATAAGTATAATGCAGTAATGCACGCACAAGTGCAATCAGTATTCTTATTCAGTCCACCCTTATAAGCTGCATCAAACACAAGTCCCGAATCCCTGGAGCAATTGCTCAAGTCATTCATCTAAACGAAATCAGATATTCTCTTTTTTTTTCTGGCATGCCTTATAGGCTATAGGCACTTGGATTCGTATCAGGGTTAGACATGGCATCCATGTGCAGGTAATTAACGCAAGGCTCTTGAATTTGTGGCATTGTCAGACAATGGCATCCATACCCAGGTAACTCCGGGCACTTAGCACAAATAAGACTTGCAGGAATAGATTATGCGGTCTAGTTGGCTTGCCATTACAAGCAAGCAAGATTGAAAGCCACAAGCACCTGTTAACCTTTCATGTGAGAATGAACTATACAGCTAACATCTTCAGACTACAGACTACATGTTAAAAGACAAAAATGGATAATGTGCTGTGCAAAACTGATTCACCTGAAGTCGTGTTTTAATTGTATCGATTGGGTACAGGGCTGTTTCCACCACAACACCAGCAGTTCCTCCAGCTATGACGCCCTCTGCAACAGACAAAATTATAAATATATAAAAATTAGTTGCATCGCAGCGCAAAGATGCTGCAAAACGGATTGCATAACAGGAATACAGAAAAGAAGGTGCATTAATGCCTACCAAGTTTGCAGAAAGCAAACGGACTTATCGGGGGTGCGTAGCGCACTACCGTGGCATCCATGGATAGAAGCAGCAGCAGAAAGGTAAGGGAGGAGTTGACGCACCAAACAAAACCTGAAGGAAGTTGAACGGCTTCTCTTCTCCACTTGCGCCCATGACTGATTTCTCTCCCTCCGCCGCGAGTTTCCACCTGCTCACCGCAACACCACCCTACACAAATTAGGAAGAAAAGCTCGACTTTTTCAGTGGACCAAATAAAACTGCGCTCAATCAGAGAACAAGAACTGAACCAAAAAAACATCACAAAAGGATGTTGTTAAGTGGCAGAAAAATCTCACCTCTGCGACATCAAGACGCTGGCAATCCATGGCCGCTACTGCCACCTGCTCGTAAAGCGTCCACTCTGCATCGAAAGAAATTACCGGAGCTGCAAAGTTAGACACAAAAGCCTAATTCAACATATCCCACAGAGCTGCACTGCAATCTAACGCGAGAGTTTCCAGAGCAGCTGCCCATCCAAATCCACCGCACCGCACCCACGGATAGATCGGAGTGGCGAGAGAGACCTAACCGGAAGAGACCACGAGATCTATCTATCAATCTATCTACCGAGCAGAATTGCACGGATCAGTGGGGAAGGAAGAGGGGGGAAAGGGCAGGGAGCGCGTTACGTTCTGAGGCGAGGCGGGAGCGGGCGGAGGAGTCGTTGAGGAGGGAGAGGCCGAGGCGGAGGACGGGGGCGGCCTTCGGGGGAGGCGGCGGCCTTCGAGGGAGGCGGCGGAGGCGGCGGCCGGGAGTCGATTCGGCGGAGGCGGCGGCCTTCGGGGAGGAGGCGAGAGACGCGAGGGCGGAGCGGATCTGGCGGCGAAGCAGCGGAAAAACCGAGGGGGCGCGGGGGTGGGGAGGAGCAGCGGAAAAATCGAGGGGGCGCGGGTGGGGAGGGGAGGAGGAGGCGGCGGCGCAGGGTGGGGTGGGCAGGAGGAGGAGGCGGTGGCGGCGCAGGGTGGGGGGAGGAGGAGGCGGCGGCGGAGCGGAGGGGTGGGGGGAGGAGGAGGCGGCGGCTGAGCGGGGGAGGAGGAGGAGCGGGGGAGACGGAGGCGGAGGAGGAGCGAGGGTCGGGCGGAAATTTCGCGAGTGGGGGGAGATCAGAGAGAGAGAGGAGAGCGGGACTGCGGAGGAGGCCCACGCGTAGCGAGCTGCGGAGAACTGCAGAGAAGAGCGGGACGCGGGAGGGTACTGCAGATCCATTGAAGGATGGCCGTCGGATATGGTTGAGTAAGGAGAGAGAATGGAGGAGAGTTAATCTGGTGCGCACGTTTTTAGGATGGTGTATTTCTGGGTATATATTGTGGTGTGGATGTAGTTAAGGTCATGACTGTAGAGCAGATAATTGTTGAGTGGATGTAGGATAATTTTAACTGGTGGTTTATTAGTTTAGATATTTTTGGTGCTCTTCCCTAAGGCATCTACTTCTTTCTTTGGTTAGCGCGACATAAAGCTGTTCATGTGAGAAAACAGGCTCTGGAAGGTAGATGCCAACATTTGGAATGGTTTGGCCCTGCGCTTTGTTTATGGTCATTGCAAAACTCAGGCGGATCGGGAATTATTTCCGCTTGAACTTGAAAGGAAGTGAGATATCGTCGGACGGAGCCATAGGGATTCTAGGAATGAACATCTTCTTGCCTGCATGGTGGCCACATCTTCTTGCCTAGTAGTGTGCCCGTGCTAACGCTACATTCTAATCAATTACGACTGGTTCCGACCACTTCTGTTGCCGTACGACCACTCAGGTAGCCGTTCGACCACTTTGCTTTGTCGCTGCGCTCGAAATACCGTGATCGCAAACTCCTACGATCACTCAGTGATGCCGACGATCACTGTTCACCGTGGTCGAACACCCTTTCGACCACGTTCACTTCTCTCAACGTGGTCGAAGTCGCTTCTGACCATGCACTGGTCTTCTCGGCGTAGTTGCAACTCCTTATGACCACCTTCACCGTGGTCGTAGCGTTTCAACGTGGTCGTAGCATCCTTACGACCACGTTCAAACTTTGTCGCAGTCGTGCGCCTTCAAATTTCCTTCGACTTCTCTCGGATGTGGTCGTATCGCTTCTCGATCTCACCGTCTTCCAATTTCGTCGTGGTCAAACGCCTTTCGACCTTGTCTACAGTAAATTTGCCGTGGTCGTAAATCTACTGTAACTTTACCGTGGTCGTAGGACCTCCCGATAACAAACATATATCGTAGTTCATACATAAAGCAGGGGAAGAAAAAGGCGATAACAAACATAAAGCAAGCTGTGTGGGCAAATTTCGACACAAGCCACCGCAAAAAAAATGGAACAAAGTACCCAATTAGCCCTCATTAGCCAGATCGTCCATGGAGTTATACTGGATGAACAATTTAAAACACAATTACATGACCGTTTTGAGACCAAAAAGGCCTTTAAGAATTCTGAAATGAATCTCAAAAAGGCGCTTCAAGGTCATGAATACGACTCCAAAAAAGGTTTATTGCGAGTCCAAAACGAACAAGGGGATATCCAAACTCAGAACATTCAAAACTTTGGCAGCACCATTTACCGCACAGGTTGCTGGTTGTAATGATTCTTCTCTTTCTTCTTTGCTGCCGCAAGCCTGGCGTTCCTCGCTGCAGCCTCAGCAGCAGCAATTTTTGCAGCTGTGTCCGTCTCTTTGCCCGATTTCTTTTTCTTCATTGAAGCCATCTTCTTTAGGCGCTCCTTAACATCCACAGAAGCTCTATCTTCATCAGCTTCTGCACTGGCAGCCTCCTCTGTCCCATCAGCTGGTTCCTGCGTTTCTTTTGGCTCCTTTGAATTCTTGTCTTTCTTTTTTTTTTTCTTCTTGGAGCACTTGCTCTCTGAAGGGGCAGGAGCATCTTCCTTTCTCTCTCCATCACCAGCTTGATTGGCACCCTTCTTCTCAGCTGCAAGAATGTATAGCATGTAAAAACAAAATCCATACAAGCAACCCAGCCACATAAAGGTATTCAGCTTCATTTTTAATGCAGAGGAATGTTCCTTCAAGTATGCACCACAAAAGAAAACATTAGGGGAAAAAAAGAGCAGCCTATACTGTAGAATTTACCATTGCTTCCATCTTGTGCAGCATTGCTTGATTCGCCAGAAATTCCCAACTCAGCCAACACAGCATCAAGTTCTGCCAATTCCTTCTTTTTCAACTCCTTTTTGGATAGTTGCCTTTCCGTATCTTTAGGTGGCGCAGTTGGAGCTGCAGCTTTCTTCATAGCAGGTTCAGCATCTTCCTCTTCATGCTCAGGTTCATCCTCAGCACCATCATCAACTTCATCATCAATGTCCTCATCATCACTCTCGATTTCCTGCAGGATGCAGAAGCAAATGCATCTAAGAATACTATCAGTAAAGTGTATAGAGATAATTAGTCCACCATGTTATACTCAGATGTTCTCCTGAACAATTGTTGCATTCAACATTAGCCAATTATGCCTTCAGTCAACAAAGTTCAAATGCAAACAAGAAAAATTATGGTAGAAATTGAGTAGATTGAACATTTGCCGGGATCTATGAAGAATAGAAAAACAAATATGATGAAAAAAGTAGATCTGGAAACTATTAATGCATACAGAAAAACAAATTTCATCACCCAACATACTGAAACATGGTGAACGGGCAGCCGTCGTCGTCGAGGATCAGGCGAAAGCAACGAAATTATCGAAATTTCTGGATCGGAGCCTGTACTGTGTAAGGAATTCATCAGTAGATGAGCAAGTTAATGACGGATGACAAACAAACGAACAATGTTATGTTTGTTCTATTAATATGCAATGAATGAGAACTAAAGTGAGCTTCACTTGAAGGCCTTGATCCCTATGCACAGGTATGAGGAATCAAGAAAGATGATGCTGTTCTTATGAGAAAGAGTGCTTATGTAGGAAGCTAAGAAAATAAACTGTTGACTACAAAGATTATACCAAAGTTTCCTTCTTCATGGTAACCAGGCTCTGCAAGGAAAGATATGCAAATTTAAGTTTCCCTAAAATCCTTGCAAGAGGAGAATTAACATTGAATATTTCATATTAAACTGTTAATAGTCCAGATACAATTGTACAACTGAATCACACAAATAACAAACAGCTTTCCAGAATCACAAAAAAGGACATATTCCAAATGTACAACTGAAGTTTCCCCCCCAGAAAACATTGCCAGGTGAAATACGAAGCTATGCCTAAGTTTTGCTGGAACTTTACCAAAAGCAAAGTAGCTAATTGTATTACAGCCAAGATATTTTCACTTCAAATCAACAATCATTCATTGTTCAACGCAAATTAAACTGATCTGAATCGTTAAATTTTCCTCAAATAAGTAATGGAAATGAAAAGTTACTGTAATATCAGTTAAAAGATTGTTCACCAAATAAGAGGTCAGAAGATAGATACATACAGCATAAAGACCTTTAAATCCTTCTCTAGCAATTATGAGGCGAACCGCATCAAGTGCAGACTTGAATTGACCGGTTTGCATTCTTTGTTTCACCACCTGAATGCAATGCTACTATTTTTAATGCAAAACAACATTATTTGTACATAATATAAAAAAAACACAGACCTCTGTGGGGACACGAATGAGAGAAGCAGCAATCCCTCCAACGGCTCCTGCAGTCTGTAGCATTCTCGTTTAGAAAATAATCCAGACATGAACCCACAAGCTATGGGGACTAAGCATTCATAAAGATGGTGTGTAATAACATTCTTGGTACTTTAACACTAAAAGTGCCATCGATAAGCTTGCAGGTATAGAAATGACAATAAACAGCAAAGTGTTACAGCCTGATCTATAGACCAAGATGCCTTGCTTTGAGCAATCAGCTAGTCCAGTAATAAGCAAAACACATGCTAACTTACAAAATGAGCAACGGCACTCAAATTTTCAGGAAATGTCTCCAATAGTTTTCTTTTAGTTGGTTCATATATTCCCACAAATACAGCAGAAGCCCTGCAGTAAGTTAAGAATTAGGCTAAGAAAATCACATAGACATAAGCAACATACATTGGAAATAAATGGCGGTGATTCCATCTCAAGGTGTCTAAGCAAAAGTGAAGCTAGGGATTATTCTGAACAGGGATATGACTGTCAGTCAAAGATGAACAGCAATACTATTATTTAGATAATACCTACTTGCAGTTTAACTATAAAAACAATCATTGCATCCAATGCTAAGTTATTATATAGTATTCCATCAATAAAGTATCCAAGAACAGAGAGCTAATACTTTAAGGTTGGGGCATACTAAGTTAACATCTTGCAGCTCCAAGTTGCTTTGACATTTACGAGGAAAAAAAAGTAACATGCACATGTTATAACTTATGTCAAGAAGCTTTCAATGCAGCAGATGCAATATGAAGAAGAGAGTGCATATATTGGGAATGAGAGGTTAACATGTGTAGACTCACGGGAGAACGCCAGCAAGATTTCCAGCTAATCCAGAATACAAGCCTTTCCATTCAATTCGACTTCCACTTTGAGCAGCCTACAGAAATAATAACAAAAGAACTACAGACAAAATGTAAATGTTGTGATTCTTCATTGCTGGTAAACCATGAGCAGAAAAAATTGGATTCATGAGAGACTGGAGGCACAAGATAGTAAATAGAAAATGAAAGAGGCATTTGTTGGTTGACAAGCGTATTGGGATTTTGTAGGCATTGCAGGCACACTTAAATAAGTATAATGCAGTAATGCACGCACAAGTGCAATCAGTATTCTTATTCAGTCCACCCTTATAAGCTGCATCAAACACAAGTCCCGAATCCCTGGAGCAATTGCTCAAGTCATTCATCTAAACGAAATCAGATATTCTCTTTTTTTTTCTGGCATGCCTTATAGGCTATAGGCACTTGGATTCGTATCAGGGTTAGACATGGCATCCATGTGCAGGTAATTAACGCAAGGCTCTTGAATTTGTGGCATTGTCAGACAATGGCATCCATACCCAGGTAACTCCGGGCACTTAGCACAAATAAGACTTGCAGGAATAGATTATGCGGTCTAGTTGGCTTGCCATTACAAGCAAGCAAGATTGAAAGCCACAAGCACCTGTTAACCTTTCATGTGAGAATGAACTATACAGCTAACATCTTCAGACTACAGACTACATGTTAAAAGACAAAAATGGATAATGTGCTGTGCAAAACTGATTCACCTGAAGTCGTGTTTTAATTGTATCGATTGGGTACAGGGCTGTTTCCACCACAACACCAGCAGTTCCTCCAGCTATGACGCCCTCTGCAACAGACAAAATTATAAATATATAAAAATTAGTTGCATCGCAGCGCAAAGATGCTGCAAAACGGATTGCATAACAGGAATACAGAAAAGAAGGTGCATTAATGCCTACCAAGTTTGCAGAAAGCAAACGGACTTATCGGGGGTGCGTAGCGCACTACCGTGGCATCCATGGATAGAAGCAGCAGCAGAAAGGTAAGGGAGGAGTTGACGCACCAAACAAAACCTGAAGGAAGTTGAACGGCTTCTCTTCTCCACTTGCGCCCATGACTGATTTCTCTCCCTCCGCCGCGAGTTTCCACCTGCTCACCGCAACACCACCCTACACAAATTAGGAAGAAAAGCTCGACTTTTTCAGTGGACCAAATAAAACTGCGCTCAATCAGAGAACAAGAACTGAACCAAAAAAACATCACAAAAGGATGTTGTTAAGTGGCAGAAAAATCTCACCTCTGCGACATCAAGACGCTGGCAATCCATGGCCGCTACTGCCACCTGCTCGTAAAGCGTCCACTCTGCATCGAAAGAAATTACCGGAGCTGCAAAGTTAGACACAAAAGCCTAATTCAACATATCCCACAGAGCTGCACTGCAATCTAACGCGAGAGTTTCCAGAGCAGCTGCCCATCCAAATCCACCGCACCGCACCCACGGATAGATCGGAGTGGCGAGAGAGACCTAACCGGAAGAGACCACGAGATCTATCTATCAATCTATCTACCGAGCAGAATTGCACGGATCAGTGGGGAAGGAAGAGGGGGGAAAGGGCAGGGAGCGCGTTACGTTCTGAGGCGAGGCGGGAGCGGGCGGAGGAGTCGTTGAGGAGGGAGAGGCCGAGGCGGAGGACGGGGGCGGCCTTCGGGGGAGGCGGCGGCCTTCGAGGGAGGCGGCGGAGGCGGCGGCCGGGAGTCGATTCGGCGGAGGCGGCGGCCTTCGGGGAGGAGGCGAGAGACGCGAGGGCGGAGCGGATCTGGCGGCGAAGCAGCGGAAAAAACCGAGGGGGCGCGGGGGTGGGGAGGAGCAGCGGAAAAATCGAGGGGGCGCGGGTGGGGAGGGGAGGAGGAGGCGGCGGCGCAGGGTGGGGTGGGCAGGAGGAGGAGGCGGTGGCGGCGCAGGGTGGGGGGAGGAGGAGGCGGCGGCGGAGCGGAGGGGTGGGGGGAGGAGGAGGCGGCGGCTGAGCGGGGGAGGAGGAGGAGCGGGGGAGACGGAGGCGGAGGAGGAGCGAGGGTCGGGCGGAAATTTCGCGAGTGGGGGGAGATCAGAGAGAGAGAGGAGAGCGGGACTGCGGAGGAGGCCCACGCGTAGCGAGCTGCGGAGAACTGCAGAGAAGAGCGGGACGCGGGAGGGTACTGCAGATCCATTGAAGGATGGCCGTCGGATATGGTTGAGTAAGGAGAGAGAATGGAGGAGAGTTAATCTGGTGCGCACGTTTTTAGGATGGTGTATTTCTGGGTATATATTGTGGTGTGGATGTAGTTAAGGTCATGACTGTAGAGCAGATAATTGTTGAGTGGATGTAGGATAATTTTAACTGGTGGTTTATTAGTTTAGATTTACAACGGGCTTTGCTCCGGTTTCTTCTTTCTGGATGATGGTAAATTTAATGGCCCGAAGGTTTCGATTGAGGAGGATGTTGCAGCATCCCATGCCAGAGCAGGATTTTCCCTCTACTTCCTTTTGCATGATCGTCACGTTTGCGCACACAGTTGCGCAATAACCCATGACCTCGCCAGTATCAGGGTCAAACATGTGGGCCTCTATTCCGCAACCGACGATCACCAGAGTATGAGACATGTAACCTTGATAATCAAATTGAAGGATCCCCCCGGGGGCCTCCCACGACCTGTCGTAGGTGCCGAGTACACCGGGCGTGGTGGCGATGTTGAAGATGATAGGAGCCTGCAGATAAAATGGACCGGCGGTATTAATCTGAATGGTGGTGTCACCCAGATAGAGCTTGGCAGGATTGGTGGTGCGGTTGCAGGTAAGCTCGAAGCCTGGCCGGAAGCAGCGGTGCCCGATGCCGAAGGGGTACGATATGTCGACACGCCCGCAGGATTTAGGGCAGTGCGCAATATCGGTGGCAGAGGGAGGCGCTCCTGATGCCCACCGCATGGCGGCAACCGCGGCTAGGTACATGAATAGCAGCCGCAGCATGGTCGCTTGGACATTAGTTGCAGCCATATACTCCATAACAGAGCTTCGTGTGCTATGGGAATGCTTGTATTGCACGGGGACAAACTTCAGGTTGTTATATACTAAGAGTAGCGTTCCACTTCCATATATCGTATAGTGGTAGACTTGTTATTTGTGACTCAGACTCAGGTCTCCAGTCTAGGCGACGCAACGCGGCGTTGACTTGGGTCTCCAGTCTAGTCCAAGATAACGCACAAAATGGGGCATTGGTGGATGGCACCACACACGAATGTCTGACGTTTAAATAGGATGATGACGACTACTGTGCCATCCAAAACGAAAATGCCATATTCTTTTTGGCTTTTCAATCGTATATAGCTTCGATTTCTTTCATCAATAACTATTTATTAAATAGGATTCTTTAGGGGCTGCTTATTTAGGCTTCAGCTTATGATTTTTGGATTCTAGTTCACATTTTTTTTTGCTTTTTTGGGTTTTCTGTCTTTTCTTTTTTTCCCTTATTCGTTTGCATTGTCTGTGATGAGCTAACATATTTTTCTATTTTTAATTTTTTTAAAATTTAATTACACCAAATAAACCATTATCAGTTACAATACAGTTCAATTCTAGATTCTTCTTATCACTCTAAATCCCTTGTTTCGAGCATAACTTTTGTAAAAAAAAATAATAGCATCATCCTCACTTTTGTAAAAAAACAAATGTAGTGACATATAAGGCCCTTCTTTTCGGTTTCTGCTTTTGACTTTTCTATAGTAACTAGTTTTCAAATGGCGTGTCTTTTGAGAATGGGATCTATAAATTAATTGTAGTAGACACTGTAGAGACTTCATCTATATCAGTCAAAACCCCACGCGAATTTTTCTTATTCTATACTCTCTCACACGAACAGTCAAAAGCCACCAGGTGCTGCCTAAAAATATATGCCCGTATTGTCGTACCACTACAACATATCTCTACATAGATGAGAATAGAAACACCTTCATTTATTGATAGTACTTCATCAAGTACAAGAGTGATTCACTGATCCATAAATAACCAGATATTGTGGCATTCCAAATGGGATCTAGCTTCCTTTCAGCTTTCCCAGCCGGCCAGCAGTTGGATCGGCTTATAATAATTGTGTAGACATATGTAAAATTTTTTAAAAAATCATTTATACATTATAAACATTAGATATAGAGAATGATTTCTTTTGGATGGGTTGATAAAAAAAGAATAAAACAGCATCAGTCGTTTTACTAACGAATATGTGCGCATTGTTATAAGAAATATTAGTTACTACACTTATCCAAGTATACTGTATACATACAGGTAACAACCTTAATAATTATAGCAAAAAATGACGGAGGTTAGTTGAAATTGTTGAGGAATCGGAGGCAACCGCGGCTAGGTACATCAATAGCAGCCGCAGCATGGTCGCTTGGACATTAGTTGCAGCCATATACTCCATAACAGAGCTTCGTGTGCTATGGGAATGCTTGTATTGCACGGGGACAAACTTTCAGGTTGCTATATACTACTAGAGTACTAGTGTAGTGTTCTTTGTTTTTGTCTGACTCAGATCTCCAGTCTAGTCGACGCAACGGGACGTTGACTTGTTAAAGTATGTCATTGTTAACGCACAAAATACGGCATTGATCGATGGCACCACACAAGAATGTCAGGTTTAAATACGATGATGACGACTACTGTGCCATCCAAAACGAAAATGCTATGTTCTTTTTGGCTTTTCAATCGTGTTTAGCTTCGATTTCTTTCATCAATAACTATTTATTAGATAGGATTTCTTAGGGGCTGCTCATTTGGGCTTCAGCTTATGGTTTTGCCATTCTAATTCACTATTCTTTGATTTCATTTTTTGGCTTTTTTGTTTTTGGGGCTTTTTGCCATTTCTTTTTCCCCATATTTGTTTGCATTGTCCGTGATAAGCTAACATATTTTCCATTTTTAATTTTTTAAATTTTAATTGCACCAAATAAACCATTATCAGTTACAGTGCAATTCAGTTCTAAATTCTTCTTATAACACCAAATCCCTTCTTTCGAGCATAACTTTTGTAGAAAAAAAAATAATAGCATCGTCCTCACTTTTGTAAAAAAACAAATGTAGTGACATATAAGGCTCCTTCTTTTCAGCTTCTGCTTTTAGCTTTTCTATAGTAACTGATTTTCTGTAGCAACTAACTTTCAAACGAAGTATCTTTTGAGAATGGGATCTATAAATTAATTATAGTAAACATTGTCATGACTTCATCTATATCAGTCAAAACCCTACGCGAGTTTTTCTTACTCCATACTCTCTCACACGAATAGCCAAAAGCCACCAGCCGCAACCAAAAACCACCAAGCGCTGCCAAAAAAATATGCCCGTATTGCCGTACTACTACAACATATCTCTACATAGATGAGAATAGAAACACCTTCATTTATTGATAGTACTTCATCAAGTACAAGAGTGATTCACTGATCCATAAATAACCAGATATTGTGGCATTCCAAATGGGATCTAGCTTCCTTTCCGCTTTCCCAGCAGACCAGCAGTTGGATCAGCTTATAACAATTGTGTAGACATATGTAAAAATTTAAAAAATCATTTATACATCATAAACATTAGATATAGAGAATGATTTCTTTTGGATGGGTTGATAAAAAAAGAATAAAACAGCATCGGTCGTTTTACTAACGAATATGTGCGCGTTGTTATAAGAATATTAGTTACTACACTTATCCAAGTATACTGTGTACATACAGGTAACAGCTTATATAATTATAGCTAAAAATGACGGAGGTTAGCAGAAATGTTATGGGATCTGCAAATAAAATTTCGTTGTGAAAGTTGATGGTATGCAGGGGAAACAATAGAAAAAGCAAGCTGCAAATATTTGACAAGTAAATCTATTGAAGCAGATACCATTACGAATTGTCTACCTACCTTGGCTGCACCCACCGATAATGTAAGGATTCCCAAGGCCGGAATGGTTGGAGCAGGCCTCCGTTGTCGATATCGTTGCATTGTTGGTTACTAGCGCACGCGTATCGCTTCTCATCCAGCTGAGCCCTTGAACAATTTGGTCCGTCTGTAATAGCGAAAGAAAGGAAGGCCAAAGTAGCACCGATGGTGCTTGCGTTTATCTTATCAGAAAGGAGATCTGCTATGCTAAATCGATAATCATTGTATGATATGAAAGCTTTAATAGTACTACTAGCATTTACAACGGGCTTTGCTCCGGTTTCTTCTTTCTGGATGATGGCAAATTTAATTGCCCGAAGGCGTTTATTGATTGGGATGTTGCTTGTATTGCTTGCAGCCATATTTATATACTATCATTGTAGTGTTCCACTTCCATATATCGTATAGTGTAAACTAATTATTGTGACTCAGATCTCCAGTCTAGTCGACGCAACGTGGCGTTGACTCGGTCGCCAGTCTAGTCGACGCAACGCGGCGTTGACTTCTAGTCCAAGATAGCGCACAATATGGGATGACGACGACGACTGTGCCATCCAAAACGAAAATGCCATGTTATTTCCGGCTTTTCAATCATATTTAGCTTCGATTTTTTTTCATCAGTAACTATTTATTAAATAGGATTCCTTAGGGGCCGCTTTTTTGGACTTCAGCTTATGGTTTTTGATTTCTAGTTCACTTTTCCTTGATTTCGTTTTTTAGCTTTTTTTGCTCTTTTGGGGGCTTTTTTGCCTTTTCTTTTTTCTATATTCGTTTGCATTGTTCATGATGAGCTAACATGTTTTTCATTTTAAAATTTTTTAAATTTAATTACACAAAATAAGTCATTATCAGATACAGTGCAATTCAGTTCTAGATTCTTCTTGTCACACCAAATCCCTTCTTTCCAGCATAACTTTTGTAAAAAAAAAAATAATAGCATCGTTCTCACTTTTGTAAAAAACAATTGTAGTGACATATAAGGCCCTTTCTTTTCGGCTTCTGCTTTTGGCTTTTTTTATAGTAACTAATTTTCTGTAGCAACAAACTTCCAAACGAAGTACCTTTTGAAGACAAGGTCTACAAATTAATTATAATAGACACTACAGCGACTTCATCTATATTGGCCAAAACCCCACATGAGTTTTTCTTACTACATACTCTCTCACACGAACAGCTAAAAGCCACTAGCCATAACCAAAAGTCACCAACCACAGCCCAAAAGAATATACCCATATTGTCATACTACTACAACATATCTCTGCATAGATGAGAATAAAAACACCTTCATTTGTTGATAGTACTTCATCAAGTACAAGAGTGATTCACTGGTCTATAAATTACTAGATATTGTGGCATTCCAAATGGGATCTAGATTTTGTGTGGATGGACAAATAAGTGATTCCATAAAAGATCAAAAATTCTTATTTTCAAGGAAAAATGATATAACATCATATTATGGGAAATTTGAAATTTTTGAATGAAGTTGCCATTTGGATCCTTTTAAAATTCTCAGTGAATTTACAACTCAATTTTAAACTTAAAATCCAAATTCCAAATGCAAGATTGGAATTTAAATCATAATTCGAATTCAAATTTGAAATCCAAACTCAAACTCAAAATGCAAAGTCAAAAATTTAAACCTTGGACCAGCCCAAATCTTTCCTTCTTTCTTTCCCTTCCCTAGCTCATTGGCCTTCAGCCTAGCTGGCCCACCCTCCCCCTCTCCTATCTCTCTCAGCCGTGCGCCTGACCTGACCACGCCGCGCCCGTCGCTCGCACCCGTACCTATCGCTACGCTGCTCAGTCGTCCTCGCCACAATTCTTCACCGCGTGCACGTGCCCAGTTGCTCTCTCTTTCCCCCTCTCCCCTTTCTACCCAGGCGCGCATGACACGCCCCCACCGCGCTTGCCGCGCCGCATCATGGCGTGCACCCTGTGTGTGCCACCACGCCGTGTGCTCATCCTCTCCGTTGTACTCATCTCTGCCATGCACTGCACTCTACTATTCCCTCTTCCTCCCCTACCCGTGCGCGCCCCGACTCGGCCCCATCACATTCGCCGCACCGCATCGTGTGCCCATGCCGTATGAACCCTAGCACCATGCCATGCATCCTCGTCGTGCCGCACGAATGCTGACCACGCCGATGCTGCCAGCCTTGGCCACCACACGCCATTAAGGCCCGCATAGTGCCATGTCCCCCACTTCGTCTATCAAATCCACCCAACCTTTCCCAAAGCTCCCTCACCTCTCCCCTAGCTCCCTCGCACTTCCCCTTGGCCATTCCAAGCCCGGAGCGAGCTTGCCTCTGTCAGAGCCAAGCGCTGACGTAGCCGCTTCGTCACTATGCTGCTCTGGTGAGCCCCTCCCTCTGCTAACCACCCAGCATAATCACCTTGCCCTCTTCTCCATCTCTCCTCATCCAATTGGGTTTCCTTGCATAGGAGCTCGTTGGCGCCACCTTCTTCCCCAAGTCTAGCCACCTCATCGATTCAGCGTCTAGCGCATCATCATCCCATTCCTTTCGATTGAAGCACCCCCTCACATCCCTCCTTCGATCCTTGTCATCGATTTTGGTCGTCGACCACCCGCGATCACCGGTATCGTGGAAGACCACCATGCAATCTTAGGCCCTCGTCATCAAACTGACTCGAGCCTCCCGGACCTCGCCGTTCACTCTAGTGAGTTCCCCATGCCCCTAGGTGCTCACTACACCACTTAATTTCTTGCTTCGCCACCGGCGCCATGGCCGACATTGTGCACGATCACACTGCTACTACGGCTCATCGCCGGTGACGCCACCTCCACCTACGGGTGCGGTATGGCCCAGGCAATCCATTTTGGTTCTTGCTGGTGACCACCATCTCCTTCCTCGCTGGCAATAAGCATAGCAAGGCCATGCCCTATTCAGGCGTTAGGGAGGAGTCGCTGTAGCAATTAATTAGTATTAATGATATTCTTAAGAAATAATTAAGTTAGTGTTAATGACATTTATTAATTAGGGTTAATCAATCATTGACATGTCAGCCACTCTATGCTTTTCGTTAAAGAAAATAATTAAAAAAGAAATTAAAAACCCTAAGGGCCCCACATGTCAACCCCTCTATTATATTTTCTTAAGGAAAACAATTTTAAAAAATAAAACCCATTGGCCCCACTTGTCAGCCTCTGGTATATACTTGTCAGCCTCTGGTATATTTTCAAATATGAGAATAAATCCAAAAAATAAATTAAAATCATGGGGCCTAGCTATCAGAGGGGCATACTCTCTCCTCTCATACTCTCTCCTCTATTAATCTTTAGGATTTTTCCTAAAACTTTCCAACAAAAGAAAAATCATGAATTTTGGAGTTTATTTGGATTTATTTGCATGCTCGTGTATTTATTTGTTTTTTTGTCATAATCACTCGATAAGAATACGAAAACCTAGAAGAGCAGCAGTTTGAGCCCTACCCGAACCATCAAGACCCACAAGTTTATGAGCAAGGTGAGTCAATACTTTGATCATGTTGCGCTTACTTTTTGAATGTAAATTTTGTTGATTTAAATTTGTAGGATCAACTACTGCAATCAGAGAGGAGGTGAATGATTGTCGCCGCTTTTTGAAATCTCTTGTCGATCAGTGATCAATTACCAAGCATAAGACCACTTGATCAATCTTCAGCTCAATCACCTGCTCGACCGACTTGACCGTGGTCGTAAGATCTAAAACCTCTAGTAATCATCAATACACTTCAACAAAATCAAGAACCAGGTTGATTCAAGACTATCTTTATTGCTAGAATCTCGTGGATTTACAAAGTGCCCTCACAAACACCCCTAAAAACCTTCTCGATGAAAGCCCCCTCCAAAAACCATGTGTTAACCCATAGCCTCTCCATGCTTTTATAGATTAACGCCCTAGACATGTCCAAATCAAACACGTACACCAAAATCTATCTCTTCCAAAAATCAACGGAGCCGAAACTCTTCCAAATATGAGTTTTCCGATATCTCTAATCATTTCCGTTACAGACTCCATCTATAACATTTCCAATCTCACCACGTAACGAAGCCTCCAGGACAGCACATCCTGTATCTTCATCATGCATTATCACCTCTTGTGTCGAAGCCTCCTAGATCGCACTGCCCGTAGCTTCTCCACGAATCACCATCTTTGATCTCCACGTGCTCCAGCGTGAGCCCTACCACCTGAACCTCAAATTTTCCATCCTAATCCCGGTCCTCCTCATCACCGACCATGACCTCCTCCGCGCCAACCTGCACATGCAAAGACCAGGAAACTATCTCCTAGTACAAGTTCTTCACAATTTGACCGACATTAGTCCACACACACAAATCACACCCTTGTCCAAGAACCATACCATCCACGAACACCAACCAATTCATCCACGACCACGATCTCCAACGCTCTCTAGAACTCACCTTCTGACCACTTAATACAACTGGTTACAACCGCTATGCAAGACCGGCTGCTAGCTCATCGAGATGTCGACGCTCCCGTAGAATATGGGGCAGTGCGCCATATTGGGTGGTTTTTTGGCTATGGCTTTAGCTTTGTTTCTATTTTTACAGTAACTTATTATTAAATGGTGTGTTTTAAGATATGGTTTATATATAAATTATAGTACAAATTGTATCAAGTTCAGTTGTACACGCCAAAATTGCATACAACTATTTCTCTCTGTATACTGCCTCTCACGAACAGGTCAGAATTCAAAAACCACAGCCATAAGCTATAAGCGTCAGCCCAAAAGAACCCACCCATTGGGTGTTTTTTTGTTGTGACTTTTGGTGTTTAGGTTATACTCCATTTGGTTCACAAAAACAAGTTGTTTTGGAATACATGCAATCAAACTTTAGAAACTTTGGCTATTGATATCTTTTTAAATATTTAGATTAGATACATGAAAATCATATATATAGATTCGTCTAGAAAAATACTTTCATAATATTATAATTTTGTTGGATTTTACAAATATATTATAATAGTAATTAGTGGTCAAAGTTGTATTTTGAAGACCGTTTCGATGTCTGAAACGACTTATTTTTGTGAATTGGAGGGAGTAATTTTGAAATTCTGACTATTTGTGAGAGACAATATAAAAAGAGAAAAAGTTGCATACGATTTTAACTGGTACAGTTGGACTCAGTATAGTATATATTACAATTTACTGTAAAGCCCGTTTAAAAAGATGTACTGTTTAAAAACTAGTTATTATAGTGTAAGTGATAAACCAAAGGAACAGCGGCCACCAAACCCAGCTGTTGTCGTAAGAGGGAGGCGCTCCTGGTGGCCACCCCTGACGGCGACCAAGGCTAGGTACACAATACCAGCTGCAGCATGCTCGGTTGGACATTAGTTGTAGCCATATATCGTATAGTGGTAAATTATGGGAATGCTTGTATTGCACAGGATAAACTTTGAGGTTGTTATATATATATATATATATATATATATATATATATATATATATATATATATATATATATATATATATATATATATATATATATATATATATATATATATATATATATATATATATATATATATATATGGAACGTATCCAGTGCTAATGCCCTATTCGGTGCTAACATGTGAACTCCATTTGTGGACCATCGGATATACCTCAAACGGCCTGGATCTTTGAAAGTGGAAGCACTCAATCCACTTAAACATTTTTGCAGAAAAGTCCTTACCGGTTCGCACTCTTTTTTTTTCCTCCCCCGCCTCCCCGTTTCCATCAGCGCGACGCCCCCTCGATCTTATCCGCTCCTCGCCGCACTCTTCTCTCCCAATCCGCTCCCCTCCCTCTCCCCTCTCGCCGCACTCCTGCTTCGGCTCCCTCCCCGGTGGCTCCCTCCTCGGCCCCCAGTGCCGCCCTCCGGCCCCCAGTGCCGCCCTCCGGCCCCCGGTGGCTCCCTCCTCGGCCCCCAGTTCTGCCCTCCGGCCCCCGGTGGCTCCCTCGGCCCCCCAGTGCTCTGTTTTGCATTACACGATTATATATGCTCCCCGCATGGCATGGGCCTCTGCCTAAAGGAGAAGCTGTGTGCTGTGTGCACTCTTGTCACTCCCGTCTGCTTTACTCAAAGCCAGGCCGATATTTCTGTTTTTGTTTCTTCATCATATGATTGTATCGTCTGTTTTTCATATCTACTGCTGTTTCTCAAACAGAGAAGGCAATTGCCTAGAAAAGTCAAAAGAAAGTTACAGTAAATAAAAATTATTATCGGCATTCACGTATTTTTTTTTATTCGGGTTATATTGATCCAACATGTAGCAAATAGAAAGTGAAATATCTAGCATGTACAACAAAAGGAAAACAGTTGCAAAGCGTTTTAAGAAAATTACGATTTAGCGAGGTAAATCAGCCCACGAAACTAGTTCTTGCTCCATTGTATAGCATCGAGTAACATCAACCTGTGTTGACGAACTAGCAACAGGGGCAAACTCAACATACTGTGTAGGAGAAGTAGCATTAGAATTGGACCGTAGTAATGGCTCAATTTCACTGCTCCTTTGTAACTCCGGCTTTTCCTTTGTTATCGTAGCTCTTAGGAGCTGTAATCTAAACTCCACTTCTTTCATTGTAGGCCTCTCTTCTCCTCTTAACCTTAAGCACATCTCTGCAAGTGAGGCCAATTCACCAATTTCTCCTTCCTGCGCTTCCTCAATAACCTGCGAATCCACTATTTCCATTATAGTTCCTTGTTGTAGACTTTGAAGGAAGTAATGGCACAAGTTCTGCTTTTCACCAAAACAATTGAGAAAGATTGGTTTCTTCCTTGTAAGGAGCTCAACAAGTACCACACCAAAACTATAAACGTCACTCTTCTCAGTTAATTGACCTGTATGGTAGTATTCAGGATCCAAGTACCCAAAAGTTCCTTGCACAATTGTGACCACATGGGTTTCATCAATGGGAATGGATCTGGAAGCACCAAAATCAGAAACCTTTGCGGTAAAATTGCCATTTAATAGTATATTGGAAGATTTCACATCTCTATGAAAGATTGGTATTGAAGCAGCGGAATGGAGATAAGCAAGAGCACTTGCAGCCTCAAGAGCAATCCTGATACGATCCTCCCATATTAACAGGCATTTGGTATTCAAATCACCATGAAGAAGGCCATAAAGTGTGCCGTTGGAGATGA
This sequence comes from Dendrocalamus latiflorus, assembly GCA_017311315.1. Taxonomy (NCBI): domain Eukaryota; kingdom Viridiplantae; phylum Streptophyta; class Magnoliopsida; order Poales; family Poaceae; genus Dendrocalamus; species Dendrocalamus latiflorus. Next base: position 45,088,711 of record CM029663.1, read on the forward strand.
ATTCATACACGAGCAAAGGTACCTCCGACTCAAGACAACAACCAAAAAGGTTTACTACATTTCGATGAATGATTTGAGACAAGATGGTGACCTCATTGATGAATTGGTCAATTTGGCTTTGCTCCACAATTTTGGACTTTTTGATGGCTACCACACGTTGATCAGATAAAATCCCCTTGTAAACTGTTCCATGACCTCCTTGACCTAAAATACGTGCTGTCTCAAAGTTATTCGTTGCCCTCTCTAGCTCTTCCAAAGAAAATATTCTCGTGCTCTGTGCAGCAGTTTCATCAGATATCAACTGCTCCAGTAGTAGGCCTTTGTTCCTTCGGAAGTATGCCCTTCGAATTTTCTTTTGGATGCCTCTCTTCCACCGCCGGACTAATACGGTTGCAATCAATGTAATAGCTAGAACTCCGAGACCACTGCCAAGTCCAATAAGAACTCCTACATATGTAAGTATATGTGACATTTTAGAGTTACATTCTTTTCATTCTCAGAATTAGACTGCATAGGGAATAAGCGGACGAGGTAAAGTATGGCATACCCAAAACAAGGCTATGTTGTTTACTGGAAGTGCATTGCCTTTTTACAGGATCAAAAGATGTACCACGAGAACAACCAGTGCAAGTGTAGTTCCCTTCCAAATTATAGCATATTCCATTACAATTGTTGGGCCTCGAACACTCATCAATGTCTGCCAAAAATAAAACTGAATGTGAATTGAAGATGATAATATGCTTTTCAATAGAAGTTTCTGTAGCAAATCTCTGTATAATCTGTTCTAAAACCATCTGTATCGTTGATGTGTAAGAACTTTTATGTTTTGAGGGGTTCAGCATGTAATACAATTGAGGATGAAAACATACAATAGATATTTAGTGGGCTACCTTTACAGCCTTCTTTGACATAAGGATTTCCTTCATAGCCGATAGAGCATTTGCAATGGTAACCAACATAGACATGTCCATTAGTGACAGTAGAGCACTCACTGTTGGCACTAACACAGGCATACGCTTTCTTGTTTTTCACTTTTTCACAGGATATATTATTCACAGCCCACTTCCAAACACCATGTTTTTCAAAGAAGTCAAACTCAAGTAACTCGTCGACCGATATGTAATGATTGTAATCTACTACAAACACTTGTGTGTTGGCATCTTCAAGGTATGAGGGCTTGTCAAGAAAGAGGAGTCCTTCTTCTGCTGAGATATTGATCACCTGATATTGTAAGGGTGGTTTTCCAATAAAAGTTTGATTGGATGTGCAATTCAGTTCAAACTTCCTACATGCAGAACATCTTTGTTCAAGCCCAAAGGGGAAAGGAATACTTATGTTGCCACATGATCTAGAACAATCTGGCTTATCTCCAGCAGGGTCATAGTCTGTTCCAGTTCAGAAACATTAGGAAACAATACTATATAGTGAGAAACAATAGCTAGTATACATAATTTGTACATTCGGCTTTCTCGGCGGTTAGATCAGCTAATAAGGTAAAAGAAATTCTAAAAAATATATAGACAATTCGACATTAAAAATTGCATCTATACATGTTAAAACATTAGGCATGGAGAAGTTCAATGGGTTCTAGAAAAATGTGAAGAACAAAAAAACATCCGTCATCTATCTGTCATATACTAAACTGATCACTAGAGGTGCAGGAATGTGTTCCGACTCCCTCTCGATTCCCTCGATGAGCAGAGTCAGTGCTAACTCAGATCACCTGGACTCAAACACAGGAGTGTATTCTGGAAGAAGAAAGGCTTTTGCCGCAGCAACCAACAACTGCGATTTTCTCTGATCTATTTAACCACTAACCGAGAGTTACAAAGAAGGTGGCCAACTGGCCGTAAAGCCCGTGCCGAGCATCACGCTCTGTAGCAGTTTGTGCCAAACGTGCCGCGCGCCACGGGCGGGAAAAATAACAAACTCTGCGTGGACTGATTCACACGCTGAACGCTAAAAGAAACAAATGACGCGCCCAGACTTCAAGTACCGAGCTCACCTGACAAACCAATGAAAAACTACAGTGCACATGAAGAAAGCAAATGCAAACAGCTACCGAACAAAACCTGGTTTATTTGACAATCTCCCCCTAATACCAGTGTTGTTCATTTGAGCTTGATGACGCCGATCAGCTCTTGCAGCTCCTGGAACTTGGACCTTCCAAGTGGCTTTGTGAGAACATCTGCCAGTTGATCTTGAGAGTTCACAAATTCCAGACTGATCTCCCCTCTTTCAACACATCCCCTAATGTAATGGAATTTTGTGTCGATGTGCTTACTCCTATCATGCAGCACAGGATTCTTGCTGAGGGAAATAGCAGACATATTGTCCATCTTCAACAGTGGTGGATTTGCCTGAATCCCCAGAATATCACTAAGTAGTCGCCGGAGCCACACTCCCTGACAAGCCGCTGCAGCTCCTGCGATATACTCTGCTTCGCACGATGATAATGCAACCACACGCTGCTTCTGCGATTACCAAGTCACCGGATTTCCACCAAGGAAGAAGACAATTCCAGATGTGCTTTTGCGGTCATCCACATCACCCGCCATATCACTATCGCTGTACCCGATTAGCTTGAGCTCGTAGTCACTCCTGGAGTATGAAAGTCCATACTCAACTGTGCCTGCAACATACCGGAGCAGATGCTTCATAGCTGACATGTGCTCTTGCTTCGGTTCTTCCATGAATCGGCTCAAATATCCCACAGCAAACGAGAGATCCGGGCGTGTGTGCAACAGATACCTCAGGCTCCCAATTAGACTGCGGTACAGAGTTGAATCAACTGCTGGTGAGGTGCTCTGCTTGGAGAGTCTCAACCGTGTCTCCATTGGTGTTGAGCAGGCATTGCAGCTCTTCATTCCCGCTTTGTCAAGCAGCTTCAAAGCATAAGCTCTCTGACTCAACTCAATGCCTCGTCGCCCTTGCCTTACCTCAATTCCGAGATAGTAAGACAAATTTCCCAAATCACTCATCCGAAAGAGTGTCTTCATCTCCAGCTTGAAGGCACTGATCTCTTTGGTTGACTCCCCCGTGATGACAAGATCATCAACATAAACCCCAACCACTAACCGTGATTGGTGAGCTCCCCTTGTGTACAAGCCGTGTTCGCAGTCACTCCTGGCAAAACCAAGCTCGCTCAAAGTTGCATCAAGCTTTGCATTCCACGCCCGCGGAGCCTGCCTTAGCCCGTACAGAGCCTTGTGAAGCTTGAGTACCATGTGTTCATGTCCTGCTGCAGTGAAACCGGGGGGTTGAGCAACGTATACCTCCTCCTCCAACTCGCCATTGAGAAAAGCGGACTTGACGTCCATGTGGTGCACGATCCAGCCATGATTTGCTGCCACAGCCAGTACCATGCGCACTGTTTCCATTCTTGCGACCGGCGCAAATACTTCTTCAAAGTCGATGCCTTGTCGCTGCACATACCCTTTGGCGACTAATCTGGCCTTGTGCTTCACTACATCACCACGCTCGTCACGTTTAAGCTTGAAGACCCACTTCAAGCCGATGGCACGGTGTCCAGATGGGAGATCCACCAAAGACCATGTCTTGTTCTCCTCAATAAAGGCCATCTCTTCCAACATTGCCATGCGCCATTCCTTGATCAGCTTTGCCTCTTCAACGGTTGCTGGCTCTTCCCCAATTGCCACCAGCAGCTCCTCAGCTAGTTCCCGCTCAGCAATGCCTGGAGGTGATACAGAGCCAAGAACATTGTCTACCGTGCGGAATCGGAGTGGTGCATCACCGTGATCAGCATCTAGATCAGGTTCACCCGAGGGTGGTGAGGTGAATTCGATCCCTGCTTCGGTCGACGCTGGTGGTGTGCGGGACTCAAACCCGCACGTGGGCATCGTCTCGCTGACGGGTGTTGCCGGTGTTGACGTGGGCGAAGCTGGTTCTGTCACTTCTGGAACCTTGGTGCTGCTGTGCCCCGTGACATACTCCACAATGAAAGGCTCGACGTCGTCATCCGGCCCGGCTCCCTTGTCAGCACCCCAGTCCCAGGGGCGGTCTTCCTCGAACACTGCATCTCGAGAGACATGAACTCGCTTCGTGGCCGGATTATAGAACCGATAGGCCTTTGATCCTTGCTCATAACCCACAAACACCATGGGTGTGCTCCGATCATCCAGTTTGGCAAGATGCCTGCCGACTGCCTTCACATGTGCCACACAACCGAAAGTTCGGAGAAAGTGTACAGGGGGTTTGTGACCATACCAGACTTCAAACGGTGTCTTCCCTTCAACACTTTGGGTGGGAGCTCGGTTCAGGATGAACACAACTGTTGTCACTGCCTCCCCCCAGAACCAGCCTGGTAAGGACATCGCCTTCATCATGCTCCTGGCCATCCCCATCACGGTCTGATTTCTCCTCTCAACCACACCGTTCTGCTGAGGTGTGTACGGCGCCGTTAGATGTCTCTGGATTCCTTGCTCAGCGCAATAGACACTGAATGCACGGGATGTGAACTCACCACCCCGATCGGTACGAAACGTACCAAGTTTCCGACCAGCCTGTGCTTCAGCTCCGGCTTGGAACTTCATGATTGCATCACTTGCTTGATCCTTGGAGCTGAGTAGTATGATCCACATATATCGGCTCAGATCATCTACAAGGAGGAGGAACATCTTGTTACCGCTTGGTGTTGATGGAGTCACAGGCCCGCATATGTCACCATGTACGAGCTCCAGCTTGTGCTCTGCACGGTATTTTGCTTCGGTCGGGAATGCCAGGCGTCTCTGCTTCCCGGCAAGACAACTCTCACACACTTGATCAACATGATCAATCTTCGGCATCCCTCGCACCATCTGCTCTTGAGCAAGCCTCCGAAGTCCTCGGAAGTTGAGGTGACCGTACCTCGAGTGCCAGCGCCACGCCACATCCGTACCGTGTACCGCCAAGCATACCGGTTTCCCAATATCCAACTTTAGGATGTAGAGGCGATTTGCCGAACGTTGTACCTTGGCCAGCAGATGCTTGTCCGGGTCCCAAATCCTCAGCACGCCTTTCTTGATCGCGATCTGGTACCCATCTTCATCGAGTTGGCCCAGACTCACGATATTTGCTGTGAGTCGTGGGATGTGGTACACCCCAGTGAGGGCTCTGTGCTCTCCATTTTTGCACGTGAAGAGCACGGTGCCACAGCCCTCAATACCAGCCACTGATCCATCTCCGAACCGAACTGACCCTCGAACGTCGGTGTCGAGCTTGGTGAAGGCCGAGCGTTCGCCAGTCATGTGATTGGTGGCGCCCGTGTCGAGTATCCATCGTGCACGGTCACCCTCCTTGCTGTCACCGAGGTTGACGAAGAGCCGGTCTTCCTCAAGGTGGAGGGTGGAGGATCTAGCCCGCGGCGTCGGATCCGTAGGTGGTGAAGAGAGATCCGCCGGCGGGGAAGGATTTACGGGTGGTGACTCCGAACGAATCGCCGGCGGCTTTGAGGATTCGGACAAGGCTGTCGGAGTGGGGAAAGTAACATTTACTGTTGTCTCCGCCAGCAGTAGCGCCGTGTCCTTATCCTCTTCCACCTGGGCCGCGTGGGCCTGATCATCCCGCTTTTTCTTCCGGCACTCACGAGCCCAGTGGCCCGTCTTCCCGCAGTACCGACACTGGTCGCCGGCAACGGAGGTCCCGCCTGAGCTGCTCCCCCACGTCTTCTGCGGCTTGGAGCTGCCTCTTCCTCCTCCATCTTTACCACGACCGCGGCCGCGGCTCCTCTTGTAGCTTGATGCGGTTCCCTTCCCGCGCTCCTGAGATCCTTCTCCGGAGAATTGCAATCGAGACGTCACCCGCGCGATCAATTCCTCCTCCGTGAGGTTCAATCTCGCCAGGGACGCTCCGCTGCCGCTGAGGTTGTGACGTTCCTCCGCCGCCTTGAGTCGCCCGATGAGTTCTTCCACGGAGAGCTCGCTGAGATCGAGTAGCGTCTCGATTGACAGCGCAATTTGCTCGAACCTCGGTGGAAGCGCCTGGAGAAACTTCCGTATCACCTCCTCGTCCGAGCAATCCTCTCCAAGAACTGCGAGCTGGTGCGCAATTCCGTTGATGCGGATGTCGAATTCATCCACAGTCTCCCCGTCGCGAAACTTGAGGGCATCAAATTCCCGACGAAGAGTGTTCGCCTTCGCCTTGCGCACACGCTCGACGCCGACGTGCATTGTCCTGATGGAATCCCACGCAGCCTTGGCGGTGGCCTTGCTCGCGACCATCCCGATCATCTCCACTGGAACAGCCTTCGCGATCGCCTCGAGCGCCATCCGGTCTTCGACGAAATCGGTGGTGCCGACGCTCACGGCCATCCACAAGCCCCTTGCCTGTAGCATGACACGCATGAGCGCCGCCCAGTCATAATAGTTTGTCTTCGTCAAGGTTGGGAAGGCGCCGCCGCTGTTGATCTCCTTCGTGACTCGGTGGATCACCAGGCCTCGCTCGGTTCCTCCGCCACCTCTGACACCGCTCCCCGATGGCGGTGTGGACTCCTCCCGAGTCCGCCGTGGTGGTGATGAAGAGCGTCGGCGCGGCATGATCGTCCACTCCCAGGTGGGGTAGCTCTGATACCAATTGTTCCGACTCCCTCTCGATTCCCTCGATGAGCAGAGTCAGTGCTAACTCAGATCACCTGGACTCAAACACAGGAGTGTATTCTGGAAGAAGAAAGGCTTTTGCCGCAGCAACCAACAACTGCGATTTTCTCTGATCTATTTAACCACTAACCGAGAGTTACAAAGAAGGTGGCCAACTGGCCGTAAAGCCCGTGCCGAGCATCACGCTCTGTAGCAGTTTGTGCCAAACGTGCCGCGCGCCACGGGCGGGAAAAATAACAAACTCTGCGTGGACTGATTCACACGCTGAACGCTAAAAGAAACAAATGACGCGCCCAGACTTCAAGTACCGAGCTCACCTGACAAACCAATGAAAAACTACAGTGCACATGAAGAAAGCAAATGCAAACAGCTACCGAACAAAACCTGGTTTATTTGACAGAATGTGCATCGCTATAAAAAATTTCATACGACACAACTTATCCAATACAGGTAAATATCTCTGTAGTTTCTAGCAAAAGGTTGTGGACGTTTTAGCTGAGATGTCATGCGTAACGGCAAATCAAGTTACGTCATGAATTGGTACGTAGGAGAAACAAAAGTTGAACACCAAGCTGCAAATATGCATATGTAAAAAAATACATGGAAGCAGAGATCATGTCACCTAGTTCGCATCCACCGAGAAGGTAGGGATTGCCATCATCGAGTTTATCAGGGCAGGTACAAGAGTAGCCTCCGCTTGGCCCATCGACGCATTTGTTATCACCGCACGCGTACCGCTTCTGATCCAAGCCAGCCCTTCGACAATTGGGTTGATCTGTGATTACAGGTGACAGGAAGAACCGGGTAGCACCGGTGGTGCTTGCGTTTATCTTATCAGACAGGAGATCGGCTACTCTAAACTTATAGTAATCTGTCAAGAAAGCCTTTATTACAGTACTATTAGCTGGCACGACGGGCTTTGCATCTGTGCCTTCTTTCTGGATGATGGTAAATCTAAATGCTCCAACCGACGCCAGCAGTCTGATGGCGCAGCAGCCGATGCCATTGCATTCGTCTCCGGCAAAAGCGTTCTCCATGATGGCCATAGCAGCACATGCACTTCTGCAATGTCCCAGGACTTCGCCGGTATCAGGGTCCAGCAGGTAGACCTCGATGCCGCAGCCGACGAACACCAGAGCATAGTAATATTTATCTAGCTGAAAATAAAGGTTTCTCCCTGGGGCCTCCCACGATCTGTTGTAGGTGCCAAGCACACCTGGTGTGGTGGCGATGTTGAAGATGACGGAGACACGAACCTGTCCTGGATACTGTTCGACAATCTCAGTGGTGGTGTTTGCCAGGAAGAGCTTTGGAGGGTCGATGGTGCTGTTGCAGGTGAGCTCGAAACCCGGCCGGAAGCAGCCGGACCCGATGCCAAAAGGATAGTAGATGTCTACGCCGCCGCATGATTTGGGGCAGTGAGCAAGATCGGCGGCAGTAGGAGGTGCTCCGGTTGCCCGCATAGCGGCGGCAGCAAGACGGATCAGCAATAGCCGCATGGTGGCAACTGCAGCCATTGAAAGCTGAAAACCATAGGACTATGCTCGCGTTGCTTGGCACAAACATGCATTCCGGATTGCGGGTTTTTATCTTCAATGGGTTGTGTTAGCACGAAATGCCCAGTTGTGAGACTCACCAGTCCAGCTGCTAGTAAACGCTTCAGTCAAATCTCGTGCTCTGTGAATAAGAAATACTAAGTATACTAGTAGTGTGCCCGTGCTAACGCTACGGTAAAATACAAAACAAGATAAAAATTGTTGATCCGCAATATATAATATTTGACGACGACAAGCGTGTTGTAAATGCCTTACGAGTTCAAGATCCACAAGTAATCACTACAAAATAAAAAAGAAAGTTTTAAGTCATAAACAAATTTCATTACCTGGCACTCAATCAAAGTACCACCAGACTGCACCAAGTCATCCACTATAACAACATGGCGGCCTCTAGGATCTCCCTCTTTTATACGTACAATTCTCTGTTCCCCTTCTCTAACTTTGTTGCATACAATCTACCGAATGACATTTTATAGAAAGAAAGTCATTAAGTCATCATACAAGGGAATAGATAGGAATGCCTTTTTTTGGTTGATATTTAGAAGTACTCAGACAAAAAAAACCCATAGGAAAATGTTGAAGTTGCTTATAGAAGCGCTTCCATGCACCATTATCTGGAAAAGCTATGGTTATCTGATAATGATATTGAGAAACACATCAGACTGTATATCACATCAACACTGAGCCGACACCGCCGGTAGATGCTGCCGCCGCCACCACTGTATTCCAAGGGAGAACTATCAGATGCACGTAGCACATCCCGCAAACTATTACCGTTCCCTAAGTAAATGTAGTCAGCAGGGTGTCTTTTGTTGCTTCCAGCATGTTGTTCAAAGAAATAAGCACAAACAGCCTGTGAAATTCAAAAGGAGAACATCATAATGTAAACAGTTTGTGTTCTACAATGTTTTATAGATTCAGATGTAGTACCTGGGATTCATGTTTACTATATATGACTTGGTTACTGGACTGCTGATGTGTAGGGAACAAACAAATGACTCTACCAACAATAATGAATTGAAATCTGAAACCATCAAATTATCTCTTAAATCACAGCATGCAATATTCAGTAGAAGTATCGAGGATGTCACCTTTGTGGCAGAGAAACAACAGCTTCACCGATTTGAGACCGTAACTCAGTGGTCCCATTTGGCTGCAGAGAAAATATAAACAGAAAAGTGAATTTGTTATTTTTATTCAAAGAAATTCCAGGGACAACCATCCAGCAAAGTGATGACCTCAAGCGCTCAATCATGGTGGTGGATGAGCTGCTCAATCATGGTGGTGGAGTAAGCAGGTTCAAAAATCCAAGAACTTCAGAGCTATCTGCAGGTTCAAAAAATAAAATGGTAAAAAATGCTCATTTTAAAGTACACAGTATTAGACGAAAATGATAGCAGTGACACAATCAAGCACGCCAGCAGTGAGTTTGAGGTTTGATTATCTCTAGAAATGGAATATCACCAATCTCTGTCCATATTTGCTAAACCAAAAGTCATGTGTCAGATAATCAAACAAGAGGAACAGAAACAATGTAGAAATATCATACCAACTCGCAATTCATAAGAAAATAAACCTCTGCAAGTGCCTGAACAGCATTTACAACCAGAACATGTAACTTAGTAAATAATCTCAGAACCTTTAAAACCAAAATGATACCAACTAAAACCAAACCAAACCAAGCTTCTTATAGGCCCCATCAGCCAAAGTGACAACATTTTGCAGCGCATTGCAAGGATTCGCCATAACCAGGATTCTAGACCATTTAAAGTTTTAAACTTAATAGCAGGTTGTGTACAAAATTTAGCTACTGTCTGCATTCTACTGGAGCACGCTCTGCTTATAGGAAGTTATTAATTATTAAGCTCTTCCTAAAAAACATGTTTATCTAAATAAACGTTGAAATTTGTAAATGTGCTCACCAATACAGACTTAGTCCAGAAGGAACAGAGAGCGCAAAATAACCAATAAGTAAAGGCAGGAACTTCACTGCAGCTTGAGCACCTTGCTGGCTAGGATCATTGCTCTGCAACACAATGATACAGCAAACAGTAAGTTGAAATACAGCCAAACTTTATGAGCTACTGCCTACTGGTGAACATTGGCATCATACAGCAAAGAAATTGCATGGCCTACTTACACCTTAAGCACATTTTACGTAAGATACCAACTAAAAGGCCCTGATTAAAGGAAAAATAAAACGCAAACAGAGCTGAGAAACAGTCACCTGCCCTAGGAGAATTTCATTCAGTTCACTGAATGAAGGAGTCTGTTCAACAGCATGAACCTAATAGAAATGTAAACATAGGTAAATTGTTTGATTGCCCAACATGCAAGATCTGATAAAACGACATTGTATGCATGATTGTACGCAGTTAGTGGCAGGGGCATGATTGTACGCAGTCTAGGGAAGGGATTTGCTTACAGAAGTTGTGTGCACTACATGTTGAATACAGTCAAAGCTTGCATTTTTTATGTCAATAACAGCTTTTACATTCTAAAAAGTCTAAGAATAAGCAATTCCCAGCATTTGGTATCATACCAGATAAACTTAGCAAGCTGAAATGGTTAAATCACCTTTACGCATGGTCAAGGATTAAAAAATTGGAACAACCATTCTATCTATACTTCCAATGACAGTTTGCAGCCATCCTTTTTTTTATGGTAATTACAGCACAGCCATATGTGTTATTCATATGGCAAGCACAAGTCTTACTGAAGGTTACCATCCAAAATGTTATATTTTGCTAGGAAGCCACTCAGATCAAAGCATATTTGAAAGAGGCAGCATTGAAGAGAACATAATGGGTATCATAAACCTGAAGTGGAAACTACTGAATCTCAACAATAAACAATTGTGAATGCAATACAAGAAAGAAAAGGGGCACACAAAAGCTGATTTATCTATGTGAGCTTAGAAAATAATAGTAACAATAGAAGGTACAAGAAGCAATACCATGATAAATGATATTGAACTCATTAAAATCACAATGTATCAGCCCATGCTCCGCCAAACGTACAATAAGACCAAGAATTGTGTCAAAAACATCATCTGAGTTTTGTAACTCTTTTACTTGAACACTGCATAACAGAAAACAACACCTAGATCAGTTTCTTTATAAAGGAATACATACCCTTAGATTAATATAAGAATTCATTGAAAACAATGTCAGCTTACAGTGGGTATCCCTGCACAAGTGACATGATCACACAATGCCGATTGCAGTCCACAGCAGTGGGGACAGGGAATCCATGGTCTCCTAAAGCCTGGAATTATTTTACAAAAGTAAAGGAATATTAAACAAATAAGCATATAGCTCTTAACGAACTTAATGAAAAGTATAGCCATGCAAAAACCTTCATAAAAGAAAATTCCTTTAGGGCCGCCAGTCGTGACAGATACAGGCAATTAAAGCTCCTCCGGTGCGCTAAATAGTCACGCTTAGATTTCACAGCCCTAAAAGATGTCCGACCCAACCTATGAAGCTTCATGGCCAACACTGTACCATCCTCAGTGGCAACCTCAAATATATCTATCGATAGTGGAAACAACATAAAGCATTTCACATTTGCTTTCTACAATCTAAAATAAAACATGAGCCAAACATCAACCTGACTCCTTTCCAACACCGATTTGACGACCAACCGAAGCAAACACTCCGCGATTGACCAAAGTTTTGATGGCGAGGAAGTCGTACCCAAGATATGTGAGCCGATACCCATCATCTATATGCAAAGGGACCAACATAGCAATTGTGATAGCCCAAATTTTATCTAAAAATAAAAGGAGCAAGATTCACCAAGGACTCACACTTTGCAGTGTCATGATGCACCAATTTGTTCTTCAACAGATTCCTCAGCACTTTATATGTGCCCCCATGCCTACATCCACATAGAATTAACACAACGTTCACTGAAAGAATGGACAAGTCTATTTCACGAAACAACATATTCTGCGTGTAATGTTGTTAACAAGAACAAAAAGCCTTATCACACAAAAAAACCTAGGTTGTTTGAAGCTTCTGCCAATCTGCCTCAAACCCCTAGAGGCGAGGACCAGATCGGGGCGGGATCTTACGGATCGGAGGAGGGCTTGCCCTGGCACGCCATGGGAGGCGGATTCGAGGGGCTCGAGTAGTCGCTAGATTGCCGTCGAGTAGTCCTTCTTCCCCTTCCTGCTCCAATCCATTATCCGTGTCACATGGATGCACTGTGGGTTATGATGACAAGAACCGCAAGGGACGGGCACAATTAAGATGGGAGCCCCCTCTGTACTGGCTCTCCCTGCAATTCTGGCCCGAATGCCAACACTACCGTCTACTGTCACTCCACCAATCCAGGAAACCCCAGCAGCTAGTCCTCCCAAACACGCTAAATTGGGTGGATTCCAAGGAAAGGGGAAGGAAGATCCTACTCACCTCAGAGTCCATGCGCTTGTAGATCGGCGCGAGGATGTTGAACGTGGTGCAGGAGACGCAGCGCTCGTCGCGCCCCTGCAGCAGCGGTGGCCGCCGCCGGTGGTGGTGCTGCCGGTCCCGACCCTGCTGCCGCCGCCTCGCGCCGGCCTCCCTCCGCTGCTTCTTCGTCTGCCCCAAACCAACAACCGAGAAGAGGGGGAAACGGCTGCCACCGCAACCGCCCCCGACGGTCGCCTCCACCCGGCAGCCCGAAGTCGCCGCGCCCGAAGCCTGAGGCCGCCGCCGCGCCCCGCGCCTGGAGCCGCCCTCCATCGCTCGGACCCCACCAGCGCCACTGCGCCCGAGGCGCCCACCGCCGCCTCCGCCTTCGCCGCTGCTTGGCACCACCGCCTCCTGTTGCTCCCTTCCCGATCCGATCGCCGCTCGCACCGCCGCCCTCACCGCCGCCCGCCCGAAGTCCCCGCCGCCGCTCATAGTCCCGCTCCCGCCTCCGCCGCGGCAGATCTGAAGCTAGGGTTCGGTTTCACCGCCGCAAACCCGGATCGGGCCGCCATCTCGGCCGAATCGAGGGGCTACGGGCCAGATTGCATCGATTTGGGGGGAGGGTGGGAGGGAGGGTCGGGGGCGACTGGAGGGGACGGACGGAGGCGATGGGCGACGCGACGGGCGGAGGCGGCGGGCGAAGAGACGGGCGAGTGGAGGTGGCGGGCGAGCGGAGGCGCCGGGCATGGAGGTGAGCCGAGGCAGCGGGAGAGCGGAGACGCCGGGCGTGGAGGCGAGCCGAGGCGGCGGGCGTCGAATGCGAGGAGGCGGCGGGAGAGAAGTGGGGAGGCGCGGGATTCGCGCGGGGGGGCGGGTGGGCAGCTTACCGTTTTGCGAGGATGTGCATGATCCAAATAATATTGGCCTTAGGATCTTCAATGAGTAAGAGAAGAAGACTTGAGAAGAGATCTAGGCCATTCATTTGTATGAAGTTGGATTACTTTGGTACACAAATCTGGGTGGACTTAGATTAGGCATGACTGTGGGGGTGGTTAAGAGGGGTGGATTTAGCAAAGAAAATTTTGGTGAATTATAGAGTAGGGTAGATTAAAGGCGGGGACTCTCTGAGGCGTGCCACGTCAGCATTTATACGAAAAACCCCCTGCGTTTTGCGAAATAGCGTAGAGGTTCTCCGTTCTCGCAAACAGATCCCTGCTTCTCGCAAACAGGTCCCTGCCAAGTTTGTTTTCCAAAAAGCACCCTCCACTTCACCGATAGCACCCCGTAGTTTCCACAAATACATATAGGTCCTTGTTTAGTACATACAGGTCCTTGCAATTCCTCGATTTTTTTACGAAAAAGCCCTTTGATTTTTTCAAAATTACACATGCATCCTTAATATTTTTTAAGAAATCCTTCACGAATTATCGTCTCTTTTACTTCGGTTCACACGGTAGCTAGCGCGGTGTCACGCCGCGCTTACGTAGCTAGTATCACCAAATGAGAAGCAGGATCACGACTGTATGAAAGGTCTTCGTTATTTAAAACAGGATGACCACTTACATGGAAAAGTCCAAGAAATTCCCTCGCAAAAAGAAAACGAAGAGGAAGAAAGGTCCACATGATTGAAAACTAGATCACGATTGTTTGTTCAAGAAAAGGATGGGACTAAGAAGAAATTAATGCATGATTGTCCCTTTACACGCCAGCTCTGAGTCTTGTGCCTATCAAACGTACAAGCCGGTCATAATATCTCTTGTGGCCCAGACATGATATTTTTCTTCAGGTCTCTACCTGTAATGCTTCTGGCCAGGACATAACCATTGATGCTACGAGAAGATATGTATTATTCTTAGTAACACAATTCTACACCAGGAAATACTTTGGGTACAACTTTCGCACTATGCTTTTAGGAGAGACCTACTCGGCACGTGCCTTCCGATTTCACATGGGAAAAGAAAAATATTACTTCTCTAATCTCCTTTTTGCCTTAGCCTAAACGCACACACAAAATCCGCAGTCCTTTCAAGTTTCGCTGGACGGATCCAGGCAGCATGTTCAAGACTCCTCTTCAGTCTAGCTCCATGCCTCCAAAGCATATTTTGAGCATTAATAAGTTTCTAATGTTCTAAACAAAATATGAATTAGAAACTTTAAGAAATCATTGCAATTCATTAGTTTCAATACTCTGTTGTTTATTTCAATTCTAAGTCTACCAATAGGAAACGGAGGTAGCATTCACATCCTCAGATTTGTACGAGGGAGCTGGACCTCATCATCACCAAAGCCTCAATTCTTAAGTTTTTAATGTTCTAAACAAAATATGTAGAAACCTTAAGAAATCATTGCAATTCATTAGTTCAACACACTGTTTGTTTATTTCAATTCTAAGTCTACCAGTAGGAAACGGAGGTAGCATTCACATCCTCAGATTTTTACGAGGGAGCTGGACCTCATCATCACCAAAGCCTTAATGCGTATGTGCAGGTGTCTTGGGTCAATAAAAAAAATAGCTGCCGCTTATGATTTTTGGTACTAAATGAAAAAGCCTATATAAATTAATAAAATATCGATAAACTGATAAGTTATTTTAAAAAAAACTATTCTAATAAGTTATTTTAAAATAACGATAAAGAAACTGATATATTTATTTATTTAAGAAAAATTATAAAGCATATACTATCCTAAACGCCATAGCGATGGCCCATAAGTTCACACACCGCAGTAGCCTTCTCCCCTCGGCCGAATCCGTAAGGAGCTACTGGAAGCACTTCGAGTTAAGTTTAGGTGTTCACATGAAATAAAGTACAGGATGAAATGCATCCTGCATGATAAATGGGAGTAAATGACGGTTTCACAAGAACATTAAGACCGACTCGATCCGACTGAACAATAAATTAATTATTGATTTCATAGAAATAATAATAGAAATTTTAATTACAATTTATTCTGCTAATACACGGTCTCCCTAATGCTTCCAGTCCTTCACTGGTGTGCTCTATTGTTCACCGCTCACCACATCCGTAAAAACCATTAAAAGACTACGTGAGAAGGTATATAATTTTATTTTAATGAACTAATATTACTTTGGAGGAGTTAACATTTAGAATTTATGCCACATGTCCTATATATACACCGTAGGTCTGTACCGACGCCGGCGATAAGGTGAGAGGATACTTCCCCGGCTGCCGCGCCCACGCCCGTCGTGCGCCCCGGCACCTGCGCGCATCTGGCGGCCCGCGTCTCGCGCGCATCCGGCAGCCGCGTCTCGTGCGCGTCCGGCGCCTGAGACCGGTCTTCTCTACGCCGTCTCGGCCGGGGCGACCCTGGTCAGGGTGGTGCGGCTTCCCGGAGGGGGCGGCGGCAGAGGGTGCGATTGAGGTTGCCGGCAATCCGAAGCGGCGCTGGAGGGACGAAGACCGGTGAGGCTCCTGAGGCTGGTGCTGGCAAGGTGTTCAACATTTTTCCCCAACCGGTTCTAGTTTCAGGTACGTCTTGCTTGCCTCCTCCAGTCCTCGTTTCTTCTTTCCCTCTCACTTGAAGCTAGTCTCCGGGTTAGTTGTGGCTCCGTTTCTTCAACGGTGTGAGCTGGGAGCTAGTATCCATTCAGTGAAGCTCGGTTAATGGTGGATTTGATCCGTCTTGATGGAGGTGGCTCACTGTGCGCTAAGTCGCAATCCCATGTTGAGCAGGAATGGATTGGGGTGTTGCCAAGAAGGCAATCAGCGCCTGATCTCCTCAAGTTCTCTGCTCCGCTAGTCGGAGATAGAAATTTCACGAGTAGATCAAAATTTTGGGCAGTGGATGGGGAGGATAGCAATGAGGAAGAAGATGAAGCTGCTAGTCCTGTTTCATCTAGTTCAGGTTCAGAATTTATTCGAGATGCTTTGCGAGTGGGTTTCTCAGTAGACGAAATGATCAGAGCTGAGGCAATGTTGTCTGAAAACATTGAGTCTTCGAAATTTGGTTCAGTTGACTGTGGGGCTGGCCATGTGAGGCATCCTAGGCCCCTACCATCAAGGATAACCGAGAAGGTAGCGGACTGGCGTTTGCCCTCAAAAATTCGTCCTTGGAAAGGCCCCTTACCTAATTTTGATCGGTCTTCAGTTAGTAAGCTGGGGGAGATTAAAGATAAGGACATGAGGAAGGTTAATCTTGGTAAAACAGGGTTGTCCCTGAATGAGTTTGGTCGGGGCACTGAAGAGGCATGTGGGCCGACGGTGTCGACTGGTCTGGGCCAACTTGTTTTGGCCCAAACTGATAGACGACGATTCAAGTTCCCACCCGGCCTCAGCGATTTCTTCTCCAGGGGAGGGCGGCTGCACTCGCGGTTTCGTGTTTCGCCTTCCCAGAAAGCTTCCTTGCGCGACGTTTCGACGCACCCACCTCTGGCTGCCCGTGCATCAAGTACACAGCGAGCTGGCGCAGGGGGGCATGGTCGCGGTCGGGATGCAGGTGTCACCTGGGGAGCTCCAGGTGCTCGCCATGGAAGGGTGGCTAAACCAGCCTTCGGCCAGGGCCATGGCAAGACTGAAGTTCATTGTGACATTTGTGATGGTAATGATCATGTCAATTACCGGTGTCCAATTCTCAAGCTCCCCAAGCCGGTTGCTCATGCTGCAGGTTTTGCTATGGCGGGTCTTAGATTCTACCATATACCACATGCCCCCCTACCCAGGAAGAAGGATTCCAAGACGGCTTTAGTCAAAGTGGTGGGGGGATCCCTATCTTCCGAGCAGCTTGTGGCACAACTGGAAAGGATAGTCTCCGGTAAATGGAAGTGGGAGCCTAGAGTGCATGACAATGAATCTTTTATTGTTCAATTCCCATCCAAGTCTGAACTTCAGAGAGCTATCGCCTATGGAGGAGCTGATGTACGGGAAAATGGGGTTTCTACCAGGGTGCGTTTACAATTTGAGGTGTGGCATGTTAAGGAGGGTGGTTTTCTTTTGCCTAAAGTGTGGCTGCGTGTATATGGCATCCATGAGATGTTGAGGGAGTATTTGAACCTTTGGGCTGTAGGCACTATGTTTGGGTCTACCCAAATGGTAGACATGAAGACCACTCGCAAGAATGATTTTGGAAGAATTCTTGTGGCGGTTCTTGATCCTAAGTTGCTGCCTTCTAGTACTGATGTTGTCATTGGGGATCATTACTTCGAGCTCAAAATTAAGAAAGAACGTGTCGGCTTTGATGACAATGGAGATGAGGTGGAGTTTGATTTCAAAGATGGGGAGGTTGAGGGCAATGAGGAACAGGAGGAAGACAACCCCAAAGCGGTTCCTAACTCTGATTCGGAACCTAAGGGGTTAAAGGGGGATGATATGATTTTAGAGGGTGGAAATGACAACAACAAGACTGAAAACAACAGGCCTGCTGCTTCTGACTTAATGCAAGCATTAGAGGCTAAAATCAAAATCATGGCGACCAGTATTCTGGACTTGGCGGTGGAAACAACCTTGGGTGAATGTGCTGACTTGGTGTTGGCCGAGGACAACAATGCCTTTGTTGAAGGAGTTGTGGAGGGTGTGCTGCCCGAAGTTGATAATGAGGCTGAGAGTGGCGGCAAAATTGGTGGGAAGGAAACTTTAATCGTTCATTCCGATGTGGATACAGTTCCTCCAATTGGTGGCGCAATTTCAGAGGTTCTCGGTTCAGTGGAGGTGCAGCTGAGCCCCCTAGACAGCAGCACGCCTAATCTGTGCTTGCCTTCGCTGTCACCTTGGGCTCATCCGCCTCCTGTTGTGGGGCCAATGGAGGTGCTGTCGACCTTGCATGGTGGAGGTGGCGCGCTGCAGGTGCAGGGTGGAAGCACAGTGCCGGCTAATGTGCTGGCGGCTGCAGCTATCACGGAAGCTACAATTACCCCAACTCGTTCTAGCCCGCGTATTGTTAACAAGGATGAGCACGTGATGGAAAAAGCAAAGAACAGAGCGGCGTGGAAAAATATGGATTTCATTAAAGGTATCAACAATAACCTTTCCTTTACGTCTTGTTCAGATTCTCTAGTTGCCTCTTCTATTCTTGATCTAGGTGTTAACTTAGGCAAGAATACTAGGGATATCTCAGAATCAATTAGTAGAATTAAAACTATTGAAACTGATAGATTTAATTCGAGACTGAGCCACATAGAATCTGAAACAAATATGGATTCTGAAATTATTGATGAGAAGGACGATGAGGACATAGAAAACCTCACTCTAGGTCACTTATGTGGTGATTTGATGGAGGAGGTAATGGATGAGGACAGTGATCACCTAAGTTGTGATTTTAAAGCTGTCTTTAAGAAAAACAAGTCACATTCGTCCTTTAGAAGGAAGAAACACCATAAGATTAGGATGATTAAAAAACATAAGACTGAGTCAAAATGAAAGGAATTTTTTGGAATAGCAGAGGTCTTAGTGACTTGGCTAAATTTAGATTCCTGTCAGACACGTCTAGAAAGCAAAAGCTAGACTTTATTGCTCTCATGGAGACCGGTAAGAAAGATTTTTCTAAAACAGTTTTAAACAACATTTGTGGTGGACAAGAATTCATGTGGCACTGGTCTGAACCTCATGGTAGGTCCGGTGGTATTTTGTTAGGAGTGAACTTAGAGGTCTTTGACATCGGAGTTATTGCCGAAGGAGATTTCTATGTTAAATTTCGACTTAGAAACAAAGCAGATGGCTTCCAATGGATTCTTATAGCAGTTTATGGGGCTGCTCAAGATGACTTTAAGGAAGCTTTTCTCGCGGAGTTGGTTCAAACATGTTCTAAAGAAACACATCCGATTCTTATCGGTGGTGATTTCAACATAATTAGGAGCCCAAAAGAGAAAAACAATGATAAATATGATGATAAATGGCCCTTTTTATTCAATGCCGTTGTTGATGGCTTAGACTTAAGGGAGCTTGAACTTTCGAATAGGAAGTTTACTTGGGCAAACTCTAAGGATATACCAACTTATGAGACACTTGATAGGATTTTGGTAAGTACAGAGTGGGAGGCTAAATTTCCGCTAGCAAATGTTCAAGCATTAAATAGGGAAATTTCAGATCATACCCCATTGTTGCTTAATATGGGTGATGGTACCCATATTAAAAAACAACCTATGTTCAAATTTGAACTCGGATGGTTGTTGCGGGATGGTTTCTCGGAGTTGGTAGCTGATGTGTGGAACAAAGAGAAAAGGGGGAAAACACCACTACGAAAATGGCAATTTAAAATTCAACGTCTTAGACAATTCCTAAGAGGTTGGGCTAAGAATGTGAGTGGTACTTATAAAAAGGAGAAGGAAGAGCTGATTAAGAAAATAGATGAGCTTGATAAGAAAGCAGAAACTCAAATTCTAAGCCCTATGGAGCTTGATTTGAAACATTGTTTAAAAGAGAGATTAGTCTCCCTTTTAAGGGAAGAGGAGCTCAAATGGTATCAAAGAGCCAAGACAACTAAGTTGTTATTTGGCGATTGTAATACTAAGTATTTTCATTTGGTAGCAAGCGGTAAACACAGGAAAACTAGAATTTTCAAACTTGAGCAAGAAGAGGGAGTTATAGAAGGGGATGACAATCTTAAAAGATTTATCACCAATTATTATAAGGACCTCTTTGGAGCTTCAGATCGTAATAATTTTTCCATGATGGAATCTATGAGGGATGATATCTCGCAGGTATCCGATTTGGAAAATGATTTATTAACCATGGAATTCTTGGAGGAGGAGGTCAAAGCTGCCATTTTCCAAATGGAGCATAATAAGGCGCCAGGCCCAGATGGGTTTCCGGTTGAGTTCTATCAAGCCTTTTTGGGATATTATTAAGAGTGACCTCATGGCTCTCTTTGCTGAATTCCACAAGGGTAAATTGCCACTATATAGCCTCAATTTTGGAATAATTACATTATTACCAAAAGAAAAAGAGGCAAAACGGATACAACAGTTTAGGCCAATTTGCCTATTGAATGTTAGTTTCAAAATTTTTACAAAGGTAATGACAAATAGAATAGCTCTAGTAGCTCAAAAAGTCATAAAACCTTCACAAACCTCTTTCATGTCCGGTAGGAACATTTTGGAAGGCGTTGTCATTTTACATGAGACTATTCATGAGATGCATAGGAAAAATTAAATGGGGTTATATTGAAGCTAGACTTTGAGAAAGCATATGACAAGGTTAATTGGTCCTTCCTTCAGCAAACTTTAAGAATGAAGGGCTTTTCTTCTGTATGGTGCAATTGGATAGAACAAATTGTTAAGGGTGGCAGTGTTGGCATTAAAGTTAATGATGAAGTTGGCCATTTTTTCAGACTAAGAAAGGACTTCGGCAAGGAGATCCCTTGTCACCAATTCTTTTTAACTTAGTGGCTAATATGTTAGCCATCTTAATTGAGAGAGCCAAGGCTAATGGAAAGTTTAGTGGAATTGTTCCTCACCTTGTCGATGATGGTCTATCAATCTTACAGTACGCGGATGACACTATCCTCTTCCTGGATCATGATATACTCCAGGCCAAAGACCTTAAGCTAGTCTTAAGTACCTTTGAGTAATTATCGGGGTTAAAAATCAATTTCCATAAGAGCGATTTATTTTGCTATGGCAAGGCCAAGGAGTGTGAGCATGAATATGCACAACTTTTTGGTTGTGGCACGGGGGGTTTCCCATTTAGATACTTAGGTATTCCCATGCATCATCGCAAGCTTTCGAACAAGGATTGGTTGGTCATAGAGGAAAAATTTCAGAAAAAGCTGAGTAGTTGGAAAGGTAAACTCTTATCAGTAGGAGGGAGACTAGTACTGATTAATTCAGTTCTAACTAGTCTAGCCATGTACATGCTCTCCTTCTTCGAAGTCCCCAGAGGTGTGTTAAAAAAGCTAGACTATTACCGTTCCAGATTCTTT
This sequence comes from Dendrocalamus latiflorus, assembly GCA_017311315.1. Classification (NCBI taxonomy): domain Eukaryota; kingdom Viridiplantae; phylum Streptophyta; class Magnoliopsida; order Poales; family Poaceae; genus Dendrocalamus; species Dendrocalamus latiflorus. Next base: position 45,110,131 of record CM029663.1, read on the forward strand.
TGGCAATGTGATGAACATAAAAAGAAATATAGACTCACTAAGTGGAGTATTCTTTGTAGGCCTAAAGAATTTGGAGGATTGGGGATCCAAAATTTGGATATCCAAAATAAATGCCTTTTGAGCAAATGGTTGCTTAAACTTATTAACGAAAAAGGTGTTTGGCAAAGCCTTATTAAAAGGAAGTACTTGTCCAACAAAACTCTTACCCAAGTTACAAAAACAGCCGGGGGATTCACATTTTTGGTCTGGCCTTATGAAGGTCAAGGATCAATTCCTTGCATGTGGTCACTTCCGTATTCGTGATGGGTCCCAAACTAGATTTTGGGAGGATACTTGGATAGGTGACAAACCCTTTAGTGTTGCATATCCCGCACTCTATAGAATTGTGAGGAGAAAAGACACCATGGTATCACATATCTTAAGATTTATACCTCTTAATGTGTCCTTTAGGAGGGCCTTGGTTGGCTCTAATCTAGATGATTGGCTTGATTTGGTGACCAAAATATTTTCAGTAAACCTTACAAGTGGAGAGGACTCGTTTATTTGGGATTTGTGTAACAAGGGTACTTTTACGGATCGTTCTTTTTATATGTATGTGATACAAGAAGGGGTAGTTCCCCAAAAGACCCCTCTTTGGAACATTAAGATACCTCTGAAAATTAAGATCTTCCTTTGGTACCTTCAAAAGGGGGTTACTCTCACAATGAATAATCTAGCAAAAAGGAATTGGCAAGGTAGCACCATTTGTTGTTTTTGTAGCTCTTTGGAGACGATACAACATCTTTTCTTTGATTGCCACTTTGCAAGATTTATTTGGAATACCGTTTTTATCACCTTTGGAATTCAGCCCCCTTCTAGCTTTGCGAACATGTTTGATTCTTGGTTGAATGCCATTCGGCCAAAACTTAGAAATCAAATATTTGTAGGAGCTGCTGCTTTATGTTGGGCTATGTGGTTGAATAGAAACGATATGGTATTCAATAATTCTAAATCTAATACATTTCTGCAGGTTATTTTCAGAGCAATATATTGGATTCGACATTGGTCCCTACTACATAAAGAAGAGGCGAGATCAAATCTCAAAAATGGATGCAGATTGTTGGAGACCGTAATCATGGAGGTTTTTGCGAAGTTCGGTTGGAAATTTAGGAATAGAATTGAAGCGTAGCTTCTTTCTTCTCCTTTCTTTATTTGTAGTTTGATTTCTTGTGGAGTTGGAGCCTATGTGCTTGGTTTTGTATTGAACAGCTGTGTACTTTTTCCCAGAAAGTAGAAGCTGGAACTTTGTTCCATTTTCTAAAAAAAACATTTAGAATTTATAGATTTACAACATTTTCTGGACAAACTTCTAGAAATAGATAATTTTAGAAAATTTAAGTCATAAGATGATTTGGTAATCTAGGTTAGTAGTTATAAGTTGCAAGAGATATGATATTGCTAATGGGGTCAAATTATAAAGAACTTATATCCGGAAATGATTTGTTTGTCTTTAAATTTACAGGTCACTTGGAGTTGACCAAGGTCAACAGCGAGGTTCGGGGCTACGCTCACGGAGGAGCTGAGATCCAGAACAATTAAAGATGCTGGGTGAGATGATGAGATCAAGTATTGCACGAGAAAGGCAGGAAATGTTGAAGAAAATATCGAACAGCATGTTTGCACCATATGGCTTAGTCGGTCCAAGTGAGGCACGGTCAGGTGGAACTAAAACGGGAGAGACTTGTTGATGCGTGGCAAGCTAGTGGTACACCTATACAAGGCAAGCACGACGATTCCTTACAATGAAAAAAGATGATCGGGTTAAGAAAGGGTAATTTGGTAGTTTGACTAAAATACTGGAAACTATCTTAAAGCAAAACCACGACGCTTGAGAGAGTGGTTTAAGTCAAGAAGAAGCTAAGAAGATCAAGTTGGATCAAGGTTAAAGACTTAGCGGATTTGGACTTACACGCTTTGAAAAATCAGTTATCTTATCCTCCTGGGATCATTTCCCAATTATGTTCCATTGAAAATATGAGTTAACAAGAAAAAGGAAAAAGTGCAGTGGGGGAAATTCGAACCTGGGACCTCACGGTGAGAGGGTACATCACAGGCGCTGGTGACCAACTGAGCGTTGCCCGGTTTGTGATAAAAAGTGGGGGTTACGGTAGATGAAGTAACTGTTGGAAGCTAGCTCAAAACAGAGCAGCCGGCCGAAACAGAGGATGTGGGGGCGCACGGCCGGCGGCACGGGCTCCGATGAGGAGAGACCAGAGGGGCGGGGTAGGCCGGCAAAATGGGTTCCTGGGGAGTTGTGGAAGCTGGTGGAGGAGGTGGCGCGGCCCGGGACAGCGCAGGTTGGCGGGGGCAGCTGCTCGGGCGGCGGCGGTGAGGTGGGAACGGGGACGGCGGCGCCGGAGTGGGAGGGAAGGGAAGTGGCAGGGGCATGAGCAGGAGAGGGGCTGGGGAAACCTCACCAAGCTATCCGTAAAGCCGAAGATGCAACGGTGGAGGCCGGCGGCGATGACTTGCGGCGGCGTGGCCGTGCTCGTGGTGCTGGCGACCTGGGGTGGACTGCAGCTCCGGCCGGCGGTTGAAGGGAGTTCCGGGCGGTGAGGAGATGCTCTCCAAGCGAGGAATCGAAGAGGGGCTGCCCGAGGAGGCGACGGCGGTGGGAATGGCGGCGGCGGTCGTTTTCGGGGAAGAAGTGACGGCGGTGAGCTTCGGCGCGCGGGAGTCCAATTGGTTTGGAGGGGAAGCAGAGGTGAAGCAGGGGCGCGGTGTGACGCACTTGTTCGGGGGAGAAACACCGGGGCAGCAAGGGGGAAAGCGGTGGCCGGCGCGAGCTTGGGCAAGGAGGTGTTCGGTCCGGGTGGGGAGAAGAGACAGGGGAAAAGGAAAGCAATGCGGGAGCTTCTTATGGCCACGGGAGGCTATGGGGTTCGTGGGCGGCATGGGAGAACCCGTGGGCGGCAGGGACGTGTGGTCATTTCGGGGGCAGGAGGCGTGCAAGGCGCGGAGCTCGGGGACGTGACAGAGGCGAGGTGACCCGACGCTGGCGTGGCAGAAGGATCCTGGAGGATTTAGGCGCGCATGCTTGCAGCGCTTGGCGCAGAGGAGAGAAAGAAAGAGGGAGACGCGTAGGGCTCACGGCCACAGAAAGGAGGAAGGACAATGAGAAAAGAAAGAAGGGGCAGGCGCACGGGGAGAAAGAAAGAAAACGAAAGGGGGAAGGAGGGCCAGCTCGGCCACGGGCAGAGGGAGAGAGAAGAAAAAGGACAAGGAAGTGGGTCCCACCTGGAAGCGAAAAAGAAATGCCAGGGCACTGATCTGAAATTTTGATTTTAATTTGATCTTTAATTTGCATTAAAATTTACTGATTTTTAGAATTTTACATGTTATTCAAAATTTAAGTTTTTTATTTAAACCTTGTATCTAATTTTGGATCTTCAATTCAAGTCTTGATTCAACTACAAAATCTAATAGTCTTCTATTTTCAATTAAATTTGGTAATGAATTGTTTATACAAATTTTTGAATGCCCAACCTTGGGTTTTTTATGCTATTTAAATTAAAAGATGGAATTCTTGGTTTCATTTTATTGACTTGGATTTGAATCCAAGATTTTTGGTATTTTGATTCTTAGAGTTTTAAATTTCCCAAAATTATTTCTTATCTTTTATCGTCATAATTCTTATTTGTATTTGAAATTTATTCCCAGTTTTTATTTTGCTCAGCACAAAATTCGGGAAAATCCAAATAAGATTTTGAGCCAAAAATTCAAATGCCAATAAGATGCAAATAAAATTTTAAATTACTCCAAATTTCAAACATCCAAATTTAGGATGTGACACACATGACCAAAATTTTGGTTGGAAACGGCCATGAGTTTCAAAGACAAATATGTCCATTATGCTAAATTTGCTTAACTACAAGAAGAACTAAGTGCTTGAACAAATGATTCATTCTTGAACTCGTAGCACTCTAATTTGACTCAATTCTAGCTTATTGGTTCCACTTAGATTATTGACATGACTTGCATCATCCTTGGATTCCTTTTGCTAGACTATACTCTTGAATGGCTTGACATGCTAAGAAATTCACCTAATATTCAGACTGATACTTATGTGGTTTTGCTTGATTATGCATATCTTGTTATGATCTTGATAGCATTCATATGAGTTATGGCTTGGTGTAATACTTCATGGTCATTTTGGATAATCTTCATGGCTCTAATTGCTTAGATTGAATAAAATTTCAGCCATTTCATCCATATCATGATTTATTTTCCTCCAAGCAACTTGATAATTTTATTGCCAAAAGGGGAAGAATATTGGAGAAAAAGCCACTTTTTAGGAGCTTTTGAGGAAAACTTGCTCTTTCTTTTGCTCCTTGGTTAACATGGTCATAAGTCTCATTGTCTATCTTTTGGACCATGTATGACTTTCAAACTAACTCAATCTTGCGCTTTTTCTGTGTTTGTCAATATACTCATCAAGGGGGGAGATTGAGAGACCATGTGGAGGTATCCCCATGTTTGTGATGAGTAATTGACGGTTGTGTTAGAGAGTTTGAGTTTGTTCTGGGTATTCTAGGGTTGAGTACCTTTTACTTATGCTATTGTTGATATGCTATTTCGTGCGGTGCTGTGTGACGGTTTGCATGTCTGTGTGACTGCAAGACTTCGGAGCTAGGTCATGGTGAGGCAAGGAGGACCGGGACTAGGCACATGAGGTGTTGAGGTCCAGATGGTCAGTGATGCCGAAGATGATCGAGGCTGCTGAGGTGGTTGCGAGTCGGGAGACGAGGAACCATAGCTAGAGCTACCAGTGGTGGACACGACAGGCAACGACGAGATAACCGGGACTAGGCTCAGGGAGGAGTCGGAGGTCCAGACGGTTGGATGTCGGTTGCGGTCATGTGCGACGGAACAGACTAGGACTAGACTCAGGTGGAGTCGGAGGTCTCGGTCGGTGTCAGGTGGACACGACGGGCAGCGGCGAGGTGGATCGGGACTAGGCTCAGGGAGGAGCTGAGGTCCACACAGTCAGGATGCCGGGTGCGGTCGTGTGCAGCGGAGTGGACCGGGACTAGACTCAGCGAGGAGTCGACGTCCAGACAGTCGAGGTACCGATTGCGGGAAGCTTCCGGGAAGGTGCTTGAGGGCAATTTGGATAATTGACTCAAGCAAATGAGTGGAGGGGCTGATTTCCCCTCCAAATTCTGGTTGTGTTACTTTTGCCTCATGGGGTTGTGAGGTGAGGGAGTGAAGGTAGTATGCCACTTCTTGATTTGCTATTAGAGGGAGAGCCCCTGCCTTCATATGTGTGTGGAGGAGGCTCAGGATAGCAGGCATTCTGGTGGAGAGAGCTCAAGAGTAGTGTGTGAGCATTGTGCTCTATGAGCTCTGCGTGAGTTCTTCTTCAATGTAAGCATGTAGTGTGTGTTTACTCATTTCCAATTGCGTATGGGGACGTATTGTGTGGTTGTAATCCCTGTGTAATCATTCGTGTCTTTGCTTCAATCTTTGAGCTATTCTGTGATGTGATGAGTCCATTTCCCTTGTTTCTTCTGATTGCTAAAATTCCTGTTGTCTGCTGTTTCTCTTGATGCTGAGATGAAATCTTGGAAAGCGTAGTCTTTATTTCCTGCTCAGTGATGGGAATTTGTCTCCAGGTCAAGTGACCAGTTTATTCCCGAGAGCATTTGAAAGATTCAATGTGTTTTTCTTCTCCCAGTCTGGCACTTCATTTACTCTGCTTTGAAATTTCTAGGGTTTTGGAGATAGAGCATGGCTATTGCTCTTTGTTTCCCCTCAAGAGATGACTCTATAGTTGCGCCTTCATATTGTGAGACCATTTCCAGATGAAATGCAAAGTTTCACAAGCAAAGGATTGACGATTCTTGAGAAATCTGAAAATTAGCCTCATTCTCAATGCAATTCTCAGATTTCTACTCAAATCTCGATTTCTTGCTCTTTTGATGAATCATCTTGTCTCCTGAGGTTTCAATGCTATTTAGGTCAAGGTCTTGCTAGCTAGGCCTGAGGAGATCAGCAGCAAATCATCAATTTCACTGAGAAATGCACTTTCAGTAAAACTGTGCAAAAAGGTCTTCAGTCGGGCGCCTGCTTCTTTGCAGCCCGGTCAGACCGCTAACCCTAGCGGTCAGACCGCTCGGTACATAGCGGTCAGATCGGCCGGTACATGGCGGTCAGACCGGCCGGTACATGGCGGTCAGACCGGCCGGTACATGGCGGTCTGACCGGCGACAGCCAGGCGGTCTGACCGGCCGTGGGCCACCGGTCTGACCGGCCGAGGTGCGGCGGTTGGACCGGCTGCTGGCAAGCGGTATGACCGGCCTTTTTACGGCAGTCAGACCGGCCTGCTCTCTCAGTGTGTATTTGTTCTCTGTTTTTCCTGTTCTGTTTTGTTCTCCTTTGTCGCCTTCTCGTGTTTGTTCAGTTAGGATTTCCAGAGAGTATGAATCTTTGTTTTCATAGATTTCATATCTATCGGAGAGGAGATTTTTAGTGGATACTTTTGGGGGCGTTTTAAAAAGGCACCATTCACCTCCCTCCTCTGTTGCCATTTCCGATCCAACAATCTTAACCGGTCTTAGAAGCCATGGCAACCGATAAGTATTCTTCCAACCCACCTATGTTTGATGGAGTTGATTTTTATTATTGGAAGGCTCGCATGCATGCTTACATCAAGGCTCAAGTGCATGTAATTTGGCTCAGACTTAAGAATCCTTGTGCGTTGTTGGACAATGATGATGTTGTTTCTCTAGATGTGGAGGCGAACAACAAGACATGCAACTTCTTGATTCAAGGGCTTAGTCGATCTGAGTTTGAGCGAGTCACTCATTTGAGCTCTACTTATGAGATCTAAAATACCCTCTGTAACTATCATGAAGGCTCTACCATGATCAATAAAGTGAGACAGAACTCAAGAAAGAATCTCCGAGATCGAGCAAATTGAGATGCTACAATTAATTTGAGCTGAAGCTCAGGAGGCAACTGTAGATGGCACCCAATCTAGTACATGCTTTACTAAGATAGGCCATAATCAAGTGCCAATAACAAAAGTGATGTGTGTTGAGTTATGTAAATTTATGTTAAGCTTTGTGTTTCAATTTGGCACTTATGGCTCACTTAGTTCTTGATTTTACCATCTAGATTTAAATTTGTATTTTTAAATGACTATCTTCCTTAATGAGATCTTTAGCTTAGTCGATCATTTTTTGTGAAGGTTTGTCATGTACATTAATTTGCTTAATCACATATAATCTTCTTTTTGCCTACTTTGTTATATATACATGTTTATGATCGGGCAAGGTTTATAAGAGTATGATTTTGTATACATCTCAAGTAGTTTAAATAATCTTTTAAGTTTTTACGATGTGTTTTCTTTTTTAAATTTTTTTTGGATCAATGTTACTTAGATGTGAGTTTTCTCTTTGCTATTTCTTTCTTATGTACCTTGTTAGTTATATTGCCAAAGGGGGAGAGATTTGAGAGAAATTTGTGGCTCAAAATGCTAAACGCTTTTTGGTATGCTTTGTGAGAGATTTGTGACTTGTGGCTTACAATATTTTTTTTGGCTTCAGTTCTTCACTTAGATCTGTTTAAAGTCCTGTTATCTTGATGTATTGTCAATGTATTCATCAAGCGGAAAATTGTTAGACCATATGGTTATATCTAGAATATTTGTGACGATGAATAATTGACAATGTTTCTTATCGATGTTATTTGAGATGTATGGTGTGTGTGGACTCATGTTAGTCAACTTAGAAAGAACTTGTGTCGGTAAAAGATGGTGCTTTGGTCTTTGCGTGTGTAGGGTAACTCAGAAACGATTTTGGTCTACAATAAAGACCAGAAGATGGTTTGGTACAAAATCATGGTCCAGAGGGTCGAGGATGCTAAAGGAGATGGTTGGGCTCGAGTTGGGGCACGTGAAGATCAAAGATGGATGATACGTGTTGGAACTACGGAGGTGCGATTTGGAGGTTATGACACGTGATAATTTTTGGAGTGTCCAAATTTGGATAGTGTGACAAAAATTAAAAAAATCATGTTACGTAAGGGTTTCGAGTCACTTATTTATTAGAATTAGATAAGAACTCACGGTCTTAGAGATAAGGCCATGTTTTGAGTCTTAGACTATAAATAGAGATGGTACAACTTTCGTGCTAGGGTTTGAGAGATATTAGAAGGACAATTTATAGCTATAAACATGATCTAGCAATAAAAATTTTAGATCTATTAAAAATTCATCGGTGTTTCAATCTGCCTCAAGCCTCATCTTCATGCGCGGGCGATGCCACCAGCAGCATCATCCTGCGTGATACCACCAGCAGTCTCATCTTTGAACAATTAGAAGACAATAGATTTAAGAAAAAAGATTTTATTGTAGATTACAATTATTCACCTCCACTGATTATCATTGATGATCCAACTGTACTAGTGTACAATTTTATTCTGTCAGCCTTATTCCTCCCCTCTACACCAGTTAATATTGATCCAACATGTAATAAGTAGAAACAAAGTGTCTTCTCTCAGACAACAAAGAAAGATATACATAAAGTGTGATCAGAAAGGGATAGTTTAGCGAGGTAAATCAGTCCAAGAAATTTGTGTCCGTGAAAATTGGACTTGGATTTTCATAATGGCTAGCCTTGAATGTCCCTTGGCTTCATCTTGGCTCTTACAAGCTGCAGTCTTAACTCCACTTCTTTCATTGTAGGCCTATCTTCACCTCGAAGACTTAAGCATACCGAGGCAAGCGAGGCAATCTCATCAATTTCCCTAATGTTTGCTTCCTCAACAACTTGAGCATCCACTATTTCTACTGTAGTTTTATCTCGTAGTGTTTGAAGAAAGTAATGGCACAAGTTCTGCTTTTCACCAAAGTTGTTGAGGAAGATTGGCTTTTTCCTTGTTAGTAGCTCGACAAGTATCACATCAAAACTGTAAACATCACTCTTCTCGGTTAATTGGCCTGTACGATAATATTCAGGATCCAAGTACCCAAATGTCCCCTGCACAATCGTGACCACATGAGTTTCATCAATGGAAACAGATCTTGAAGCACCAAAATCTGAAACCTTTGTGGTCAAATTTTCATCTAAGAGTATATTGGCAGATTTCACATCTCTATGAAAGATTGGCGTTGAAGCAGCCGAATGGAGATAAGCAAGTGCGCCTGAAGCCTCCAGGGCAATCCTGATTCGATCGCCCCATGTTAACAAGCATTTGGTACCCATATCACTGTGAAGAAGCTGATATAGCGTGCCATTGGAGATGAATTCATACACGAGCAAAGGTACCTCGGATTCAAGGCAGCAACCAAAAAGTTTTACTACATTTCGATGAATGATTTGAGACAGGATGGCAACCTCATTGACAAATTGGTCAATCTCACTCTGTTGAATAATCTTGGACTTTTTTATGGCAACCACACGTTGATCAGATAGGATCCCCTTGTAAACTGTTCCATGACCTCCATGGCCAAGAATTCGCATTGAGTCAAAATTGTTAGTTGCATGCTCTAGCTCTTCCAAGGAAAATATTTTTGTGCTGTATGCAACACTTTCGTTAGTCGAGATCAATTGCTCCAAGAGTATGCCCTTGTTTTTTCGGAAGTGTGGCCTTCGAATATTCTTTCGAATGCCTCTCTTCCACCTCCGAATTAATATGGTTGCTACTAATGTTAGAAGTATAAGCCCAATGCCACAGCCAAGTCCAATACCAGCTCCTGCACAAGTAAGAACATATATACATTAGTTCGAGTTACATTCTTGTCCTTTTCGCAACAGACAGAATAGGCAAAGCATGAGGTAAGTTCTGTCGTACCTAAAAGAAGTCTATGTTGCCTCGTGGAAGTGCATTGCCTTTTTACGGGATCAAAAGTTGTACCATGAGGGCAACCTGCGCAACTAAAGCTCCCTTCCGAGTTGTGGCATTTTCCATTGCACAAATTGGGTTTCAAACACTCATCAATATCTGCATGAGACGTCCACCTGAAATGTGAGCTTTACTGCACAATATGTCATTTCGATGGTTCTATTTGCTTGCACTGAGCTAAACATGGGTTTTCACAGGAAGTTTTGTAGCAAAACAGCATGATTTGGCTGTACAAGACTTCTTAAAAAAAGTTTAGCATGCTGTAAAAATTGATAATTAGATGCATACAACTGAGATAGTAGAGTGGTTCTATACCATGACAACCCTTGTTGACGTAAGGATTTCCTTCATAGCCGAAAGAGCACCCGCACCGGTAACCAACGTAAACATGTCCTGCATAGGCTTTTCTACAATTAGACGATTTTGTAAGTAAAACATTTTTTAGACAATCTACCTAGCAGGCTTACTACTACAGCTACCGAAACTTTTCATTTTATGTTATTTATATAGTAGGAAAATGACATACCTAAGCACAGAGTGAACCAGTCTAAGCCAAGTTTATTTATATAGAGGTGTGGGAACACGTAGCATCCTTTTTTTTTTTTTTGCATTGGATGTTGTATTGGATCTTATATAGAGAGATACATAATGGAATTATAACTAGTGCAACTCTATTTTGAAATATATGTATGTAATTGCAACATTTTGATGAGGTGTCGTGTGAGATTTAGAGCTAGTTTACTCAAGAATATGCGCGTCACAAGAACATCTTCATATGACACGAGGTATGGTTTAGTGCGCAAGGCATTTTTTCCGTGCTTTGACCTAAGTATTTACTAGATATATATCTTCCTGCTACTACGCATGTTCAAGTTTTTTTTTAAAAAAAATGTAATGGAAGGAGCTCTGCCCTTTCACATTCATTTACGATTAAACTTGGTGGTGTTTAGGAGAAAGAAAAATAGAAAATCAAACTACAAATCTGCACATGTAAGTTCATAGACGCAAAGAAAGTTATGAGCTGTGCACGTACCTTGGTTGCACCCACCCAGAAGGTACGGATTTCCACCGTCAAAACTGTCGAAGCACGTACAATAGTACCCTCTGTTTGGCACATCCACACATTTGTTACTGCCGCAGGCGTAGTGCTTCTGATCCAGCTGAGCCCTTTGACAATTGGGTTGATCTCTGATTACAGCTGACAGACCGGACCAAGTAGTACCGCTGGTGCTTGCGCTAATCTTATCGGACAGGAAAACTGTTATGTTATAATAATCCCAGGGGAATGCTATGAAAGCCTTAATATTACCAGTCGCGATGGGCGTTACGTCTGCCCCTTCATTCTGGATGATGGTAAATCTGAATGCATCAACCCATCCTTTGATGCTGATCATGCAGCAGCCCATACCAATGCAATCCTTGTCTGCAAAAGCCTTCTCCATAGTCGCCATGTCAGCACACACAATTGAACAATATCCCAGGACGTTGCCGGTATCAGAATCAAACAAGTATGCCTCAATCCCACAACCCATGAGAACAAAAGAGTAAAAATCAGTGTCAAAATAATGAAGGATTCTTCCTGGGGCCTCCCACGACCAGTTGTAGGTGCCGGGTACACCTGGTTTGGTGGCGATGTTGAAGGCGACCAAGGCTTTAACTTGTCCATCGGGGTATTGATTGACAATCTCGGTGGTGGTGTTACCCAAGAAGAGCTTGGGAGGTTTGGTGGTGTGGTTGCAGGTGAGCTCGAAGCCTGGACGGAAGCAGCCGGGTCCGATGCCGAAGGGGTATGAGATGTTCGCGCTCCCGCATGATTTGGGGCAGTGCGCAAGGTCAGAGGCGGAGGGAGGCGCCCCTGATGCCCACGGCGCGGTGGTGGCCGCGGCTAGGCACATCAACATGAACCTCATGATGGTTAGGACAGTAGCTGCGCCCATTTGAGAGTTTCCTACACACTATGGAGAAGCTTGTGTTTGTCGACGTTATGTTCGTCTCCTACCCAAGACGAATTCCTGCGGCGGAAGGTGGCTGCGGTTGGTTATCTGGTAGTACGTTCATAGGGGGAGCTTGTAGGCTTCATGGTGGGCTATTCTTAGTGCCCCGATGCAATAATTTCTTCTTTTTCTTATCTTTCGCTGTCGTTCTTCTGTTCTTTCGTTTTAATTGCCTGGGTTAGTTCGACTTGGGAATTTGTACGTAACTCTTTCTTCTATCTCAGTACAAATAATAGGTACTTCTTATGCGTATTGTCGGAAAAACTTTCTGGTCGTTTTAGATGGTGCAGTGTTAGCACGCAATGCCCACATTTCCTAGTAGATAGGAATTAGGTGCCACTCGGTTGGGCTGAAAAATAGTAGTTTATGGTTAAAATTATACTGTAACTGACTGAAATTACACTTTAACTGAAGATGATTTATTTGACGTAATTAAATTTAAAAAGTTTAAAAATAAAAAATATATTAGCTCATCATGGATAATGCAAACGAATACGAAAAAAAGAACCGACAAAAAACCTTAAAAAACCAAAAATTTAGAAAAACAAAATTTATAAAAAATAAAAAATAAATTAGAAATCAAAAGTTTAAACCAAAATAAACTATACGTTAGTCGAAATTAGCGCACATAGCTGCCTCCCGTGACGGGCCAACGACTCTCCCTTTTCACACCTAGTACAACGTGACGGCAGGATGATGGCGCCGAGGAGGGTAAATCAGCGCACACTTTTCCAAAGTAAAATCCGCTAAGTATTGAAGGCTTCTTCACTCCAACAGTGATAGCAAGCTACGAATATCAGATACACAGCAGAAACACAAACATTAAACCTACAAGCTAAGAACTCTACGCACCAGCAAAATAGCCCAAAAAACCCAAGGGCAGTTTGACTGCTATTACAGGGTTAGGTCTGACCGCTTAGATCGGTCTAACAGCTTGCACCACGACAATCTTGGTGGTGATCGGTTCGGCTGAAAAGCTCATGGCTTATGACTGAAAACACTGTAGCTGGCTGAAAAAAACACTGTAGTTGACAGAGGCTTATTTAGCATAATTAAATTTAAAAAAATTTAAAAATATAAAAAATATGTTAGCCCATTACGTATAATACAAATAAATATGGGAAAAAAAAGAACCGACAAAAAAGCTCAACAAAAAGCCAAAAGTTCAGAAAAAGACGAAACTTATGAATAGTGAAAAATAAGCCAGAAGCTAGAAGTCGAAGCCGAGTTGATCAGGACCTTATCGCCCTTAAGCACAGAGGCAAAATCATCACGGATGCAAAACCTTTAAAAAATCTAACTCTTAAACCACGGCTCCATATTTTATAAAACTTGAAACAAAGCTTCCCTAGAACCTTAAGAAACTATTCCAACTAACAATCTTATAGATCGTTGTCAAAATTTCAACTTTTGTCCGAATAAAAAAAGATTACACAAAAATCGGGACAAAACCTAAACCAAAACCAAAAACTTGCTCCTGGTTAATGAAGATCAAGATGGCCATACATCAACTCCCACAAGTCCTAATAAGATAAACCATAGCAAGAAACCAAGACAAAAACTCTACAACGAAAGTTCTCAAGAAATATCTCTTCTTAAGCAAAAACCGACAAAGCAAGGCAAACTTCAAGAACATGTTCCAGGGTTGTCTAGATGAATGAAATCTAGTATTTAAGAGATTCTTCTATTACTTACTCATCCTTGGGAACCTGGAAGATCGAGAAGGAAAGAAATCCAAGCAAATAAAAAAAACACGAGGAAATCATGCCAAAACTCATTTGGACGAAATTTAGATCTTCATTTCAATACAAATAATATGTAGTTGTTATGCGTACTTACTAAAAAAATTCTAGTCGTTTATATGGTATAGGCCCTATTCGTAGAAGCTAATATTAACACCTAGTTTCTCAAAGTAGATTCTTACTTCTCTCGCTCCTGTCTCGCTCCAAGAATAAGTTAGAAATCTGTGAGCCTATTCTTTTTTGCTGCGGTTTGTGGCTTTTGGCTGCGGCTTATGGCTTTTGGGCTATTCGAGAGATTATAGAGCAATAGAAACTCACGTGTGGTTTTTGCCGATATAAATGAAGTCGGTACAATATGTACTACAATTAACTAGTAGACTCTATCTTAAAAAGATACTCTGTTTAAAAGCTAGTTACTGTAGAAAAGCCGAAAAGCAGCTTTTAGAAACCGAAAAGAACAGGCCCACAGACTTATCACATACCATACTCCTCTCGCTTCCGTCTCGTACATATACCTCTCTCTTATTTTTTTGTACTACTCACCACCTTTTTCTAAAATCACTTCTTTTAACTACAACTATTTATTTTCAATTAAAAATGTTGGATCGTAAGGACCTTCTCGCCCCCAAAAACTAGCCAATGAGGTGAGAGACTCTCCCACTTTTAAGTTAGGTCTCTTGTTCTTCCACAACCAATGTGGGACTATTCGAACAATCTCTCCCTTCACATATTGGAGTCCCTCAGCCCTTCACCGCTCCTTCACCGTACACCAACGGTCCCTCAAGGTCATTTCACCGTACACCGATGGTCCCTCAGGATCACAGTCCATCAGATGTTCACATACTAGGGTCCAATAGGCCAGAGATGTTAGAACCGAGCTTTGATACCACTTGTTGGATCATAAGGGCCTTCTCACCCCTAAAAGCTAGCTAATGAGGTGAGGGACTCTTCTACTTTTAAATTAGATCCTTTACCTTTTCATAACTAATATAGAACTACTCCAACAAAAAACTATCAACCATAATCAAAAGACTTCAAACCTATACAACGCCGCGGTAGTGTTAGCACGCAATGACCCATTTCCTAGTTGTGCTGCTCAGAAGTCTTTTCTAGTCGAGCAGTAATGCATCATTCGATAATATCCTTGCTAACCAGGAAAACTGGGGCATCGATCGATGTAGACGTGTGACCACAGAAAAATGTTTGAACTTTAGATAGGATAACGACTGTTTTGTCCAAGATGACATGATTTAGTAGAAATTAGTGCACATAGTTACTTTCCTTGACGCGCCAACGACTCTGCCTTTCACACATAGCACAGTGTAACACGGTATAGATTTTTTTCATTTAACTAACAAATTCTCTCCTATCCGAATGACAATTCAAATTTGCATGAAAAATATATATATGAATATGGCAAGGACTTTTCTCATCTCAAATGTTATTTTATCCAACTATTTGTATTCGTATACAAATTTGATTAAATAATATACATATTTTACGCAAATGACTAATTAGTTGGATGAGTTTTTTTAATTTAACATGAATTCATGTTTCTTTATATAAAATAAATGTAACATCCCAAAATTCGGATGTTCAAAAATATGAAAATTTTAAAAAAATTTCTTGCATTTTGCTGCATTCAAATTTCTTCTGAATATTTATTTGAAATCTTTTGAGTTTTGTGACATGTAAATTAATATATTGAGAAATAATATCCAAATAAAAACAATAATGGTGTTAATAAAAGAAATGAAAAATCCAAGGATCTGCACACAAACTAAAATTCAAGTATTAGATAATGGATATAAAAGTTTGAAATTCAATTTAACTAGGTAAAGAAAAGCAATGGCTAAAGGAATATTAAAAACACACATCTAAATAGTTGAACTAAGAATTCAAATTTTGAATATCATGCAAAACTTAAAATCAGTAAATCCTATGTAATTTAAAAATTAAAATTAAAAATCCAAATTTCAAAATTTTCTTATTTCTTTTTCCTCTCCTCTCCTCTAACTCACTCTCTCTCTTTCTCCCTCTCTCTTACATGTGGGCCCGTCCTTGTCTCTCCTTCCTCCTCCCTTCCGTTTCTTTCCTCTGCAGCCGGCCCCCTCCTTTCTCTTTCTTCTTCTCCCACCTCCTTGTTCTTTCTTCTTCTTCCGTCCTTCCATCGGCTCTCGTCGCTCCCGACCGGCCGGCCCTGCCTCCACTGTGCGTGCGTCACCGCGCCTGCCCCCACGTCGCCCGAATTGCTCCCGTCGCGTCCCTGCCTGGCCACCGGCGTCTCGGCGCTTGTGCCCACGGCGCCGCCCTCTTCGCTCCTACGCCGCATGCCCCTGTGCACGCGTCACCTTGCGCTAGTTGCATCCACGCCCATGGCCTGCCAAGCCTTACTCCTGTCGCCTCCATCACTCACTATGGCCCGCCCTCCTCCGCCTCTCTTTTCTTCCTCCCTCCTCTCTATTCTTCGGCGTTGACCAGTCAGCCCCGCCTTCCCTTGTGCGTACACGCCTGCTCAGGTCAACCACAACCATCTCCGTCAGCCACAACACCGCCCATGCCCTGTTGCGGTCAGTCCATCGCCGCCCACATCTTGTGCCAGTTGGCCATCCCCTGTCTTTTGCGCCACCCGCATGACCGTCACACGGAGCTCCCTGACGCCTGCCTCACTCAGAGCCTATAAAAACCATGTTAGGCTACCATCGTCTTCCTCGTACTCCACAGCTCTTTCCACCGTGAATAATTGCCCCCAAGTGCCCTGTGCTTGCCGGAGCGGCCTTTCTTCTTCACCGTCGGCCAATGGCAGCTCCATCATAGCCATTGCTTCTCCGGCGTCGCTCAGTCCAATTCTTCACTGTGTGAGCACCTCATTGATGCCCTGAGGCTTTCCCAAGCACTGGCTATGGTTTCCCTCTGCCCCAGCTTGCTGGCACCGTGAAGCTCCTCGCACCACCCATGGCCACCGCCGCTGGCTTGCTTCGACCGTCCCCCGACCAAACCTCCACCACTACTGAGTTCCCTGGTACCGCCTCCAGCTCATGCTCTCCTCCATTCTCCTCCCCGTCCTCTCCAATGCCGTCTCCACCATCGGCACCATTTCCGGCCAACCGAAGCCGCCACCGAGCCCTCTACACCTCACCTCGGCTCATGATGGCGCCTCCTATGTCTTGCTCATCTCTCCCTTGACCCATTTCATGGTTTCCATTCCCTCCCCGGCCACCGCTTGCCGCTGGCGAGCCCAGTGCCGAGCGCCACCTTTTTTAATTTGTTCCCCCTTCCATTCACAAATGGGCAGCCGCCCAGTTGGTCAGTGGAGCGAACGGTGAACGCTCAGGTCCAGGGTTTGAATCCCATCCCCCACATCTATTTCTTTTTATTCTCTTTAATCCATTTCAATTAAGAAAAACTAAGGAAAATAGAAATTAATCCATGGGAGATAATAAATTTGATTAGGATGTAAATAAGATTATTTAAGATTTAATATTGGATTAATTATCATATATGAGGAGCTAATGTGGCTTGAATATTTATTTAAAGTCTAATTATTAATAAAGGGGCATTAATAAATGATGGCTTTGGTGAAATGTCCAAATTTAATAAAAATCCCAACCCGAAGGTAACAAGGTAAATGACAGTCCAAATTTAATAAAAATCCCAACCCGAAGGTAACAAGGTAAATGACAAATCATGCCGCTTCGTAAAATTAATTAAACGATATGCCATAACCATTTAAAATGAAATACACATTTAAATTAGAAAGTCATAATTTAAAATATAATCCCCGCCATTAATACATCGTCGATAAATAAATCTCAACGGTAGATTTAGTTAATAATGATAGTGAAAAATGGTTGTGTATAGCAAGCTTGGCCCTATGTAAGTAAAAATTAAATTAAGATGCTCAGTAAAAGGATAAAATATCAATGTCAATTGATTCTCAGAGTGCCTTCAATTAGAAGAACATAATTAGGTATTAAAATATAATGGCATTGGATCATCGGATATTGAAATAATCTTGCCAATGAATAATCTTAAGAACAATGTAATATTATGACCAATAGTCGCAGATGAGTAGTAAATATACTAAAATTAACAATTAAACATCAATGAGATAATTAAATACTCCCGTGCTTCCATGAATTATTGAACTAATCATTCGATGAATAATTTGAATAATTGGTAAATAGAATCCCATAAGATACCACATCTTACATTGCTAGGAATACAGACCCTAAAGATTAATATTATAAACTAAACTCATACATCTGTCCATACGTCTAACCTAATTCATGGAACTTTCTTGATAAATATAAAATAATAATAATAAAAGAAGTTATTAAACTGAAGGGTGAGTCATGATATTCTACCATCAGCTATACTGAACCATCTCTGAGTTCTAAGCGGAAATATTCTCGTAAATATTCCTTTATCATGAACTCTCCTTGGCATCCATCTCAGTGAATTTCCTTCTACTAATCATCGCTTCGCTCCAACCCATTTGACTCCGTCAATACTCTATGCCCAATCAATCCAACCTCAAATCACCCATTTAATCATAATAAAAATTAATTAAGTTCAATTGGATTTATTTCGATCTTTCGAGTTATTTGCCTTTATTTGGATTCAGTTATTTAGCGCGTAATTAGAAATTAGAGTCGTGAATAATCAATGGATCAAGCGAGACGAAGATCCAGATGAAGATAAAGACCAGAAACTCAAGACCAACAAATGAGAAAGCTTTGAGTGATCTCAAGACAGTGATAAACTGCACAAGGTGAGTCAATATTTTGATCATGTTGAACCTACATTTTCTGCAAATTAGTTTCGTTTTAAATTATCAAATTGCATGCTATTATTTCATGTGCAAATATATGTTTGTTTTAAGATTCTAGTTATATTCCCATTATTTAACTTGTTAGTATTACGCCTCTTTTGGAACATTTGAACATCTGAGCCTTGTCACCTAGGAAAATTATAATGGTAACCTTTCAAAGAACAAGTCTACAATTATGTGACATGCTTAGTACTGCTTAGATACTCGGGGGGACCAAAATGCTCCAAGCATCACTTTCAATCATGAGAAACTGATTTGGAAGTCATGGGTGGAAATGACTGGTATATTTTGACATAATTATTTTATGCTAACAAAAATCCCAACTTGCTTAAATATCTAGGTGGATGGTATGGGCGTGTGATGCAGTGGAAGCACGAGGAGTAGATTGTGGTAGAACCGCCCAGATAACTCTAAGTACTGAATCTTGTCATGACCTCCTATGTAAATAGTACAACCATAAGTCTGCAAATTGCAACTTGGCTACGTAAATCTATTGAACACCCGTACTCATCTCATCAGTAGTGAAAAGGAGTGGAATATTGCAAGAGCAAAGGGAGGCCTAAAGAGACACTGAGAGGAGGGTGAAATTTTCCAGTCGTGCTAGCATTGTAGAGAGTGAAGTCCGAATGCACTAGTATCTGTGGTTAACATCCCATGCAACTTATGGGACCCATCGCAAGTGAGAGCAGCCTATAGGGTGAGATGAAAAAAGGGGCCAGATATTTTGAAAAGTTACTGTGATGATCTACTCAACCGCATGACTAAGAAATCATGTGGAGCAACTGGGTGGATTGTCTCTTGTGGGTAAAGTGTACAAACCCTGCAAAGTGAAAACTATTTAAATAGCCGTGCCCACGGTCAAGGGCGAACATGGGAACTTAACCAGATATAGTTCTATTTCAAAAGCTTTGTGGGTGGAATTGGAAAACTGGTGGGCAGTGAAAAGTCCTAATTTGTGTTGCCCTGGGTGTCACCTCAGTGATAATGTAAGCGGTTATAACGCTGAAAGGTTAGCATATGGTGTAGAAACCATGTAACCGTGGATGGAATCTGGATCGCTGTTATTATTGCATTCTTTCATTAATAAAATATGTTTTAGTTAAAACTGCTAGGTCTTAGGGAATTTCTATGTTTCGTATTTTAAAAGCAATTTATGCCAAATAAAATAACCCGAGCCTTCCCTTGATAAGCCATGCATGTTATCTATATGCATTCTGTGTATTGACTCGCGGAGCACGGTAGATTTCTGCTCACCCTCGCTCACTCAATAAATCCAGAATCAGGAGTCAGATTGCTATGCTTCAGCAATATACCTGGTCATGATGGTGAAGAAGATGAAGATGTTAAGAACTAGGTCATGAACCCCAGTTGGCTGCCTGTGGGCACGTCCTGAGGGTCCCACTTGTGTGCTTCATTTCCGCTACTGCATTTTCTTGATTTCGACCTGATCGGCCCATGAGTAAGCCTACAATTATATATACACTTCCATATGATATGTATTTTGATGTTCAGTACTGTATCTGTGAGCATTATCTACTGATCTAGGGAATAGTGCGATGGAATCACAGAGGATTCTGAATTGCAAAATTTGGGTCCGACAGGGCTGGTATCAGAGCATATCGACTGTATGTCGTGACCTAATTAGCCTGGTCATTAGTTTCATGACTAGAATTATTTCTTCAAAATCTATTTACAAAATATAAGTAGTATTGCTCATTCTCATCTCTCTTAGATGATTCCCCCTCATCTATACGCTGCCATGGTCATTGTCTTGTTCTAATGCTCTCCTATCCTAAATTTAAAATGATAAAAATCCAGTACTACTCTTTTGAGTGTTTATAATAATGAATTAGTTTGGAGCTAGATAGTAAAGATTTAGGTTGGTTACTAGAGGAGTAAATTATGATTTTGAATCAATAACACAAGATTGGATTATTAGAGAGTCATGATACAAATGATATCGGTGGGTCTAAAGTAAATGTATTGGATTTTCATTAAATTGTAGAGTTAACAAGTTGACAAATAGTGGATTTGAGATTAGGATTATAAAGTCATAGTGAAATTTGAGATTTGATTTACAAATTTATGGTGGAATTTAGAATTTATGTAAGAATTAGATAACCATGGCTGGATTAACGAAATGGTGGGTGACACAATAGAAAGTGTATGATTGTTGGATCAAATATATAATGACACTCGCTGCTTGGAGTTTTAGACGACAATAATACCATGACTAAGATAGTGTAGGTATAATTGGCAAAAGTGGAAGTTAATTTACCAAGGTCATTGGATTCTAAACCCTATGTATAGAAATAATATGGGAGTGAATTCGTTCATTGATTGATATTTGAATATTGGAAGAGATTAGAATACCCTGGCAAAAGAAAAAGAGAGAAAAGAACTCCCCTTTTTCAAAAAACGAATAATTCAAACTTCAGTATTTCAAAACAACTACAAAAAAATCTATTTTTTTTTGCCACAAAGTTTCATTTGCAAAAAATGATAATACGAGAGTGAGTACTGATATCAATCAAATTACCTTTGAATACTATCCTCTTCATTCTATTGATTTCAAAAGGAAAATTTTGTTCCCCTTCTCTTACCTTTACTCCAAAAATTTAAGGTTAGGAACATTGAAGATGTTCATGAAGATAAGATGGTCTCATTTCAAAATGGAATATGTAGGTTGACCATAATACTACACCAAGCAGACCCCCCTAAAAAAAGCCACTTGTTTCCCATTGTGGCAACTTAGGACACTAAGTGAAGAAATGGCTTCAAAGGAATCTAGAAGAACAAGCGAAGAGTGCTAACACTACCAACCTTAGCCTCAACAAACAAGAAATTGTCAATCTCAAGAACTCTAATAAGGAGCGAGTAGCACCTGCCAAAGTTCTACTACTAGATTCAGAAGCTTCACCAAGTGCTACATGTTTCAAGTGTAGTAAAACAGGACATGTTGCACAATCATGTCCTCCAATATGGCAAGATACACGAGGAGCATGCTTCACATGCGGGCAAACCGGACATTACTACTATGATTGCCCAGTTCCCTACTGTTCATACTACAAGAAACACCATTACCTAGAAGACTACCTTACGAACCTAATAGCTTGTAGGCGTTGTGGAGAAAAGGGAACGAGGAAAGTCAATGTTCCACAAACTGCCCCAACTGTGAAGAAAACCACCCACCAGGAGAGTGTCTAATGAGCAAGGTCACCTGTTTTCTCTGCGAAGGACAAGACCATTGCCCCAAGAATTGCTCCATGAGCCTGTTGCTGACCAAGGCAGCTGAGATACAGCGGATAAGCCTTCAAATCACCATAGGACTCGTCATGCCTAGAGCTAGAAAAGATAACTAATGTTAGTTGTTATTTATTTTAAGGGGGTAGCAAGAATAGACAATAATGTTGGAGAACTACTATGATGTATGACTACTTTTGGAGAGGTAACAACTTGTATTAAGACTAATTAGACCAGTACAACCAGATTCGCAAAGCTAAGAATCTTATGGAGACGATTATTTCAAGTGTCCGAGAGTTTAAATTACCATGTTTAGCAAAAAGAAGAATAAAGATTGAGACTCTAGCAAGGACCAAAGACTAGCATATAGATATACTAATCGCCATACCAATATCCCCAACGTCATCTATCCCAACGGATATAGGCCATTAATGCCCACCTACTGATAAGAAATCCATGACCATCATAAGTCCAATAGATGACGCAACCGTTCCACTACACAAAGATATGAAGACGACGATGTCAAAGAGCAAGCATCTAGAAGTCTACGACCTACCCAGAAGAACACGATCTCCCTCTCTTCCCTTTTGACTGCTTCAAGTCTTAACCCTTTTTGTGTTGATTCCTTCCTTTCTCTGCAGGCTAAAGGATGATACATCGAGCAATAACCTAGAAATCCACTGCTAGCCAATTTAACCCTATTTACATCTTTCTACTCTACCGGAATCTCGGGGTCGAGATTCATTTAAGAGGGGTAGGTTTGTAACATCCCAAAATTTGGATGTTCAAAAATATAGAATTTTTAAAACTTTTTCTTGCATTTTGCTGGCATTCAAATTTCTTCCGAATATTTATTTGAAATCTTTTGGGTTTTGTGACATGCAAACAATAATGGTATTAATAAAAGAAATGGAAAATCTGAGGATCTACACACAAACTAAAATTCAAGTATTAGATAATGGAAATAAAATTTTGAAATTCAACTTAACTAGGTAAAGAAAAGCAATGGCTAAACGAATATTAAAAACACACATCTAAATAGTTGAATTAAGAATTCAAATTTCGAATATCATCCAAAACTCAAAATCAGTAAATCCTAATGTAAATTAAAATTTAAAATTTAAAATCCAAATTTAAAGCGTCTCGGCGCTTGCACCCACGGCGCCGCCCTCTGCACTCCTGCGCCGCACGTCGCCATGCCCTTGTGCACGCGCCACCTTGCGCCAGTCGCCTCCATGCCCATGGCCTGCCAAGCCTTGCTCCCATCGCCTCCATCGCGTCACCATGGTCCGGCCTCCTCCCCCCCTCTTTTCTTCCTCCCTCCTCTCAATTCTTTGGCACTGACCAGTCAGCCCCGCCTTCCCCTATGCGCACACGCCTGCTCAGGTCAGCCACAGCATCTCCCATGCCTTGTTTCAGTCAGTCCATTGCTGCCCACACCTTGCACCCGTTGGCCATCCCCTGTCTTTTGCGCCACCCACACGACCGTCACATGGAGCTCCCTGACGCCCGCATCACTCAGAGCCTATAAAAGCCATGTGAGGCAGCCTTCCGCACTGTCTTATTTATACTCCGAAGAGTGCACGAGGAGGTGACCCTCCGCACGTCTTATTTATACTCCGAAGAGTGCGCGCGGAGGTCGCCCTCCGCGCGTCTTATTTATACTTCGAAGAGTGCGCACGAAGGTCGCTCTCCGCATGTCTTATTTATACTTCGAAGAGTACGCGCGGAGGCAGCCCTTCACACGTCTTAAGAGTGCACGCAGAGGCAGCCCTCCGCGCGTCTTATTCATATTCCAAAGAGTTCGCACGGAGGTCGCCCTCCACGCATCTTATTTATACTCCGAAGAGTGCGAGCAGAGGCAGCCCTCTGCGTGTCTTATTTATACTTCGAAGAGTACGCATAGAGGAAGCCCTCTGTGCATCTTATTTATACTCTGAAGAGTTCGCACAGAGGCAGCCCTTCGCGCATCTTATTTATACTCTGAAGAGTGCATACGGAGGTCGCCCTCTGCGCGTCTTATTTATACTCCGAAGAGTGCGTGCGGAGGCACCCTTCACGCGTTTTATTTATACTCTGATGAGTGCACGCGGAGTTAGTCCTTTGCGCGGGCTATTACACATGGTATGGGACAGATGTCTTCATAAATAGTGTGCTTTATTATTTTTCCGTTTATGCGGGTGAGCTATTACACATGGCATGACGCCAGCCGTAAGATGGGTGTCTATCCGCCTCTATGCATAATATCGTCGCTGGCGATCTTCATTCCACATGTGGCAGAGACTCCGCCTCTCCAGAGTTGTGAGACAATATGCTCCATGCTTAGAGCCGCTGTGACGATGTAGGGGCCCTCCCACTTGGATTCTAGCTTGCCCACTATCGCCGCGTGCAATGCCATCTTGAGGACAAGCTCTCCCGCCTAGAATTCCCACGAGTAGACGGTGCAATTGTATGCACACGCTGCTCAGCGTGCATATTTCACAACGTGCTCGGTGGCGCTGACTCGCACACAATCGAGGAGGTCCAGAGATAGCGCTCGCTCTTCAGTTGGATCTGCCTAACTGAGGACTCTTCTTGAACCGGCTTTGATTTCCTTAGGTGTGACCACCTTGTCACCAAAGAGAAGCTTGAACGGCGTAAGCCCTATTGGACGCGTGATCCTTGTGCAGAGGGACCAGGGTAAGCTGGGAAGCTCTTTCGGCCACCTGCCTTTTGGGAGACCTACAAGGCGTTTCTTGACCCCAGCGGAGATTGCGCCATTTGCCTGCTCGACCACCCTATTAGACTGCAGATGTCCAACTAAATCGTATCGAAGCATGATGCCCATGTGGTCGTAGAATGCCTTGAAGGACGTGGGGTCAAATTGCAAGTCGTTGTCGATAGTGACCTCTCTGGGCACTCCGAAGTGGCAAATGATGTTCTACCAAAGGAAACGCTGCACCGTTGTGGAGGTTTACCTTGGAAAGCGCGGCCGCCTCGAGCCACCTGGAAAAATATTCGAGAGAGACTACGACAAATCGTAGGTCCCTTGGTGTGCAAGGGAGTGGTCCGACGACATCGATGCCCTACCAAGCCAGCGGCCACACCGGTGGGATAGACTGCAACATAGTGGGAGGTCTGTGAGTGACCCTTCCCATCCACTGGCACCCCTGGCACCGACGCAAAAGATCGTGCGCGTCTGCAATGGCTATTGGCCAATAGAAGCCCTGCCTAAACACCTTGCTGACGAGGGATCTTGGCGCAATATGCGAGCCTTAAAGTCCCGCGTGAGCATCACAGTAGCGGGGCGCAAATCCCTCGCTTGTAGAGAACACCGTCCAGGACCTCAAAGGATCTAGCATGATGATGTAGCCACCGTAGCTCAAGAGGATCATCTAGCTCGGCTATACCCTGTAGAAGGCCGTAGATGGCCTCCCACCAGTTGCCTTGCTGGGTGATTTGGTGGATGAGGGTTGTATCACGCTTGTCATGCTCGGTAGCTATGGTGGCTAGAACTTCGGTGAATGCCCCTGTGGGTGGAGGGATCTGTTGACTGACGGTTTGGCGAGTGCATCGGCGTGCTCATTGTCTGCCCACGGAATAGCTCTCACCATGATGCCCAAGAAATGATGCTCCTTCGCCCTTACTGTGGCTAGATACTTGGCTAGGTTGGAGTCCTTGGCCTAGTAAGACTTGTCGACGTGCCCCACAATGAAGCGCGAGTCGGTGTGTACGAGCACCCTTCGTGCGCTGAGGCCCTTGAACTTGGTGAGACTGAAGAGCAGCGCTTCATACTCAGTTGTATTATTTGGCGCCGAGAACCTAAGGCGTGCTTAGTATAGCAGGTGATGGCCCTCTAGAGGAGTGATCACTGCCCCCATCCCAGTGTCGTAGGCTCCATCAGTATAGAGGTTCCACATCGAGTCTACTGGTATCTAGGCTTGTGGCTGAGCTGGTGTGGTCCAGCCAGCGAGGAAGTCTTCTAGGGAGGAGTCGGAGGTCCAGACGGTTGGGTGTCAGTTGCGGTCGTGTGCGACGGAACAGACCAGGCATGCATTGAGTCTGTATGCATTCGAGTGAGCTCAAGCAAGGCAGTGTGGTCTCTGTGTGTTGAGCTCTATAGGTGTGCATGAGTTCCTCTCTCAAGCATGTAGAGAGAGTGTAGACTTTTCTCCTCAACTGCGTATGGGGACGTAGTTGGTTGTATCTCTTGTAATCATTCATGGAAATGAAGTTTCCTGAGAGTTTTAGTCTTTTCTCTCTTTCTCTGTAATGGATTTTAGTTCTGTCATCTTTCTGTTTCCTTTTGATTTGAGATGAGCTCTTGAGAGAATAGCTTTTGATTTCTGGCCCTATGATGGGATTTGGTCTCAAGACCATTTGGTCAGTTGATTCCCAAAGAGCCAAATGATAGAATCAAAATCATCTCATTTTTCATTCATGGGCAGCACTTCCTCTGCTTTTCACTGTAGCTAGGGTTTGTTGCCAGAGCATGGTTGAATCTTGTGATTTCCCTTCAAAAGATGGCCTAAGATTTATGCATTGCTGTTGTGAGGACATCTCCAGTTGAGATTCACAAGTTCTTGAGCAAAGGATGTGAGAATAATGAGTAATTTGGAAATTAGCTCATTCTCTGTCAAAGTTTCAGATTTTTGTTAAAATCTTGATTCCTAGCTCTCTTGGTGAAATCTTTGGATTCCAGAGGTCCCAGTGATGTTTAGAATAAGATCTTGTTCATTTGGACTGAAAAAGAACAGAAGCATTACTCACACCTTCTTGAAATCTGCAAGTTCTGTAATTATAGCCTTTTCAGTCGACTGTTCTTTAGTTTCTGCTCTTGCCTGGACAGGGACCGGTCAGATCGGAACCCCCATGGCGGTTAGACCGGTTGAACCATGGTGGTCAGACCGCCAACCCTAGCGGTCTGACCGGCCGAGTAAAGGCGGTCTGACCAGCCCCCTCTAGGCGGTCTGACCGGCCTGCTCAAGGCGGTCTGACCGGCCATACAGCGGCGGTCTGACCGGCCTTAAAGAAGCGATCAGATCAGCCTCCTGTCTTTTGGCTGTTGTCTCTCATGTTTTGCTTTGTTCTTCATTGCTTCTTTCTCGTATGTGTTTAGTATGAAGTTCCAGAAAGCATGAATCTTCCTCTTCGTAGTTTTTCGTAGCTATCGGAGAGGAGACTCATTTGTGGATACTTCGGGGGCAAATTTTTGAGGGCATCATTCACCCCCCTCTGTTGCCATTTCCGATCCTACACTAGGACCTGAGACTTTATGACCGTGCGTGAGCGTATGTCAAAGAGAAAGGCATGAGCTCGGTCGCTCATTTACCAATGCGCCCCCATGGACTCCTTATTGTGTAGCATCTCCGCCAAAGGGAATGAGGAGGACACGGTGATGTGATGAGCCAAGAAGTAATGGCAAAGCTTCCGTGTGGCCATGAGAAGGACATAGGCCAATTTCTCCAGTTCAGTGTACCGTGTCTTGGCACCCTGAAGGGCTTCGAAGACGAAGTAGACTAGTCGCTGAAGGGACCCCTCCTCAAGGACAAGGACTGCGTTGACTGCTGTTGTTGTAGCATCGAGGTACAGCAGCAACGGAGCCTCTAGTGTTAGGGCCACGAGGGTGGGAAGGCTTGCAAGATGCTTTTTGAATTCGTCGAAAGCCTTCGTGCTCCTATCGTCCCAATGAAACCCGTCGCATCCGCGAAGGGTTCTGAAGAAGGGAAGTCCTCTCTCGGCCGCCTTGGATAAGAAACGGCTCAGCGCAGCCATGCGGCCATGAGCCTCTGGACCTCTCTTATCGTCTTAGGCGGCTCCATGGAGAGGATTGCATCGCCTTTGTCAGGATTCGCCTGTATCCCTCGCCTTGATACCAAGAAGTCGAGTAGCTTTCTCGCCTGCACGACGAAAATGTATTGTCTAGATTCAAATTGATGCTTGATCGCCGGAGGTTGTCGAAGGTTTCTTTGAGGTCTTGATCGTGGGAGGTGAGCTATCTGGTCTTGACGATATATATCATAAAGCATGATTACAATATTACCCTTATAATCGGGCATCCCTAAAAGGGCATATATGTCATTACACATATCACATTGGGCCCTATAACCCCCCAAATGGATCGGATGGGTTTAGGTGGGGCCATCCTACTACAAGCATCTAACTCGCAACAAATAACAAATTTGTAACTAAATTCCAACAAACAATGCACATGCACATGCATGTCAAAAGATTTTTCATACTTTGTGCTCACGTGGTGCAAGAGTTCAAAATTGGCAAGTATGTATGTGTCTTATTTCTAATCAAGAGATATGTTAAAATATATTGTCCAATTTTTTTATCGACTTAAGATTTTAAATAAATTAGTTGGTGTAATATCTCGTTTTATCCTAGCCTTGTAAAATAAGAAAGAACGGAAAGAAAGAAATAGGGGAGAAAAAACAAAGCCAGGGCTCGTACTGCTTAGAGATCAAGTCGGCCCCGGCTACAAGAGATTAGGTCCTGCTCGTTTTGGTTTCAGCTTCTGACTTATTTTTCACTATTCATAAATTTTGTCTTTTTCTGAACTTTTGGCTTTTTTTAGCATTTTTGCTGGTTCTTTTTTCCCATATTCGTTTACGTTGTCCGTGATGAGCTAGCATATTTTTCTATTTTTAAAATTTTTAAATTTTAATTACGCCAAATAAGCCACTTTTCAGTTACAGTGAAATTTCAGCCGCTACAATGCAATTTCAGCATAAGCCGCAGTTTTTCAGCCCAACCGAGCGGGGCCTAAAACCTATGTTTCTGCCCCTGTGCCTTGCCATGCCATCGCCCTAGCTGCCTATTGCTGCTGCCCCTGCATGCCACTGCCGCGCTGCTGCGCTGCTAGCTGTGGCCGTGGGCTGTTTGCCAGGTGCCACACCGAGCTGTATCTGGTCGCCGTGTCGCTGCAGTTACTGCTGCTGCTGGTAGCCGCGCGCTGCGTTGGGTGCGGCTGCAGCCATGGAAACGGCAAGACAGGAGAGAGAAGAAGGAAGAAAGGGCTGTGCACATCTTAACCGAACCGAAAAATCAAAGCGAAAAAACCGAACCGAACTGGTCAACTCGGTTTGACCGATTTTCGGTATTCGGTTCGGTTTTTATATTTTAGGTTTTTTTGGTGTTCAATTTTTTCGGGAAAATCAACTAAAAACCGAAACTTAGTTCCCCTCCCTACAGCTACTTCGTCTTCTTATTATTACTTGGGAATGGATGGAGTTGGGCCCAATCCCAAATAAACAGCAGTAAATTTTCCTGGTGCAATCGGAATTCTTTAAGACGGAGTGAGCTAATTCGTTTCATCAACCGGTCTTTATGCCAAACCTATATAGGAGTAACTGAACATAGCCAAGTTTGTCTACCTCCGTGGTGATGGCTTGTAGTATATATACTGTCGTCTACTCGTCTCGCTAGTCACTATATTGTTTCCAATTTGTGTTAACTTTAGTAAATATGGTATTTACCGATACCGCACTGAAATAAATTGAGATATACCAATACTGAACCGTATTTTCAAAAATACAGTACACTACCGAACTAACAATACCGTATTTGCCGTATATACTGTATTTACCGAACCAATTGTATTGAAATAACCGAATGCACAGTTCTGGAAGAAGGAAGAGGAGAGGAACAGAAAAGGGTTTGCGTTCACAGCGTTCTAGCTAACGATCAAATGCTGAAAATAATTTTGATCTAGAGTTTTAATTGAGTTCAAGATATAGTAAAGATTGTTTGTTACGCAAGTTAAAATAATGATCAATTTAAAATTCAAGTATATATATTAATAAAAAGTATTAATTTATAAATAAAGAGATTTGTCACTATTTTTTGTAAAAACGAATAAGAAAATAACAGAATATAAGTACATAAAAAAGAAATTTAGAAATTCTTACGTATCTTCTCTGTGTATTTATAATACATGTGTTTTATCTAAATTAAATCTAATAAATGATATTAGAACTAAGGGCCTGTTTGATTGATGCCTAACTTTGCCATGCCTAAACTTAGGCAATATGTGGCTGCCACAGAAAGTGTGGCTAACAAAATCGAAACCACACTTGTGGCAAAGTTTGGCAAGAAACTGAGTCTATGACGTGTGGGGCCGGGTGCTAAGAAAGTGTGGCATGCCACAGTTACGTCAGTGAACCAAACAGCTACGTAAAAACTGTGGCACACCTAACTTATGGCTAGGCAACTTCTGGTCATGAACCAAACATGCCCTAAGTAACATGCCAGTTGCCAGTTTTTTCTTTGGTCCAACCAACAGACGACAACGAAAAACAACATTTTATTTCAGTCCTCAATTTAAGTGAAAAGAAAAGCTCAATACTTAGCAGCTGTCCATTCCAAAATCAAAGATAAAGTTCCATCATTCGATCCGTGACAGAGAGCAAACCTGAGTTTTTGATCCACGCTCAAAATCATACCGTGTTTTTCGCGAAGTTATGTCATCAGTGATGAGGTATCATCCAATATGATGACGACAATGAGTTCTGCTATCTCACTGTATTATCCGATACCCATAACAAGTAATTATGCAGCATGGACAATCGAGATGAAGGTGTACATGGCTCAACCTGAGTGAGAAGTTCGATCATTGAAACGTTAAGGTACGAACACTTCCAATGGTGATGGCCAAGGCCATCAAAATCGGCATCTTGATAAGGCAAAAAGTGAGGTTTATAATTATAACGCACATAGGCACTTTGCTTCAGAATACCGCAAGCTGAAGATGGAGAAAATGTTTTTTTGCTAAAGCTCTTAGCGATGATGAAATAACGCTGCTCTAATGGTGAGATGAGTCCAAAACGTTAGGAATATGTGTTCATCGTTCAAACTCGAGTACGTAGGGTTGAGTAGATGTGTCGTTGTTATTAGTCAAGTATAAGTTAGGTAAGTCATAGATGGGATCGATTAGAATCTTTACATTTGGATGGATCCGTACTAGTTGAGTTGAGTTCCTCTATGTACTTGCTTGTAGAACGTTTCATGTGGAGATGAAGCTGATAGTTCATAATGCATTGAGACTAAACTAGGAATATATCGAGTCAAGATTATGGACAGGATTGTTGGAAATAATCTGGATTTGGGGTTTAAACGAGTCTGAGACACAGTAAATTTCGTCTCTGTGTGTAACTCAAGTTGAAGTCGGTTGAAGTCGTGATCAATTTAAAGTCCGAATACGTATGTTAGTAGGAGAATATTAGCCTATATATTAAGAATGTTTGTAACCAATTTTGTATGAAAATAAGGAAATAAGATAATAGAAAAATTTAGAAATTCTTTCGTATTCTTTTTTGTTTATTTGCAATATATGTGTTCTCGGGTGGACCAAACCTAACACCTAAAACCTTTACCGTGGTGTTAGAACAGTGATATAACAAGGCCTTATGGTTTTTGGGGAGTGGGTAGACAAGTCAGGTTACTCTATTTCAGTGGCAGACCAGGATTTTATCAAAGAGTATGCTGTACCAAAATTTTCATATGCAATTCGGTAAAACCATTTGCCAATTCGGTAAATAATTGTAAATTTGCACCGTAATTCGGTATACAGGCAATAAATAATATGATAAGTCTTAAATTCAAAGATTAAGTTGAAAATTTGCACAAATTACAATATAAATAGTTCAAATACCATACTAATAATCTCAAATTGTTAGACCACGTGACTCGGTCTAGGTTATTTTGGTGATGAATAATTGACAATGGTTAATTGTGATGAATATTTGATAATATTGTTTAGCGTTGTTTTGCGAGTTGTGTTGCGTGTGTGCGGATTGACGTTGGTCAAGTTGGAAAGAACTTGTGCCGGGAAAACGTTCTTTGGTCTTTGCATGCGCAGGTTGAGCGTGGAGACGGTCATGGTCGGTGACGAGGAGGACCGGGACTAGGAGGGGAAATCTGAGGTCCAGGCGGTCAAGGAGGTCACGAGATGGTCGGGCTCATGCTTGGGGCGCATGGAGATTAAAGGTGGATGATGCGTGAAGAAGCTACGGGAGGTGCGGTCCTGAAGGCTTCGACATGCGATGAGTTGAAAAGTTAGAAGTATGAAAAACCCGTGTTAGGAAGGGTTTCGGGTCCCTTGAAAATTAGTGGGCCAAAAAGTCTGGTTGAGGTAAAAAGGCCCAGACCCAGTTGAATGAGTTGTATTAGGGTTTGAGTTCGTTTGGGAGTTTATTTCGGATTGGTGGACAAGCTATAAAAAGGTTAGGGCCGGCGGCATGTGCTGCACGGTTTTTGGTGGCGTCGCATCTTGCTTTTTCGCTGATGGATGAGTTCGACGGCGTGTTCTGATTTTTATTCTGAAGCGCGATCGGCAGCGTGGCGTGCTTTCTTCACCGCTCGGGCAAACGGCGCATCAACCCAGCAGCAGCATCGACGCGTCGTCACGTCTTGATCAAAAGCATAACAGCACAGCATCTATCGCACGGCTTCCATCGGTGCAAGTTTTGATCTACTCCATCACGTGCACATGCAGAGAGACCTCCTGACAAGCATTGAATCAAGTGAGCAATATTTAATATTTTATTAACATGCATGCATTAATTGGCCGTATTGTCCTTTTGTGATTAGACATAATTAGTGTTAATGAGGTTTGCTAATGAGGCTGGCTGGTATAAAGATTAAATATTGGCTACGTATTGGAGTAGAGTTTTATTTTCATGAGAAATCGACATGTGGCGGCTATAGTTATTTATGTCCCATGCTTTTTGCTTCGGTCTGGCACATTGAGTCATTGAAATAATCAACTAGTTTTCTGATTCGTGTGCAAGACCAAAGACAAGAACTAATAGCAACAGAAGTCTTGTTTTGTTTGCTTTGGCCGAACACAGTCACAAGTTCTATCGTTGATCTGAAATTAATTTTCTTATTTTTTTAGCTGTTTTTTTCTTCTCTGTGATTAGTAAAAAAACAAACAGTAGATTTTAGAAAAAGTTTCCGCTGTGCGCTGCAATCATTCACCCCCCCCTCTGATTGTCATCGACGATCCTACAAGTGGTATCAGAGCAAGGTTGCAATGGCATCAGATCAGGATCGATTTTCAGGTAAGCCACCGTTTTTTGATGGATCAGATTATCTTTATTGGAAGACGCGCATGGAGGTTTTTCTTCAAGCACAAGGTAATTCTATTTGGCAAAAGGTTGAACATACATATGATGTGCCTCCTGTTGTTACAACTGAAAATTCATCTGATGTTGAAGCTAATGCTAAGGCTAGAAATATTTTGTTGCAAGGTTTAAGTAGAAACGAGTTTGTCAGAATTGCTCACCTTAAATCTGCAAATAAAATTTGGACCACTCTAGCTGATTATCATGAAGGATCTAAATCTGTTAAAGGTGTGCGTCAGAATCAATTCAAAAAGGAGTATTCTAAATTTGAGATGAAACCTGGAGAATCAGTAGATGCTCTTTTTGATCGCTTCAATAAAATTGTTAGTGATTTGCAATCTGTTGATGTCACATATTCTGATTCTGACAATGCTCGTCAAATTTTAAATGCTTTGGATATGTCTGTTTGGAA
The DNA here is from genome assembly GCA_017311315.1 of Dendrocalamus latiflorus. NCBI lineage: Eukaryota > Viridiplantae > Streptophyta > Magnoliopsida > Poales > Poaceae > Dendrocalamus > Dendrocalamus latiflorus. The sequence continues at coordinate 45,143,355 of CM029663.1, forward strand.
TGTGTTAGTCACTACTATTAATCATTCTGTTAACATGGAAACACTCACTTTGAATGATCTTTATTCCAAGATGAAAACACATGAGATTGATGTTTTGGCCAGGATAAACAAGACGAATTCTTTGGGCTTAGTGACTAACCAAGCTGACGGTTCTTCTAGTTCTTCTATTGTTTCTTTGTCTGCATTGTGCTCTATTTCAGATGAACAATTAGAGGAGATTCCAGAAGAGCAGCTTGTACTTCTCTCCAACAGGGTAACCAAGGCAATTAACAATATCAGATTAAGGCGGAGAGGAGGTCCAATCAAATGCTATGAATGTGGTGAGCTAAACCATATTAAGATGAATTGTCCCAAATTGAGGAGCAAGGAGGTCAAAGATGACAAGGCATCAACTCATCGCTCTAAAATCAAGATTGATCCAAACAAGAAGCGCAATTATCGCAGAGCAGTCAACAAGATAATTTTAGCACTTGATGAGATTGTTTTGAGTGATGATGAATCTGAAAGCGATGATGAGGACAATGGCAAGAAGGCAAAGGAGGTGAACTTCACAGGGATGTGCTTTATGGCAAACAGTGAGGAGCTCGACAGTGATGATCTTTATAGTGATCCTGATGAGGTAAAACTTTCTTACACTGATTTATCTCATGCTGTGCTTAGATTGACAGATGAACTTAAAAAGTATAAAAAGAAAATTAAAAATCATGATTTCATTGTTGAGGGCTTAAATTCTGAAATCAATAGATTTAGAGCTTCTATTCCTGATGATGAATCTTGTGAGTCTTGTCAAGTTTTACATACTGAGTTGGAATCTGCTAGAACAATTAATGCATCAAACTTGGTTCAACTTAGTGATGTAACTGCTAAATTTGATGAGTTGAGATTGGCACATGACTCTTGTTGTGAAAAGTTAAAACTTGCACATGATGAAATTGAAAAGCTCAAGTTTAGCTCTCCTGCATGTTTAGAGTCAAGTATTTCAAATGCTCAATCTAAAACTTGCTTTAAATGTGAATTGCTAGAAGCTAGCCTTAATTCATCACAAGAAACAATTCAACAGATGCTTTATCATGAGATATCTTCTTGCTCTAATTGTCCTAAGCTTAACACTGAAATAGAAGCTTTGACTAGACAACTTAATGATTTTGCTGAAAAAGAAAAATTGGCTCAGTCTAGTGCTTCTAAAAATCTTGTGAATGAACATGTTAAATGCACAATTTGTCCCACTCTAGCTAAAGAGAATGAGTACTTAAAAGACACTTTAGAGAGATTTTCTTTTGGGAAGAAAAATTTAGATATGATTCTAGACAAGTCAAAAACAAGTGTGAAGAATCGTGGTCTAGGATTTAATTTTGTTGAGCATGCCAAGAATAATCGTCCTAAGGTTATTAAGCCCCTTGAACCTGAAAAAATTGAAATGAAACTTGAACCAAAACAAACTGTGTTTAAATCTGCTGGCTTTGTGCAAAAATCATCAAATCATATTATAGGTGCTAGCTCATCTTCTCAAAAGAATTCTGCTAATGTTAAATTTCAATGCACCTATTGTGGAAGAGATGGACACTTGCATAAATTTTGCTTTAGGCATGCAAAGAAAGAGAAGAAGGAAATATTGAATGCTTTGAAACAAAAACGTGCAATGTTTTTTGTTCCTAGAACTAATGTGAAAGCTAAGTTTTTTGAGAACTTTCATGATGGTTTTAAATCTACTTCATATGCTAGATTGAGATTTAATTCAAATAACTCACATTCTTTTCGGCATTCTGATCATCTACATGCACGTAATTTTGGTTCTAGCCTTGTTGCTCCTGTTCATCGTGTGTCTCAGTACTGGATTCCTAGATCTTATTTCACTAACCCCAGTACTGTGAGACCGATGTTTCCTGTGATGTAAGAACAGTTGACAAGGATGGAGAACATGAGCTAGATTGGGTTCTGGTCTTTTATATCATTGCTTAATTGGAACATTTGATGGTTCTTCACTCCTTTGAGAGCTTCCAAGAGATTCCACTTTTTGAGAGATCATGTGGAAAAGGTGATGTTGTCTTTCATCTTGTTAGATTTTCAAGTTGCTGATATTCATGAATCCACTTGATTCCTCTTGTTTTGCTCTTTTGTAAAGTGAGTTGGGCATGTTGCTTCTTATGGGATTGTTCTGAGGGGGAGCTTGTTGTTTAAAAATTTAGGAGGTTTTGTTTATTATACTTGTCAAATAAATCAACAAGTCCAAGCCATTGAAATTAAATGAGTTGTTTTAATGGAGCTCTCTTTATCATATTTACTCATATGTTGTGTAGCTTTGATCATGACTAGTTATAATTAATTTGCTATACTTGAACTAAATTATGGCATGGCGGAATATTTTGACTAGATTGATTATAGATAGTACTCTACGATGTTCATCAAAAAGGATTAGCTTGATTGTGAGTCTTATTTTAAATCTTGGCTATGAGGCTTGCATGTTTCATATGACGATCTTTATGATCACTCAATTTGGCATGTTATAAAAAAAATAAGCAATAAAAAATTGAAAAGATGTATGCTTCAGGCATGCCATGGTATATAAAAAAAGAAAAAGGCATAAAAAGTGCATAAATGAAAAGAAGTATGCTTCAAGCATGCCACCATCTCAAACAAGAATGTTACAAGCATTTTATTATGAAAAGAAGTATGCTACAAGCATGCCACATGCCTATGAATTGAGTGTGGAGCAATAGGTTGTTTTATGAGACTGCTAGCTCGTCTGGATTTAAAATTTACTTCATTTTTAGGCTTTGACTTTTTGTTGTGATATCTCATTGTGCTTTTTATAATTGATTTGGTCATTGTTGAGATGCCTGTTATTAATATAAATTGTTTAATTATGCTCAAGACTGGTTTTGATATTGCTATATGATATATGACTTTATATGATCTAGATAGCTCTACTCAAAAATATGGCTTGGTTCTTTTATTTAATCAATGCACAATGACTTGTATAATCTACAAATCTTCTTGATTTTTACTCTCATTGCTCCTTCTTAGAATTGTTCCTTTTCTGAATGTTCTTGATGATTACATTGCCAAAGGGGGAGAGATTTGATATGCTTTGTGAGAAATTGGAGACATTTGCTAAAATTATCTCTCTTGTGTTGAGGGGGAGAGATTTGGGATTTATGGCTTACAAAATGATTTTTCGGCTTCAGTTCTTCACTTATATTTATTTGAAGCTAATTCATCATACAATCTTGTGGTGTTGTCAATGTATTCATCAAGGGGGAGATTGTTAGACCATGTGACTCGGTCTAGGTTATTTTGGTGATGAATAATTGACAATGGTTAATTGTGATGAATATTTGATAATATTGTTTAGCGTTGTTTTGCGAGTTGTGTTGCGTGTGTGCGGATTGACGTTGGTCAAGTTGGAAAGAACTTGTGCCGGGAAAACGTTCTTTGGTCTTTGCATGCGCAGGTTGAGCGTGGAGACGGTCATGGTCGGTGACGAGGAGGACCGGGACTAGGAGGGGAAATCTGAGGTCCAGGCGGTCAAGGAGGTCACGAGATGGTCGGGCTCATGCTTGGGGCGCATGGAGATTAAAGGTGGATGATGCGTGAAGAAGCTACGGGAGGTGCGGTCCTGAAGGCTTCGACATGCGATGAGTTGAAAAGTTAGAAGTATGAAAAACCCGTGTTAGGAAGGGTTTCGGGTCCCTTGAAAATTAGTGGGCCAAAAAGTCTGGTTGAGGTAAAAAGGCCCAGACCCAGTTGAATGAGTTGTATTAGGGTTTGAGTTCGTTTGGGAGTTTATTTCGGATTGGTGGACAAGCTATAAAAAGGTTAGGGCCGGCGGCATGTGCTGCACGGTTTTTGGTGGCGTCGCATCTTGCTTTTTCGCTGATGGATGAGTTCGACGGCGTGTTCTGATTTTTATTCTGAAGCGCGATCGGCAGCGTGGCGTGCTTTCTTCACCGCTCGGGCAAACGGCGCATCAACCCAGCAGCAGCATCGACGCGTCGTCACGTCTTGATCAAAAGCATAACAGCACAGCATCTATCGCACGGCTTCCATCGGTGCAAGTTTTGATCTACTCCATCACGTGCACATGCAGAGAGACCTCCTGACAAGCATTGAATCAAGTGAGCAATATTTAATATTTTATTAACATGCATGCATTAATTGGCCGTATTGTCCTTTTGTGATTAGACATAATTAGTGTTAATGAGGTTTGCTAATGAGGCTGGCTGGTATAAAGATTAAATATTCGCTACGTATTGGAGTAGAGTTTTATTTTCATGAGAAATCGACATGTGGCGGCTATAGTTATTTATGTCCCATGCTTTTTGCTTCGGTCTGGCACATTGAGTCATTGAAATAATCAACTAGTTTTCTGATTCGTGTGCAAGACCAAAGACAAGAACTAATAGCAACAGAAGTCTTGTTTTGTTTGCTTTGGCCGAACACAGTCACAAGTTCTATCGTTGATCTGAAATTAATTTTCTTATTTTTTTAGCTGTTTTTTTTCTTCTCTGTGATTAGTAAAAAAACAAACAGTAGATTTTAGAAAAAGTTTCCGCTGTGCGCTGCAATCATTCATCCCCCTCTGATTGTCATCGACGATCCTACACAAATATACATAAAAGAGACTTACATATGCATCTGGAGTTGCTTTGCCAATCCCCTCCAATCCGAGCTGGCGCCGAATGCAAGTAAACAGACAAACATACGCATATGGAGTTGTACATATGTGGGTAGTTGTGGCGAAAGTGTTAGGATAAAACAGTATCCAGCTTCTCGTACATAATGCACTCCTGTCAGACGGGAGTTTTGCAGAGTTCCCAAATTAAGAACTACCTGGGCCGTTCGAAGAATGCACACAAGTAATTAGAGATACAGGTAGTACAGGACAACAATATATCTTTGAAATCCAATATCCTCTTAATGCAAGATTCTCATCTGTGCTTTTCCTCAAAGAAAAAAAAGATTCTCATCAGTGCTAGGCAATACACGGGCAAGCACACTCCACATACCAATTTCGTTCCAATATGCAGCACTTGCAATCTACTAATCCTCTAGAGGTGGGATGCTTTTCCTTCAGCCGTCATTCACTTAATATTCAGATCATTTCAAGGTGGAGATTTGCATTCAAACTTTGCTAGCGTTAAGCCTATGTAATTTTACACTTTGCATTGGTACTACTGGCTCAACATTAATTATCTTACATGTTTCAATAACCTTCACTGAATCTACATGTGCATTCTTTGCTCTCCAAAAGCAGGGATAACTTCACCGATGTGTCAGTTTTTATTTTTGCAGAATCAAAATGCATCTATCAATTAACGGAAAATGCATACCTCAGCAAGCAAACAAGTGTGTCCCAAATGTAATAGTCACCGTTGGAGTATCCAGCAAAAAGAAGCCTTCCTGGTATTGAGAACTGAGTGGATGTAAAACATTGCTACTTCATCGTCATTTTTTGACGGTCCTGGCTGTAGACCTGAAGTTCATGCCCTGTTCTGATGCCAAATAATCTACATCTAGCATCATCTGAGCCCGTCGAAATCTCTGCCCATCAGGCATCCTCCTGTTCATGGTATGTTTGAAAAGCCCGACTAGCACTTCAGATCTTCAGCTGTGGAAGTTGTATCGCACGAACTCCTGCGCTCTCTTCTTCATGGAATCATGGGCACGCGCCTCTACGTCCACGTCCGCCCCGAGGGCAGCCCCTTCACCAGCTTCGCCCCGGAGGCCAGGAGGCACGACCCCAGGTCCTCATCGCCGCCACCCGCAAGCGCCGCCTCCGCGGCTCCGCCTGCCCGACACGCCTTCCCAAGAGCTCTTCGACTCGCCGCACCGGAGCAACCTCGTCTCCAAGATCGCCTGCACGGACCAGTTCCGGTGCCTCGAGAAGGCCGCCCTGCTCACCCGTCAGGACGAGCTCGGCCCCGACGGGAGGACGCCGGCGAATCCGTGGCGGCTCTGCACACTGCAGCAGGTGGAGCCCACGGACGTGCGGACGCGTTGCAACGCTGCCTCCCAAATGCAGACGTGAGGCAGAGACAAGCGGCCGTACGCTGAGGATCGAGCCGGCGCGTGCGGCAGGCGAACCGTCAGCAGCGCTGGGAGTGACTGGCGCCGGTACTGAGTTCGACTGGGCCCTAGGGTATGCCGGGGTGGCCACGGCATATCCTGTGGGTCCGCCCCTACTCTATTCTCAATAGATTGAATCGTTGGCAGAATCCTACATTGCGTTTTTCAAGTATCAACATTATGTTTCATAAAATTGTCACAACACGAAAGATGTAGCTAACTGTTCAAGATTTTCATAGAGTCGTAGAACACTGCATTGGACAAGTAGTTTGGGAGTTATTCCTTTGGGAAGGTTGATGTCCAGAATTCTGTTGTTACTGGTAGCAGTTGTGTTGATTGTCATATTACACCCGGTAGATGGCTAAATTAAATTGTGGTTATAATTTAGAAAAGTTTGATAATTTTCTGTAGTTTCCAGAAGTGAAATGGTTTTCCACTTTTTGTGTTGCAGAAAAATAGGTCTAAACTTGTGAAGCATGTTGTCCAGAAAAATGTTCAGTTTACCTTTGGTGTTGAAAACAAGGGATTAGGTGATTTAATATTAAAAATGTGATAACTAGAGTTATATTAGAAATTTTGTGTAGATTCTAGAACATATATTTGTTACAATTTTAAGATTCCAGAATTGGGAGATATGGTCA
>CM029663.1:45150161-45220161 GCA_017311315.1 Dendrocalamus latiflorus
CCTCCGTGTGCACTCTCCGTGAGTATAAACAAAGACACGCGGTCTCCGCACGCACTCTCCGTGAGTATAACAAAGACACGCGGTCTCCGCACGCACTCTCCGTGAGTATAAACTAAGACATGCGGTCTCCGCGCGCACTCTCCGTGAGTATAAACAAAGACACGCGGTCTCCACACGCACTCTCCGTGAGTATAAACTAAGACACGCAGTCTCCGCACACACTCTCCGTGAGTATAAACAAAGACACGCGGTCTCCACGCGCACTCTCCGTAAGTATAAACAAAGACACGCGGTCTCCGCACGCACTCTCCGTGAGTATAAACTAAGACACGCGGTCTCCGCGCGCACTCTCTGTAAGTATAAACAAAGACACGCGGTCTCCGCGCGCACTCTCTGTGAGTATAAACTAAGACACGCAGTCTCCACGTGCACTCTCCGTGAGTATAAACAAAGACACGCAGTCTTCGCGCGCACTCTCCATGAGCATAAACAAAGACACATGGTCTTCGCACACACTATTCGTGAGTATAAAATAAGACACGTGGGGGACGCCCCTGCGAGCACGCTACGGAGTATAAATAAGACGCACGGAAATAGTCCCTGCGTGCACTCTACGGAGTATAAATATGACACGCGGAAGTAGTCCCTATGCGCACTCTACGGAGTATAAATAAGACGCGCGGAAGTAGTCCCTGCGCACTCTAAAGAGTATAAATAAGACGCGTGGATGTAGTCCCTGCACACACTCTACAGAGTATAAACAACACGCGCAGAGGCAAACCCCTGCGCACACTCTACAGAGTATAAATAAGATGCGTGGAAGTAGTCCCTGCGTGCACTCTACGGAGTATAAATAAGACGCGCAAAAGTAGTCCCTGCACGCACTCTACGGAGTATAAACAACACGCGCAGAGGCACGCCCTTGCGCACTCTACGGAGTATAAATAAAATGCGCGGATGTAGTCCCTGCGCACTCTACAGAGTATAAACAAGACGCGCGGAAGTAGTCCCTGCGTGCACTCTACGGAGTATAAATAAGACACGCAGAAGTAGTCCCTACGTGCACTCTACGGAGTATAAACAACATGTGCGGAGGCACACCCCCACGCGCACTCTACGGAGTATAAACAAAATGCGCGGAGGCATGCCTCCGCGCGGACTTTACGGAGTATAAATGGAATGCGCGGAGGCACGGCTCCGTGCGCACCCTACGGAGTACAAATGGCCGACTAGGCGCCAGCTCCGCTGCCACCACTTCGAAGGGTAGGGGATGGGAATGCCCAGAGCTTCGCACACCCTGTTTATCTGCCCCAGCTTCGCCACCCCGGTGGCGGTTTCGCGCAGGTCATGCTCCTTGGCCGCATACGGTCCAAAGAACATGACCACCGTGCGCTCCGCGTCTTCCAGGAGAAGCCCTACAGGGAAAGGCGAACATGACGAACTCCTCGGCGAGGTCGCGCATGTTGAACCGAAGAGTGATCCCCACAAGCCTCAGTGCCCTCCGCCTGTCCTCGTCGTCAATCCTCACGCTCGGCGAGGAGTTGAACGATATTGGCCGGCCGATGCACTCAAGACCGCTGCTGCTCGCGACACGGACGTAGAACCACTGCTTCATCCAATGCGGCTCCCACTTCGTTCAGGTGGAGTTCACAGGGAAGATCTGCAAGCATTGGGACTGTAGAACGAAGTTGACACTACCGAAGTTGGAGAACGCCCCTCCTTTCAGCTTTTTCAGCTGGCATCATGCGTCATGAAGGAACGCGAATAGCGAGGAGCTAGGCCAGCATGCCTCCGTTCGCAGCGCCTAGCTGTAAACAGCCAGGCGGGCTATTGCGTCCAGAGTCAATTGCGCCAGCTCCAGCCCAAATGTTCGCAAGACGTCGTCGACGATCAGGGCCGCTGGGATCCGAAGGCCGGCTTCAAAATACACGACGAAGACGATCGCCTCCGACTTCTCCGGGTGTGGCTCCGTCTTGTCGCTGGCAAGCAGGCGCACCTCGCGGCGGTCTGACAGCTTCCCTTCGCGCAATAGAGCATGGATTGTCTCCTCCGTTGCGAGAATCGGGCCCAGAACACGGGAGCAAGGACCCACCACCTTTTCCGTCGCTACCCACCACTTGTTCACCGGCGACAGCTCGTGCCCCTCCAGCACGTATTCCTCCTCGGTCGACGACGACCGTTCGGACAAAGCGCCACCACCGGCTCGGTGAGCACGTTCTTCGCCGCGAGCCATCGTCCTCCGCGAGACAAATAGCGAGAAGTACGGCGCCGGTGGAAGATGGCGGCAGCAAAGCGAGCAAGAGCACAACGCGTAAGCAAAAGAGAGCAAGGGAACAGAAGGCGAGTGAAAGGGAGTGCTGGCACGATGCCAAAAGGGGTATATAAAGCCCCCTCACCTCCCTCGCCACCGGTAAGCGTAACCAGCATAAGCCAAACCATTCGCCTCTCCCACGATTGGGAAGAGTAACCGGTGGAAGCTGAAGCGGCGCGGCCACCCATGTACACCCAGCTCCCTCGGGAACAGACGCACGACCACGGTCATGACTGCCTGGCGACGCACGACGCGCCAATTCCGCGCAGCCACGCGTCCTGCCTTATCAGGACGAACGCGTGCGGCAGTCTGACAGTGCATGATGCGCCAATTGTGTCCTACCACGCGTCAGCTCCCTCGGGGCCATCAATGCAGCGTCAGCAGGCCACCACCCAGTCATCCTCGCTTCGACTTCGACGTCGACTCCGCCTCCGCGGAGCAACCCCGACTTCGACTTCGGCATCAAATCCACGGGGCGGCTCCGCCAACAACTTCGACTCTGCCACGGAACACCCGTTGCGTGCAGCCACGCGCCCTACCCTACCGGGAGAAAGTGCGCAGCCGTAGCTGGGTAGCCGCTGACACCGCAAGACGCACCGGTCGCGTACCGCAACGTCCTGCAAGTACCGTCGCACTCTGGACGTAATTGAGCAACTCACCTCGAATTCAAGCCCGCAAGGCGACTCTAGAGCCCACCTCCACTTCGATCCTGCGCGATGACTCCGGAGCCTACTCCGACTCCAAGTCCACGGAGTTGAGTCGGTCCTCCAACTCGGCGTCGCATACGAGGAACAGCTCTATATCCCACTTCACCTGCATGTCCGCGGAGTGAGGTCGAGCGTAGACTCAGCTTCGCCTTGATAGACCGCCTCTGGCACGGGGTGAGTACAGGAGCACGCCGGCGTGGTATAACCCTCGCCTCCCACGGTTGGGAAGCACCAACCGGCAGAAATCCAACCGTTCACGCTCCCATCAATCGGGAAGCGCGACTGGTCATCGGCGATAAGTTTTGACCGAGTACCCAAAAATAGGCCTCCAGTTCATCAACATTCTCTGATAGTGTTGTTGATGCCAAGTCCGCTATGAAACAGCGCCATCACAGAATGTAGATGAACTGAAGAAGGCCCATTTTTGGGAACAACATCATCTCAACCGTACCTCGCTACAAACCACATGCAAGGATGATGCGGCGGTGCTAGCAGTATATATATACTCGTTCCCCCAAATGGGAAGCGCAACAGGCGGATGTTTAACCGGCAGAATTGCAACCGGCGGTAGGAGAAGCGTCGCGATGGCACGTGGACACGATGCCTCATGCATAAGAGCCGGTGCGAATCTCGGAGCCATTAATGCATTAGCGGTGGGCCACTAGCCAATCACTCCGGCTGTGACTTTGGCACTGATTTCGCCTCTACGCAGCAACCCCGACTCCGACTCCGGCGTCGACCTACTGTCGGGGATGCCCATCCATGGAAGCCGAAGCTGCGAGCTTGCGTGCGCGCGTGCGCCGCCTGGCGACGCACCGCGCATTAATCTCACGCAGCCACATGTCAGGCCCACCAGGAAGGAACACACGGTTGCAGCCGGGCGGGCGCTGCCAGCGCCCGACACGCTAGTCGCGCGCAGCCACACGCCCTGCCCCATCGGGAAGGCGCACGCGGATGCAGCAGGGTGATCGCTGCCAGTGCCGCCCAGTCGTATCGTACAATTCTCGTGGCACGACAGACGCTGGCGTAATCCTCGAGGTCACCAAAGCTCGGCCATTGAGCCACGAGCCACCGGGCTCCCATCTGGTCTCGAGTTCGCACGGCGGACGACTCCAAGCCCGTACAACGACCCCGGCGCACACTTTGACTCCGCGTCCGCAAGATCAGTCGGCCCTCCAGTCCAGCCTCATATACGAGGGACGACTCCGCATCTCGCTTCGCCCGCGTGTCCGTGGGGCGAAGTCTTAAGTAGATTCGACTCCGCCTTCATGGGCTAGCTCCGCTGGAAGCTGTAGGACCGAACTGGCAACCAGAGGGGGGGTGAATGGTGCCTTAAAATCTCACCAAGTATTCACACAATCTTCTTCTCCAATAGCTACAAAGCTATGAAGAGGAAGATCGAATGTTCACTGGAGAACAGAAGATCAGATTGACACCCGAACTAGAACTGCCGCTGGCCGAGGACATAACAAGGCAGTCGAAAGGATCTATCGTGATCAATCTGACAAAGAGATAGACCGTCTGTTTCAGAGAAATCGAACGCCAACTCGTGGTCGATCGAGTCACTCGGTAAGACAAACGATCCACTGAAAACCCGAGATCTGACCGACAATAGAGACTGCACAGTAATGACCGAAAACAGAGAAGGTGCGCACGACCAACAAGACAAGCCAGAGCTCATGACCACTTGCTTTGATTTCCAAATATCTTACGATTCACAAAGCAATCGGGTATGAGACTTTAGACAACGTTTGCTCACGTCCTTTGACAGAGAAAAACCAAGGCAATGAAAAACTTCTTTGCCGAGATCTGGACAAACGGCTTGGTCGAAACCGAAACAGAGAATTCGGTCGACTCATGCACAAAAGTCTCAACGTGGTCGTAGCGAATGCAGAGCATGTACTCGGCGCACGACCGTAGAGACAAACAAAACCAAATATCTCGTGATCTATTAATCAGAAGGACGTGAGATTTTAACCAACGACTGAAGACTTCCTATACAAGAGAAAATACCAAGAACACCGGAAGTCTTTGCTGCGGTTGAGGAGAACGGCACAGTCGATTAGAGAACAGGGGAACCTTGAGGCGCACGACTATCCGATCAACAACTCCACAACCTGACTTTGCTCTCGGGAACAACCAAGCTAAGAAGGCTTAAAGACACTTCCCAGTTCAGAGCAAGTCGAAACAACTCAAAACAAAGCCATCTCAGCCAGAGAAGACCGAAAAGAGAAACTGCAATCAAAACACTCAAGCAATAGAAAGAGAACGTAACTCAGAGACTTCATTCCAATCATCAAGGATTACACGGAGTCCCGATACGCTCGGAGAGCATAGAGAGAAGCTCACACCTCCTCTCTTTCTCTCTTTCTCGATTATTCATACAAGGGGAGAACCAAATGAAAAACCCTAAAGCAAACACACGCACACAGACTCCCAGGGGAGGGAGAGGCGGCTGCCTCCAAGGCCCAGCTAGCCAACTCACCCAAACTCGTGCCTCCCCTCTCCCTTTTATAGCCTCACACCCGAGACTAACCCTAATGGATCCATCCATTAGTCCACACTGGGGATAACCCGTAAACCCCACCTAACACCGGATTTTACCACTCTCTTTACCCACTAGCGAGAACGAGCTCCAGTGTTTTACCCGTTACACCCGACGGCTCCACTGCTTTGCCCGTTAGCGCCAACCACTCCAGTGCTTTTGCAGAGACACAGCTTCCCTTTGCAGCTTTCCGCATTTCTCCAAAATGCCATCCCGCTGCCTTCCCGGAAGCTTCCTCCTCCCTTGTCGCTCAAGTCTTGCAACCACCTCACAGACCTCATCGTCTTTGGCATCTCCCGGCCGCTCACGACCTCAGCACCCCCGTGCCTAGTCTCGACCATCCATGCCTCACCACGACTAGTCTCAAAGTCCTGCAAACCATCACAGACAAGAGAACATTCATAGCACCGCACAAATTATTGCTGTCAATTAATTAGTACAAGATCACAGCACAACACCTGGTCGTAAACCTCCTACGACTAGTCGAATGGGCAGTTCATGAAGAGTCAGCAGCCTATGACCACCCGCTAGGCTGCTACGACCACCAAGATACAAGCTACGACTTTAACGCTCAAAGTTTACGACTTCAACCCAAGTCGTTACGACCGATCGAAAAGATAAACCAACAAATGCACAAGGTCCCTGACTTCATCACAAAGCCCTACGACCAATTCCCAGCTCAAATGGTCAAGTCTGCAGGTCATACGACCGATTCCCATGTGTCTACGACTATGTTCAAACATCTCGGCACAACCGACCGCCTACGAGAGATTCCGACCGTTACCGAGCACTTCGGACCGAGTCCCACTGCGTTCGGACCGTGTCCGATCGCTCCTCACACCCGTCCGACTGCATACGACCACTTACCGTGTGATTGAACCACCTTTCGACCACGTTCATCGCTTCCCATAGTGGTCGAACCCCGTTCAAACCACGTACGACTTGTTTCATCGTGGTCGAAACCCTTCCGACCACTTACGACTGAGTTCCAAGCCAGTCGATCGCGTTCGACCGCAACCGACTGAGCTACGACCGCTTCCAACTACGTGCGAGCACGTCCGACCACGCCAGACTGCTCTACGACCAAATCCGACCGGTATCAACTACAACCGACCGGCTACGACCACAACCGACTGAGTCTGACCCCGACCCGAGCTCATTCGACCGCTTCACAACATGGTCGAACTCTGCCGACTTCTTACGAGGTCGTAGACTTGAGCGCCGACTTCGACTGCAGCTCTCGATAATGTGGTTGTAGGCCATCGACTTCCCAACGTGGTCGTAGGCCGTCGACTTCCCAACGTGGTCGCATACCCGAGCGCTGAAGCACGTTACAACGTGGTCGTACACTGTCTGGCAAGCTTTCGACCACGACCAAATGCTACGATTTAGCAGGAAAGCGCCTGATGAAGTCGTAAACGACTCGGCTGGCTCCCGATGCTTGACAACATGGTCGTAGACTGCCCGGCTGGGTTCCGACCACTGTCAAGCGTGGTCGTAAGGCTGCTGCTGCCTTTCGATCAGCGACAACGTAGTCGTAAACCCTTTCGACTACGTTCAAGTTGCTTTGAAGTGGTCGTAAACCTTCGGTTGGCCTTCGACTACGGCCAACGAGGTCGTAAAGCTATCTGTCAACCTCCGACCATGGCCAATGTGGTCATAGAGGCTTTTGACAACAGCCAATGAGGTCGTAAACGTGGTTTCCGGCTTCCGACCGCTAACAGTGTGGTCGTAAACAGCTCGACTGGCTTCCGACCACGGCCAACACGGTTGTACTCTCTTCTGGTGCCCTTCGACCACGGCCAGTGTGGTCGTAAACCACTCGGGAGACCAACGACCATGCTCAAAGTGGTCGTACATGCCCCAACTGTGGTCGTAAATGGTGCGCACTGCTTCTGACCGTGGACAAATTGCGTTGCAGAGCTCGTAATCGGTCCAGCTGGCTTTTGACCATGTGCCAAGAGGTCGTAACACTTCTAGCCACTCTAGACAACAGATAGTGTGGTCGTAAGGCTATTGCCAAGCTGGTCGTAAGGGCTTAGAACCCAATAGAGAGACCCATTCTCCTCTCAAACCTCAAAAACCAAACTCAATCTTTCTAGATCAAGAGTCAATTACTCATCACAACCATGGGGTGACCTCCACATGGTCTCACAATCTCCCCCTTGATGAGTATATTGACAAACACCGAAAAAGGCAAGAAGATGAGTTTGTTTTTGAAAAGAAAAAAAAGAAAAAAAAAGAAAGGAGAAGCAAAAGCCACACATGGTCTAAAAGAATGAAGAAGGAACTCATGACCATGTTGACACAGAATGAAATGGAGCAGACAGAGAAAGATCAAATTTTCTACAAAAGCTCCAAATCACACAAAAAGTCCAATCTTGCTCATGGTCCAAAAAGTAGTTGCTCACATGACCATTGTCATAGCAAGATGACCAAGCACTCTCCCCCTTAAAGCCCTTTTTCAATTCTTCTCCCATCCCTTAATGCATTCTCCCATTTAAATGCCTTTTGCACCCCTTAAAGCCTTTTTCTCTATCCTTCTCCCCCTTTGGCAATAGAGTCATCAAGATGCAAAGAAGAGAAAATGACATGTCAATGGATGAAATGGCTGAAGTTTGATTATTCTAAGCATTTAGAGCCATGAGAATTATCCATAATGACCATAATGTAATACACCAAGCCATAACTCAATAAAACGCTATCTAGATCATGACAACATATATATAAGCCAGCTAGAGCACATAGATGACAATCTGAAATGTAATGCATTTTGTGAGCAAGTCACGTCATCAATGAGTAAAGTCTAGCTAGAGACATCCAAGGATGATGCAGGCCATGTCAATAAGCTAAGCGGAACAAAGAAGCTAACATTGAGTCCAAATAGAGTGCTATAAGCTCAAGATTGAAACATTAGTTAAAGTACTTGGTTCTTTTTGTAGCTTAAGCAAATTGAGCACATAAGACATTATCTTTTTAAAGCTCATGGTCGTTTCTAACACAAATTTTGTTTATGTGCTAGATCTCAAGCCTTATGCGACTACTCCAAGCAATAAGCTTAAGAAGATAGTCTAGGTCATCCAAAACTCCCCCTAAGTTCATGCCAAGTGCAATGGTAAGCCGTCTCATAGGAAAGAATTGGTGAGATCAGTTTTTTCGCACAAAAGAGATCTTTTTGCTTTTTAACACATTGTACTAACTCATGTATCATCAGGAGACTAAAACAGCTCAAACTAAGGCTCAATATAGATTCAACGCTCTACTCAGCCTATTTGACATGGCATGAATCATAAAAGGATAGCTCGAGAAAGACTAAACTCAAATGCTAGCATGACAAGTTTAATTTAAGTTGATCAATTTTACTTAACTTATCATGGCAAACGCTAGTCTACACATATGAAGTCATGATAAATTTAGCAAGCTAAGCACAAGTCATGGCAAGGAGTAAAGCATTGCAAACATGTCATAACAGGATAATAATCAAGGCTCAAAGCAGTTACAATGCTAAGTGCTAGAATGCAGAAAAATCCAGCTCCCCCTCAATATGAGATGCAACTTTTAGTTCAAGTTGAGTTAAGTCACAATTAATCTCCAGAAGCTCCCAAATGAACTCCCCTTGAACCAAAGCAATAAAAACGAGAAGCTGGCAAAGAAAATTAAACAGGTAGTCCTTAAAGCATAGATAAGATATAGAGACAACTGTGGCTCAAACTGACTCTCATCTACCCCATATGACTCTAGGACTATTAGACCAGTAATCTACCTCACTAGGGAGCAAACACGTACCCTGTCTACCCAAGGGTGGCCCGACCCTTGCTAGAACCTAAAAGCAGTGAGTGGGCTCAACCTAGTGAGATAAGAAATAGCTACTCCTGGAAGCACAAGATAAGAGTAAGAAGTCTAAGCAACTCAACACAAGAAGCACTCTAACCTATGCTAGAAGGACTTAACCCAATGCACCCGCAAATGCAATGCAACAGAAATGAGACAGAAGCATAATTAATATAATAAAGCAGTAAAGCCCAAGCTCCCCCTCACAAAAGTCCAGAAAAAGAAGATTCTAACTCAAGAAGGTGATTCCCAAACACACCCTATCCACATGGTCTCTAGTGTGTAACCTCATACCACGGAGCAAAAGCACACTATGTCAATGCACAAGACTCTAGTGGCTAAGAAGAAAGTTCAAACTAGGAAGAAGAGAATCCTAGAGAACCACAGCTCAAACTAGGTAGTAAATAATCCTAGAGAACCATTTGGAAGAGATGTGTGAACGAGACATCATCACCTAGAGATGGCTCCTATCTAATCAATCGGACCCATCCCACCACTAAACAAGAATACTAAGCAAAGTCAAGTGGTGGGAAACAAGACTTCTAAAGATCACAAGAAGAACAAACCTCTCTCATGGTCGCTTGGTGGGGAGTCGTGATCGCATACCAGATCGAGTATGAGTGTTGCCTTGGCCGAGGTCGAAATACGAGTCCAGGACGTGGTCGTAGTTGAGACCGTGATATAGTCGCGTCAAGTTCGGCCGAGAGTCCAGACCGCACTCATAGTTGCTATGACGTAGTCGTAAAGACCAAGGAGCGGTCGTAAAGGCTGTACCAGTCTCCCCCTCATTCACAGCCTGCAGGTTAAACAAAGGAACGACTGGTTTCCTAGTACTGGGGTAAATGATATACAACATGGAACTAGTACTGTGACAAGTGACAACAATAGTAGCAACACAAGTACTAATGACAAAGAACACATGAGAACACACGTCCACACAAGCTCAATCTAGCCCTCATCAAAAGCACCTAGAACACAAAGCCTAGTGCCACCCAACACTAGAAGAAGCTTGTGACCTACCCACAGATCTCATGATATCTAAGCAAAAGCACAGACCAATGCTACCAAGTTGTCACAGTTTATTTCATGCCATAACAGCAATAAGATCAAAGTATACAGGCATCACAATGAATCACAACCATACACATAGCAGGTAACAGGAACAGTCACAAGCATATGCTAGCATGGATAAAAGCATGTATACTAGAAAAGATACAAAGGCATGAATAAACATAGCATCATGACACAGAGAAACTATCCAAGATATAATCAAGCTCATATTGTCCATACATATGCATACATCATGTAGACATACAACATGACAAGTCAAAATCATGGAAAAGTATGCTAACATGTATAAATAATGATGAATGAACATAAGGAGCAAGATGTGAACCATGATAGATACTGCAGAGCACAAGATCATGATGATACTTGACTTCTAATACACCCATTCTACTTATGCTCATGAAGTCAAGTCAAAGCTTAAGCATCCAATCAATTAACATATATATCATGATACAAGGATACCTAAGCAACATACACATATAAACATGTCAAGAAGACATCAAGAGTAAATCATGCCAATATGGTACAAATGAGCGCAAGAACACACACAACATGTCAATTATGACTAACACTTGAATATAAGGGCATGAAGGTATAGAATTGCTCACGAAGTAGGTGGAGACGCAACTGGTGAAAGCATATGCCTCTTGGAGGCCATGAAGTGGAGAACCAATGAATGTTCTAGTCACGTGATGAAGCAGAAGACTAAAACCCAATCAATCCCATGTCCTCCAACCAACGTCTGGATACCTACAAATGACACGACCAAAATGCCCAAGTCTTGGATCCCGAAGGGTTAGTAGACATGTACTTGGGAATTCAAGACTTGACACACAGCCACTCAAAAGAAAAGAGTGGTCGAAGCGTGCTACGACTACGGTCAAGAAGAAATGAGCATCATCATAGCGCGAGAGGCGTAGTATTGAATGTTTATAGCCGAGAGACGTGGTCGTATGAAGCTACGACTACGTCCGAGAAGCCGAAGCTGTGATCGTAAGGCATTACGACTACAACGACGACACAGTAGAGGAACTTGGCTTTACTAAACCAAACTCTAGCAAAATCAAGCTTCTCTACACAAGTGTGGTGAGTCAAAATTTTAATTTCTCATTTTCAGATTTTAACAAGCAAGTAGAGAAATTAAATTTACGCCATCTACAAAACTAGACTCACAACCTACACATGATAAATGAGATTTCAACCTAGCAAAAACAATCTAGCATTTTATCATCTAGGCATCTCACATTCTCCCTAAGAGCAAGTATATTCATCTTGGACAAGACCAAGGTCACAATGAGGTTTTACCTTGCTCATGATGAGTTAGCGCTCGTCCTTCTTATCATCATCATCCGTGTGTTCTTTTCAAGACTTTCTTGATCCTGGCACTTGAGCAACCAAGAAAAGAACCAACCAAAACATCAAAGAGACTCACGACTTCTCCTTGCCGTAGGAACGCACCTCGTTTGGGCGAACAAGGTCTACCAAAAAGAAACGGCGGAAATCCTTCCTTGGGACAGCACGCAGACAAAGATCAATATCAAAAGAAACAAGTCCGCGAAGTCAAAAATGTCCATCCTTCTCACAAAATGAGCAATGGTGCAAGTGTCTACTACGAGACATGATCCAAAAGCACAATCCTTGCCCAAAAAGAGAAATCCCTTGGACCAACCGAGAAGAGCCGACAAGAAATACACTAGCCAAGAATAGAAGCAACTAATCAAAAGGCATAAGTGCAATCAACAATAGAGGTATGCTCAAGGAAAGATCCACCTCTTAAATGAAAGAGGTGACAAAGTCTCAAGATGCAGTGCTCGTATCATTGCACTCCTCTCCTCAAAGTATTTTCACCATCTCAGAAAGTATGACACTATAAGCTAGACATGAGAATGCACGAGATCATCCTCTCACCGAAATCAGCCTCTTGTCGCAAAGGACATCATTGGCAAAAACACCCCAACAAGATGCAAAGAGAAGCTCACAGGATTCCCTACTAGTCGCCATGCTCAAGATCGGTTAAGATCAAATTCAGAGCCAACCTCGCTCTGATACCAATTGTAGGACCGAACTGGCAACCAGAGGGGGGGTGGATGGTGCCTTAAAATCTCTCCAAGTATTCACACAATCTTCTTCTCCAATAGCTACAAAGCTATGAAGAGGAAGATCGAATGTTCACTGGAGAACAGAAGATAAGATTGACACCCGAACTAGAACTGCCGCTGGCCGAGGACATAACAAGGCAGTCGAAAGGATCTATCGTGATCAATCTGACAAAGAGATAGACCGTCTGTTTCAGAGAAATCGAACGCCAACTCGTGGTCGATCGAGTCACTCGGTAAGACAGACGATCCACTGAAAACCCGAGATCTGACCGACAATAGAGACTGCACAGTAATGACCGAAAACAGAGAAGGCGCGCACGACCAACAAGACAAGCCAAAGCTCATGACCACTTGCTTTGATTTCCAAATATCTTACGATTCACAAAGCAATCGGGTATGAGACTTTAGACAACGTTTGCTCACGTCCTTTGACAGAGAAAAACCAAGGCAATGAAAAACTTCTTTGCCGAGATCTGGACAAACGGCTTGGTCGAAACCGAAACAGAGGATTCAGTCGACTCATGCACAAAAGTCTCAACGTGGTCGTAACGAATGCAGAGCATGTACTCGGCGCACGACCGTAGAGACAAACAAAACCAAATATCTCGTGATCTATTAATCAGAAGGACGTGAGATTTTAACCAACGACTGAAGACTTCCTATACAAGAGAAAATACCAAGAACACCGGAAGTCTTTGCTGCGGTTGAGGAGAACGGCACAGTCGATTAGAGAACAGGGGAACCTTGAGGCGCACGACTATCCGATCAACAACTCCACAACCTGACTTTGCTCTCGGGAACAACCAAGCTAAGAAGGCTTAAAGACACTTCCCAGTTCAGAGCAAGTCGAAACAACTCAAAACAAAGCCATCTCAGCCAGAGAAGACCGAAAAGAGAAACTGAAATCAAAACACTCAAGCAATAGAAAGAGAACGTAACTCAGAGACTTCATTCCAATCATCAAGGATTACACGGAGTCCCGATACGCTCGGAGAGCATAGAGAGAAGCTCACACCTCCTCTCTTTCTCTCTTTCTCGATTATTCATACAAGGGGAGAACCAAATGAAAAACCCTAAAGCAAACACACGCACACAGACTCCCAGGGGAGGGAGAGGCGGCTGCCTCCAAGGCCCAGCTAGCCAACTCACCCAAACTCGTGCCTCCCCTCTCCCTTTTATAGCCTCACACCCGAGACTAACCCTAATGGATCCATCCATTAGTCCACACTGGGGATAACCCGTAAACCCCACCTAACACCGGATTTTACCACTCTCTTTACCCACTAGCGAGAACGAGCTCCAGTGCTTTACCCGTTACACCCGACGGCTCCACTGCTTTGCCCGTTAGCGCCAACCACTCCAGTGCTTTTGCAGAGACACAGCTTCCCTTTGCAGCTTTCCGCATTTCTCCAAAATGCCATCCCGCTGCCTTCCCAGAAGCTTCCTCCTCCCTTGTCGCTCAAGTCTTGCAACCACCTCACAGACCTCATCGTCTTTGGCATCTCCCGGCCGCTCACGACCTCAGCACCCCCGTGCCTAGTCTCGACCATCCATGCCTCACCACGACTAGTCTCAAAGTCCTGCAAACCATCACAGACAAGAGAACATTCATAGCACCGCACAAAATATTGCTGTCAATTAATCAGTACAAGATCACAGCACAACACCTGGTCGTAAACCTCCTACGACTAGTCGAATGGGCAGTTCATGAAGAGTCAGCAGCCTATGACCACCCGCTAGGCTGCTACGACCACCAAGATACAAGCTACGACTTTAACGCTCAAAGTTTACGACTTCAACCCAAGTCGTTACGACCGATCGAAAAGATAAACCAACAAATGCACAAGGTCCCTGACTTCATCACAAAGCCCTACGACCAATTCCCAGCTCAAATGGTCAAGTCTGCAGGTCATACGACCGATTCCCATGTGTCTACGACTATGTTCAAACATCTCGGCACAACCGACCGCCTACGAGAGATTCCGACCGTTACCGAGCACTTCGGACCGAGTCCCACTGCGTTCGGACCGTGTCCGATCGCTCCTCACACCCGTCCGACTGCATACGACCACTTACCGTGTGATTGAACCACCTTTCGACCACGTTCATCGCTTCCCATAGTGGTCGAACCCCGTTCAAACCACGTACGACTTGTTTCATCGTGGTCGAAACCCTTCCGACCACTTACGACTGAGTTCCAAGCCAGTCGATCGCGTTCGACCGCAACCGACTGAGCTACGACCGCTTCCAACTACGTGCGAGCACGTCCGACCACGCCAGACTGCTCTACGACCAAATCCGACCGGTATCAACTACAACCGACCGGCTACGACCACAACCGACTGAGTCTGACCCCGACCCGAGCTCGTTCGACCGCTTCACAACATGGTCGAACTCTGCCGACTTCTTACGAGGTCGTAGACTTGAGCGCCGACTTCGACTGCAGCTCTCGATAATGTGGTTGTAGGCCATCGACTTCCCAACGTGGTCGTAGGCCGTCGACTTCCCAACGTGGTCGCATACCCGAGCGCTGAAGCACGTTACAACATGGTCGTACACTGTCTGGCAAGCTTTCGACCACGACCAAATGCTACGATTTAGCAGGAAAGCGCCTGATGAAGTCGTAAACGACTCGGCTGGCTCCCGATGCTTGACAACATGGTCGTAGACTGCCCGGCTGGGTTCCGACCACTGTTAAGCGTGGTCGTAAGGCTGCTGCTGCCTTTCGATCAGCGACAACGTAGTCGTAAACCCTTTCGACTACGTTCAAGTTGCTTTGAAGTGGTCGTAAACCTTCGGTTGGCCTTCGACTACGGCCAACGAGGTCGTAAAGCTATCTGTCAACCTCTGACCATGGCCAATGTGGTCATAGAGGCTTTTGACAACAGCCAATGAGGTCGTAAACGTGGTTTCCGGCTTCCGACCGCTGACAGTGTGGTCGTAAACAGCTCGACTGGCTTCCGACCACGGCCAACACGGTTGTACTCTCTTCTGGTGCCCTTCGACCACGGCCAGTGTGGTCGTAAACCACTCGGGAGACCAACGACCATGCTCAAAGTGGTCGTACATGCCCCAACTGTGGTCGTAAATGGTGCGCACTGCTTCTGACCGTGGACAAATTGCGTTGCAGAGCTCGTAATCGGTCCAGCTGGCTTTTGACCATGTGCCAAGAGGTCGTAACACTTCTAGCCACTCTAGACAACAGATAGTGTGGTCGTAAGGCTATTGCCAAGCTGGTCGTAAGGGCTTAGAACCCAATAGAGAGACCCATTCTCCTCTCAAACCTCAAAAACCAAACTCAATCTTTCTAGATCAAGAGTCAATTACTCATCACAACCATGGGGTGACCTCCACATGGTCTCACAGAAGTGTACACCTTGCGACCAGAAGAAGCCTTCGGCGGTAGCTTCGGCTCCGCGTCCATGCCACTAGGATGCGCTGCACCAGCAAGATCCAGATTTGTCTGGTATCATAGGAGGTCACAGGCCGCAGGGACGGAGGGGCCAAATGACCCAGCAACATGGCTTCGACCTGTGAAACCCTTCACCATGAGAAGCTCCTGTTGTAGGGTGGCCCCCACCTAAGCCTAGCCGACCTGTTAGAAGGTTGTAAAGCCCGAAATGAGGACATGTGTAATGGCATAAATGCCATTGAGAGGGACACTTGGGTGTAAGGACATAATTGTAAAATACTCCCCGTGTAAATATATAAGACCATCCAAGCCATGGGGAAGCCCCCAAGCATTGCTCACCTAACTCTCGACTACCATACTACTCTCTCTCTCTGTTTGGTCTGTAACCACAACACACGATTTAGTAAAAATAAAGTGGACTTGGTCTGCTAAATGGTGAGCCACATCATGGCACAATTGTGCATCACAAGTCACAAGTCACACAATTTTCCCTTGTTATAACATCAACTTGTTTTTCCATTGCCTAAGTCGCGGGATCTTTAATCCATAAGGTATGGTTACCATTGTGATATAACTCAAATAGGCCTCATTCTCATATCCATAAATGCAATGGAAATCGTTTTACGTGCTAACCCATTTGTAAAATGGTTTGCTAGATTTTTCTCAGTGCGAATATAATTCACAAAAATCACTATGGAGTTTATTAGTTTCTGATAAATTTAAGCCTTCACTTCACATATCCGGAGGACTTCATGTTATCCTTAGTACTTGCAACTTTAGCCAATATTGTTTGATTATCACAATATATCAGGATTATCCGTATTGGTTTCTCAACCAATGGCAAATCTAACAGAAACTCTCAATCATTCAGCCTCAGTAGTGGTTGTGTCAAGACATACACGTTTTGCTTTCATGGTTGACCTCATCAATATGGTATGTTTGCAAGACCTCTATGAAACTGCAACACTAACTAAAGTAAACACATAGTTATTTGTAGCTTTGATCTCATCTGCATCAAAGATCCAATCGGAATCACTGTATCCTTCTAATACATAAGGGTATCCAATATATTGAATTCCAAAAGATGTGCCTCTCAAGTAACGCAACACTCTTTCAAGTACCTCCCAATGTTTATCTCCTAGGTTAAATGCAAACCGACTTAATTTGCTCACAACAAATAAAATGTCAAGTCATGTGGCACCAGCTAAATATATTATTAACCCAATAATTTGTGAATATCTCAATTGATCTTTTCGTAGCCCCAAGTTCTTTCGTAACTTAATGCTCGCATCATAGGGCATTAGAGAAATTTTACAACTCTCATAGCCAAAACGGCTCAAAATTTTGTAAATATAATGGGATTGGTTCAAAGTAATCCTTGCTTTTGATTAATTTAATATTTAGAATGATATCTACCTCTCCCAAGTTTTCATATCAAAGCATCGAGATAAGAAAGATTTGATGTCATCAATAACAACAATATTTATCCTAAAAATAAGTATGTCATCCACATATAAACACAAGATCACCCCATTAACCCCCACCGTACTGGTAATATACACATTTCTCAGCTTCGTTCATAGCAAAACCAGCGGATGTCAAAGTTTTGTTGAACTTCTTGAGCCATTGTTTAAGTGCTTGCTTTAGGCCATACAAGGATTTCAATAATCTACGTACCTTATTTTCCTATCCAGAAATTACAAAACCATTGGATGGATCTATATAGTTTTCTTCCTCCAACTCTCCGTTAAGGAAAGCTCGTCCATTTGATGGACATATAGACCATAGGAAGATGCTAATACAATGAGCACTCTGATGGTGGTTAGTCTAATGATAGAAGAATAGGTATCACAAAAATCTTCTCTCTTCCTAGATGTAGCTCTTGGCCACAAGTCTTGCCTCTTATTTCTCAATAGTACAATCAGACCTTAGTTTCTTTTTGAAAATCCATTTACACCCTACAGGTTTGCACTTGTTAGGACGATCAATAATCTCCTAAGTCTCATTAGCCATGATAGAGTCCATTTCGCTATGGACTACCTTTTACCAATACTTAGCATCAGGAGATACATAAGCCTTTGAAAATGTCTTTCACACATCATCATGAGATATACAATAAAGTCATCACCAAAGGTTCTCCCAATCATTTGTCTCTTGCTCCTGCGAGGACTATCTGCAACTAAATTGTTATCCTTCTTAGAGATATCACATATAGGTAAATGGTGAGAAGTTTAGAAGTTTGATTGTTATCATTTTCGATATTTTTAGTTTGAACATTCTCAGTCCATGAGCCTACAGCTCTCACAGGGTAAATTTCAATAAAGAATGATGCATCTCTAGACTCCATTATTAAGTTAACAATAATCTTAGGAGTTTCTACTTTAACTACTAAAAGTCTATAGGCTGTGTTATTATTATGATATCCAAGAAAAACACAGTTATCTGTTTTAGTTACAAGCTTTATCTTTCTCTATAGTGGTATATTGACTTTTGCCAAACACCCCAAGTTTGCAAAAAATTGACATCAGGTTTTCTCCCCTTCCATCCATCATATGGAGTAATCACACTATTTTTAGTAATTACTCTGTTTAAGATGAAAGTTGTTATCAATATAGCTTCCTTCCACGATGCATTAGGCATACCGACACTCTCTAACATGGCATTAACCAAGTCTATTAATGTCTAATTTTTCTTCTCAGCTACCTTATTTGATTAGGGTGATATGGTGGTGTGAATTTATGAACTATTCCATACTCAGAACAGAATTGGGAGAATTCACGAAAGATGTACTCTTCTCCATGATTAGACCTTAGTCTTTTTATTTTTCTTCTCTAGGTCGTTCTCAACCTCGGCCTTATAAGTCTTAAAATAGTTTAAAGTTTTATCCTTAATTTTTAGCAAATACGCATACAAGTATCGTGTTTCATCATCAATAAATGTTAGAAAATATCTTTTGACTCTTTTTTGTCAACAATCCATTCATTTCACATAAATTTAAATGAACAAGATCTAATGGTGTGAAGTTCTTTTCGTCCTCTAATCCCTTAAAGAGTTTTCAAGGTTGATTTGCTTGCACACATTACTGGCACTTTGATCATTTAATAATTTTATATTTTAGAATTAAATCTAATTTGGACATTCTAACAACACTATCAAAACCAATATGATAAAAACGAGAATGCCAAATATTAGCCTTACATTTATTTAAACAAGTTGCAACATTCATATTATAACAAGACTTGAAAGTATTTAGGCGGAACAAGTCTCCGCTTTCATAGTCTTTACCAACAAAGTTCTCAAACTTAGATATTACAATTTTATTTGACTCAAAGACTAACATATAACTATCCCTGCATAAGCGAGAACCACTAATGAGGTTCTTGTTTATTGTAAGAGTATACTGCATGTTCTTCAAGTAGACAATCTTCTCTGAAGTAAGCTTTTAGATCTACCATGTTAATACTAAGAACAGAAGTATGTGACCCATTTCCCATTACAACAGAGGACCCCTGCTGCCAAGTAAGAAGAAAACAAGGAAATATTAGAACATATGTGACATTAATTAGTATCGGTATCAACCCACTAATCGACGGATTGACATGCTGAAAAGACAACAAATGAATTACCATATCCTCTCAATGTCGAGGCCTCACGTATGATCACGTTGACAACCTTCTTTTTTGGCTGTTTACTATCTCTGCTCTTGCGAAAGCAACAGTCCTTCACCATATGACTCTTTTTCGCACACAAAGCAAGTGATGTCCCTTGTTGTAGGGGTGGCCCCCACCTAAGCCCAGCAGGCCTGTTAGAGGAATGTAAGGCCCAAAATGGGACATGTATAATGACATGAGTACCCCTGAGGGGGATACTCAGATGTAAGGGTATAATTGTAAAAGCACTCCCCATGTGGATGTATATATACAACACAGGCCATGGGGAGAAACCCTAAGCCATTACTCACCTAACTCTCCACTACCATACTCTCTCTCTATTTGGTCTGTAACCACAATAGTTGGCACCATCCATGGGGAGGACAAGAGCAAGCCTCCAGATCCGAAGGAGGATGGCACCAAAGAAAGCTTCACCATCGGCGGCGAAGAAGAAGAAGGCGAAAGCGGCGAAATCTCGCGTCAATACCAGGGCTTCGGCCTTAGCAGCTGCAGGTACGGGTGGTGGTGCAGGTGTGACGACTGTGGGCACCGGCGCTCACGACGCGACGCCAGACCCCGCCACCACCGCCGCGACGAACAACCCCGCCACCAATGACACGACGCCAGACCTCGCCACCACCGCCGCGACGAACAACCCCACCACCAGCGACGCGACGCCAGACCCCGCCACCACCGCCCCGACGACCAACCCCGGCGGTGGCAACGCAGGCGCGTCCACTTTCCCACCCGGCGTAGGAGCGGTGAGCGGTCCCGGCGACGATTCGAACCTCGTCACCAGCTCCAGGGTCCTCCAGGACAACGCGACGGGCAGCCTGGGTGCGCAGGCCGTGGTCACCGCCGTGCCGATCGTGCCGCCGGGCGCACCGACGGCCCCAGCCACGTCCACGGTGGAGACCGCCCTGCTGGCGACTCTCAGCGCGTTTCAGCGGGAGCTGACAGACCTCCGCGGGGCTTTGCGAGACATGCAAGAGGCCCGGAGCCAACACGCCCCCCGGCGGTGGCATCGGAACCCGCTCCGGAGAGGGCGGATAGCCGCGACGCCCCTACGTCTAGTCGCGTCCCACTACGGCGCGTAGACCCGGAGTCCCCGCTCTCCGTGAGCCTGCAGCAGGCGGCATGGCCTGAGGACTTCAAGTTCCCGAGCGTCATCGAGGCGTACAAGGGTGACTCCGACCCGCGAGAATTCGTGCGCGTGTATGAGACCGCTATCGAAGCCGCTGGCGAAGACGACACCACGAAGGCAAAAGGACTCCCTCTCGCGTTACAAGGGGTGGCGATGTCCTGGTTCTTCACCATCGAACCACAGTCCATCTACGCGTGGGAACAGATCCGTGATCGACTCTACAACAACTTCTAGGGAAACTACGTCGAGCGTGTCGATGCGGACTAGCTCTTCGCAGTCAAGCAAAAACCTGAGGAGAGGCTCCGGGATTACTTCAAACGCTTCGCGAAAGTACATTACCAGGTCAAGGACGTCAACGAAACAACCGTCATCAACGCAGAGATACAAGGCCTCCGCCCGGGACCGATGGCTGAATACAACGCGCGCAAGCCCATTAAGACGGTCGTGAAGCTCTTCAACAAGATGGAAGAGTACGCCAGAGTGGAAGAGGACGCGCGGCGACGACACGGCGATGACTCCGACACCAACCAGGCGGAAGGCTCGGCAAAGAACGAACGCTCGCTGAAGCAGGGCTCCTCGAAAGGCAAACGCAAGCAGGAGCAGTCGAAGGGCGCCTCCGAACGCAAAGATACCCAACACAAAGACTCGTCAGGCGATAGGCCCAAGCGCGACCAACGCAAGTCCAGGAAACCTCATTACATCTTTGACATCGAGGGTGGCTCCGAAGATAACGCCTCCGCAGGTCACGGAGGCAAAGGGCGCCGTGGCCGGGGACGGGGGCGTGGGCGGGGTCGCGACGACAGAACCCGTGAAGAGTACAACGACCAGCACCACGGACAGTGGTGCGAAGTCCACGGCCGAGGCAACCATGACACGCGCGCTTGCGCCACTACCGCAGCGCTTCGGCAGAGCGTCGCCAGGGACAAAAACCCGGAGGCACGCACGCCCATCGTGGCCCACGTCCAACACCCCCAAGACCAAGGAATGCAGCCCCAGGAAGGCCTCCTGCGAATTCAGGCCCATGTGCAGCAACCTCGGGAGGGCCTCCTGCAGTTACAAGCCCTGGAAGGAGCCCAGCGCAGGGTCATATACGTCATTTTCGGAGGCTCCTCGTTGGAGTTCCCCTCGGCGCGACAACGGAAGGCCTACGCGAGGAGGCTGCACCACGTCGCGGCATACCCAACGCAGGCACC
The DNA here is from genome assembly GCA_017311315.1 of Dendrocalamus latiflorus. Classification (NCBI taxonomy): domain Eukaryota; kingdom Viridiplantae; phylum Streptophyta; class Magnoliopsida; order Poales; family Poaceae; genus Dendrocalamus; species Dendrocalamus latiflorus. The sequence continues at coordinate 45,172,122 of CM029663.1, forward strand.
GCCGGAGTGGGCACAACATGAAGTCACATTCACGCCCACTGACGCGGAAGGCGTGGAGTTCCCCCACCAAGATCCTCTGGTCGTCCGGGTCCTCGTAGCAGGATGCGAGGTCAGACGCGTCCTAGTCGATGGAGGAAGCTCTGCGAACATCCTGTTCACCGCGGCCTTCGACCAGATGGGGATCCCTCGGAGTCGGTTGGGCCCTTCAGGCATCTCGTTGCAAGGCTTTGGAGGGCAACCTTTGCGCGCTTTGGGCCAAATATGCCTCCAAGTCTCCTTCGGCCAAAACGACAACGTGAGGAGTGAAGACGCCATCTTCGACGTTGTTGACATTGCATACCCCTACAACGCCATATTGGGGCGGCCGCTCCTAAACTCTCTCGGCGCAGTTCCGCACCACGGCTTCCTATGCATGAAGCTTCCCGGACCGCGGGCCATCATCATCATCCATGGCGACCAGGACATGGCTCGACGCATAGAGCTGGGCGCCAGGGGTCCACGCCACGAGGCTCGCCAAGGCACCTAGGCCGGGTGTGCAGATGCGAGCCCCCGGGCGCCCCCGGAGAGCGTCCCGCACTCCCCGTGCACGAGTTGTCCCAGCAGCAGAGGCTCGTCAGCGGTCGCCCCGTCCTAAAAGCGATTAGTGGTCGATATCTCCCCCTTTTTGTAACCGCTCACCCGCACAAACGGGAATTTAATAAAGTTCACCGTTTGCACAAATTTTTCTTGTTTCCCGCAACAAAGACACGCGTTCGCGCGCGCACTCTCCGTGAAAAACACGGCCATGAGTATAAACAAAGACACGCGTCCGCGCGCGCACTCTCTGTGAAAAACACGGGCATGAGTATAAACAAAGACATGTGTCCGCGCGCGCACTCTTTGTGAAAAACACGGGCATGAGTATAAACAAAGACACGCGTCCGCGCGCGCACTCTCTGTGAAAAACATGGGCATGAGTATAAACAAAGACACACGTCCGCGCGCGCACTCTCTGTGAAAAACACGGGCATGAGTATAAACAAAGACACGCGTCCGCGCGCGCACTTTCTGTGAAAAACACAGGCATGAGTATAAACAAAGACGCGTGGGGGGGACGCCTCCGCACGCACTCCACGGAGTATACATAAGACGTAGCATCGAGGTCCGCCTCCGCACGCAACTTCACCGCCCGCAACGCGCGGAGGCTCGCCTCTGCACGCTGTCCACGGACTCTAAACAAGACGTAGCGTTGAGGTCCGCCTCCGCACGCACTCCACAGAGTATAAATAAGACGTAGCGTCGAGGTCCGCCTCCGCACACAACTTCACCGCCTGCAACGCGCGGAGGCTCGCCTCCGCGCACAGTCCACGGACTCTAAAAAAGACGTAGCGTCAAGGTCTGCCTCCGCACGCACTCCACGGAGTATAAATAAGACATAGCATCGAGTTCCGCCTCCGCACGCAACTTCACCGCCCGCAACGCGCGGAGGCTCGCCTCCGCACGTAGTCCACGGACTTTAAACAAGACGTAGCATCGAGGTCCGCCTCCGCACGCACTCCACGGAGTATAAATAAGACGTAGCGTCGAGGTCCGCCTCCGCACGCAACTTCACCGCCCGCAACGCGCGGAGGCTCGCCTCCGTGTGCAATCCACGGACTCTAAACAAGACGTAGCGTCAAGGTCCGCCTCCGCACGCACTCCACGGAGTTTAAATAAGACGTAGCGTTGAGGTCCGCCTCCGCACGCAACTTCACCACCCGCAACGAGCGGAGGCTCGCCTCCGCGCGCAGGCCACGGACTCTAAACAAGACGTAGCGTCGAGGTCCGCCTCCGCACGGACTCCACGGAGTATAAATAAGATGTAGCGTCGAGGTCCGCCTCCGCACGCACTCCACGGAGTATAAATAAGACGTAGCGTCGATATCCGCCTCCGCACGCACTCCACGGAGTATAAACAAGACACGGGTGTTCCCGCGCACGCATGGGCTATCTCTATACGTACTCTGCGGAGTACAAATAAGGCATGGGTGGTCGCCTCGCGCACTCCACGGCATATAACCAAGGCGCGAAGGTTCCCGCACGTGCGTATGTACTTTTCACGCACGCCTCACGGAGTATGAACAGCGCGGGGTCTCGGATTGCTACGCCGTGCGTCCCAATAAGACGCACTAAAGGCTGGCATCCACGGAGCGCTCGCGCCTCTACTTCGACTAAGTCGCTAGCTCCGCTGCCACCACTTCGAAAGGTAGGGGACGGAGCGCTCGCGCGTCTACTTCGACTAAGGCGCCAGCTCCGCTGCCACCACTTCGAAGGGTAGGGGACGGAGCACTCGCCCGTCTACTTCGACTAAGGCGCCAGCTCCGCTGCCACCACTTCGAAGGGTAGAGGACGGAGCGCTCGCGCGTCTACTTCGACTAAGGCGCCAGCTCCGCTGCCGCCACTTCGAAGGGTAGGGGACGGAGCGCTCGCGCGTCTACCTTGGCCTATACTTTGCCTCAGGCACCAACTCCGCGCCTGCATACCTGCCTTGGGTAAGCCACCTGCTACGGCGGGCGTGCTATAACCTCGCTAACGTACCATGAGATCACGTGATAGTAGATGCAGATGGAAGCGTGGACAACACCCCTTTTGCTCATATTCATCAAAAGATGTTTACAGGGGAACGTAATAAGTGTACAAGTATCCTCGGCTGCCTCAAGCCGCTAGTCGACAGGCTCCTCCTTAACCCGCATACGCGCCACGGCTTCACCCGAAGAAGTTCGGCTTGCCCAGAAGTCCAGCGATTCCTCGGCCCTTCGCCAGCGTCGCCGGGTCACAAGGTCGGACACTAGCAGCCGGGCGGGTAGCTGCTCGGGACATGGGGGCATGCAAGTCAGAACATGGGCGAGGCAACTTGTATTTTATTAATAAGGCAAAAGGGCTCATGTTACAACGCACACCAACGCGTGGAGGACACACCATCACACCTGGGGATTGGCGTCGCCCCCCGAGCTTGCAGGACCGCCCTCTTCGCACCGCGGGACCTCGTCCAACCACTGGCCGAGATCACCCTCGTGATACAAGTTGTTCCAAAGCTCGACCATCGCCGTAGCCGCCCCGATGTATTCCCAGATCCTCTTGTGAAAAAACCGCATAGGGCGGCGAACGGTGCGGACGGCGCCAGACATCACTTTGGCCCCGGGCGGCATCTCCAACTGCGGATCAGCCAGCCCGCTGACGTGCTGGCAGCCCCGGTGTCGCAGGAGTGCGCAGACCAGGCACGAGGTCACGTACGAACAATGGTTGCCGAAGGTCGCCGCGGCGTCGCGCGCAATATCGGCGGCGTCCCCGATCCATTAGAGTGTACGTGACAGCTCCTCCGGCCCGAAGGAGTGGTCTGGCACTTCGGCGAGGAGTCCTCAGAGGGTGTTCTCCAGAGCAAGCATGGCATCTCACGCCGCCACCAAAGCGTCGCCCAGAGCCCGGTCTCGCTCTGCTAGAGACAAAGCAAGCTCGCCTTTCTCCTTCTCTAGCACAGCGATTTGTTGCAGTAGGCCATCTCGCTCCGCAGCAGCCTCCTGCCGCACCGCTTCGGCGGCCAACTCTCATGCTACGGCGACAAGATCCTCGGTGCGTGTCTTCATCTCCGCGTACTCCGCTTCCAAGCGGCGTACACGAGCGTCCTGGGCAGAGCGTGCCCCCGTAGCTCCCTGCAGCTCCTCTTCGGCGGCCTGCAGCCTGCCCCGTAGCGCTCCTTGCTCACGAGCGTGAGCTGCTTGCAGGGCCTGGGCCAACACGAGTGTCTGCGCAGCGGAGGGGTTAGCAAGCGCTAAACGACTGTGAGGGGTCCAAAGGACAGACGCTTACCCTCACTCCCGACACTTCCAATGCGTCCCCAAGGCGCCCTGACCCATAGGTCTGCAATGCCTGCTGGCAAATGCTGGCGGCTGCATCGTTCGCAATCCCGCGCCATGCCCGCAGCGCATCCGATGGAGGGACAAAGTCTGCCGGGCTCGGACGAGCGGCATCTGTGCCGCCAGCGCCAGGACCCCCACGCCCAAGGGATGGCTCCTCCTCCAGGATAAGTGTCGCTGTAAGAGGAAGTATACGTTTGCCACGAGACGCGGAAAAATTGTGCTAAAGGTATGCCGTCCTAGCCTACCCTCGGTGGCAGATGGGGGACTTCGCGGGGATGCCTCCCTAGCCCCTGGCGGGGCCGCAACGACTTCGGCCCCAACGGACGGCGTTGACTCGCGGGGCTGAGGGACCTTTGAGTTGGGACCTGGCGCCAACCGATCCTGCGCCACGGTCACTGCGGCCCGAGGGGCTGGGAGGGCGCGGGGTAGAGGAACTTCGGTGCTCGACGCGGAGTCCCACAAGCTCCCAACACCGGTCGCCACAGCGAACCCTCGCGAAGTCCGCTGAAGGGGGGACCGCAGGTGTGGCCGCTTCGCCTGAGGGGAAGGCCCCACCTCGGTAACCGCTACAAAAGGAGCCTCTGCGGCAATAATATTCGCCGAAGGGGTCTCCACAGCTACAACGACGGCGGCCGGGGGCTTCGTCCTCACGACCTCTGCGGGGGGCACCTCCACCTTGGCCGCCGCTGTTGGCGAAGACCGCGCTCCACATACTCCCGCGGAGGGCAGCCCCGCCACAGACGAGGACTTCGCACCAGTGCCGCCAGCCAACACCACCTCCGCCTCGGCGACTGTCGCGGGCGACGCGACCTCCCTCTCCCGGTAACCCACGACGCGCCCTTCGTCCCTGGCGCCTTCGCCCTCAGTGCCCGCGCCCTCCTCCAAGTCTGAGTCGGCGTACTTCACCGAATCCGACTCCGGGCTCGCCGCGCCGGCAGGAGCAGCGGCAACCGCCGTACAGGGCGTGGTCGCAGTGGTCCGGGTCCTCTTGCGAGACGACGCGTTCGTCCTCGCGGCACCGTCGTCCTGATGTTGCGGGCCCGAAGGGGTGCGATCCAGCACGGGAAGCCCTAAGGCCTCGCACACGCGGTTTATCCGCCCCAATCCCGCCTCCACAGTCGTAGCTATGCGTTGCTCGTGCTCTCTGGCGGTGTATGGCCCAAGGAACATGCGCGCTGCGCGCTCCGCGTCCTCCAGGCGAGTTCCTGCGCGGGGCAGAAAGCACGGTTACACACGATGCAATACGTATGGACGGAGGGGAGGGCACGGTCGAGGCTTACGAAGACCAGTCGATGTGGGTAGCGAGCAAATGGCCGATTGAACGTTATCGTCCCGACGTTTCCCGGCCGTGAGGCGCCAATCGCGGGCGAGCGGCGCCGCGCCGTACATTATGTACTCCTCGGCGAGGTCGCGCATATTGAAGCAGGCGGTGACCCCTACAAGTCTTCGCACCCTTCGCCTATCCTCGTGGTCAAGTGTTAGGCCGGGTGTGGTCTTGAATGCAATCGGCCGGCCCGTGCACTCAAGGCCGATACCACTCGCCACACGGTGGTAGAACCACCGCCTCGTCCAGTTGGACCCCCATTTCCCTCGGGTCGAGTTCGCAGGGAAGAGCCTTTCGCATGACGCCCGCAGAACAAAGTTGATGCTGCCAAACTTCGACAGCGTCCCGTCCTTCCGCTCCTTCGGTTGGCACCGGGCTTCATGCAAATATGCGAATAAGGAGGCGCTGGGCCAACACGCTTCCGAGTGCAGGGCCCAGCTGTACACGGCAAGGCGAGCCACCGCGTTCGGAGTCAGTTGTGACAACTCCAGCTTGAAGGTCCGCAGCACGTCACCAACAATCACTGCGGACGAGATGCGAAGTCCGGCTTCGAAGTAGGCGACGAAGACGATCGCCTCCGACTTCTCAGGGCGCGGCTCCTTCTCATCGTCGGTGGGCAGCCGCACCGCTTGGCGGTCCGATAGCCTCCCCTCGCGCAACAGTGACTGGATCGTGTCCTCTGTCACGAGCGTGCGGCCCAGGTCACCGGAGTGCGGACCCTCTGATGAACCCGAAGGTCCGATTGTTGGCCCGATCTTTCGATGAGAACGATAAGTTCGGTAGGCGTCGCTCAACTCTCACGATCCTGGCTACGAACACGCAAGGCTCGAAGCCACGCAATCACTGAACTGCTCGACAAGTCGTTATCAACCGTGCACGAATACCCGTATGACCTGACCACGAAGGTCGATTCCTGCATACACCGAAGAAGCACGCAAGAAAAAGATAAAGCAATCTGAAATTGCAAATAGGAATTGAAATATTGAATTGAGTTGGGATTCTGAAGCGGTATTATGGTTGGTCTAGTCGACACAAGCCAATACACGAAGTTGCAACAAGGCTAACTTTTAACTAAACAAAATCCGAGAAAACTAGAGGGGGTGCGACCTCCTTAAATAGGGGATGAGGAGCCACACATCTAATAAAACCAGCGGGACGGGACTAAAGTCGTGGGCTACTGTTCACATGAACAGTAATACGCCCTCCAGGTGGGCCGTCGGCAGATGGGCCAAGTTCAGTATGATTACAAGCCCAGGTTGGCCCAAACAAGTGATCTGACGTCTTCTTTTGATGATTGCGATCAGTCCAGAAGGAATTTGACGATGAGGCTGGATCCGTTGGAAAGAGGACGAAATAAGCTTTCAATCAAGTACTCGTGGACCTCCAACGGACTCTGTATGTGAAAGTTATGCCCATTTGAATTGGTGCTGTCAGGCTGATTCCGAACTGATCTGACCAAAACGTATCCAGCTTGGCACATGTAGTAGCACCATGGCTTGTAGACGTAGCACCATGGCATGTAGACGTAGCTCGATCCAATTGGGTAATATGGTCTTGCATCAGCCGAAAGTCCTATTGGAGAGGATGTTGTTGAAGTAGAGGATGCAGTGCCGCAGGTCGAAGTAGTGGTTGCATCCTTAGGTTTGATGTCCTCATCATCCTCCCTTTCTTGAATTCGAGTCGTCCTCGACTCAATCGTTGTCTCCACATCATCACTTTCCTGAAAAAGGTTAGTAGCAACAGGAAACAAAGAAACATGCATATCTTCTAAAGGACACAAAGATTCTTTGCAAACCATACTAGAGCATTTAGATTGATGTTGTTCCAAGTCAATGCAAGCAGATTTTCTAGCTAACATAACAGGTGCTTTCAATTTAATTTCACTTGGAGCTATAATCTTACGATCATCCTTTGTGTTCTCCTTACTTGTTTTCGCAGATCTTTCTAATTCATCCTTTAATATAGCAGCAGGAGACATTGGAAGCAAAGTGATTTTCTTTTCTTTATAGGTGAAAGTATAATGATTAGATCTACCATGATGTTCAGTATATCTATCATATTGCCAAGGTCTACCAAATAATAATGAGCATGCTTGCATAGGTACGACATCACAATCAACATAATCATGATATGATCCAATAGAAAAATATACGCGCACAAGTTGAGTTACCTTCAACTTACCACAAGAATTCAACCATTGAATGTAGTAAGGATGAGGGTGTTGAGTTGTTGATAGCACTAGGGGTCCCGATCTTTCGATGAGAGTGGTAGATTCGATTGGGGAAGGAGATGACGTTGACGACCCGACTACAACCATCCAAGGACGTTGCGCCTTAGCGATCGATACACCAACTCCAGAGATTGTTCGTGACCTTGTCGGCGCGCGATCAACCTAACCACGAGGGTTCTTGTTCCTGCAAGCAATCGAAGAACAAGGAAGAACAAGATGAACAGCAACTCAATTGCAAATAATGATGTAAGATTCAATCGAAAAAAGAAAAACGGTGGGGTTCCGAAGACAAGTATTCGGGCGGTCTAGCCGACACGCGCGAGTACAAGGCAAAGTAGCAAAAGCTAACTTAGTCTAAACAAAACCCAAACCCTAGAAGAGGGTGCGGCTGACTATTTAAGGGACACGTAAGGTGGAGGGTCGGCCAAAACACAAGGAAGCCGAATAGGACTCGAATTACAAGGCCCAAGGCCCACTTTGACTCGGACTGAAAAAGTGATGTGACTTGTTTTGCAGTTTCTGACCGACTCGGATGGAATTTGGAGGTGAGGCCAGATCCATCTGAAAGTAGACTTCACGAGCTTTCCAACGAGTACTCACGGGCCCCGAGAAACCTTCTGGATCAAAAGTTATGGCCATTTGAAGTAGACGCTGTCAACAAGGCCGAATCCGAGTCAAACTCGTGAACAGGACTTGGTTTGCGCTTGATGGTTCCACTTCTATACTTGAGCTCATGTGGTTCTTCCCCATGGTTCTTAAGAACAATTAAATCATCACAAGAATTAAGTAGTATTCCATTCTTTGAAACATTGTATGCAAACTTAGGAACGCACTCACCTGATGGTTAAGTTGACGTGCTCGCGCTCTAGTCATTGGTCCTTGTATCATAGTTTCAGTTTGATGTGGAGTCGGCATGGTTGTATGCATGGAAAGGATGTCCTCATCAGTTGTGGTCAAGCCAAGCTTCTCGACCATGTCTGTGCTAGCAAGATTGTTGCAACTTCCGCCATCGATCATGACTTTACAGGATCGTTCCTTGATGACGAACCTTGATTGGAATAAGGTGTGACGTTGATTTTGTTTAGCAAGCTCCATTTGAGCACTTAGCACACGCTGGACAACTAAGCTTTGGTCTGGAAACCAACCGAAAAATTCGCACAAAATTCACAAGTGCCGACTGTTGTAGATTCAATCTGGAATTTTAGGTCAACTTCCACCGCAGATATCTCTTAACTGCCTTGCTAGAATGATGTGAAATTTTACAGATAGATGGACAATGAAGTTTTGAATCTAATGGCGGTGGTCTCACTCAAAAATAATCTCAGAATAAAAAGTTATGGCTTTTTTTGGTGGCGGCTGCAGAGAAAGGAAAAATCAGCCGAAATTGGAATTAGGGTTTGTGATGGGGGAATTTTTTTTTTTGTTTAGCAAACCAAGCTCCCAAGAAAAACAGGCCTCCATCAGTAACTAGACAAAGCTAAAATGGACACAAATTCAATTTAGCAAACCAAAACTAATAGATTGAAAGGCGCAACAGGGTTTGGACAACGGGAATTAACTCTTTTTGTAGGGCAATTTTTCTGGACTATAGGAAATAAAAAACCAATCTACTAACTTAGGAAATAAAAAACCAATCTACTAACTAGGGATACAAGAAATTCGTACCGGTCAACTGAAGCTCTGATACCACCTGATGAACCCGAAGGTCCGATTGTTGGCCCAATCTTTCGATGAGAACGATAAGTTCGGTAGGCGTCGCTCAACTCTCACGATCCTGGCTACGAACACGCAAGGCTCGAAGCCACGCAATCGCTGAACTGCTCGACAAGTCGTTATCAACCGTGCACGAATACCCGGATGACCTGACCACGAAGGTCGATTCCTGCATACACCGAAGAAGCACGCAAGAAAAAGATAAAGCAATCTGAAATTGCAAATAGGAATTGAAATATTGAATTGAGTTGGGATTCTGAAGCGGTATTATGGTTGGTCTAGTCGACACAAGCCAATACACGAAGTTGCAACAAGGCTAACTTTTAACTAAACAAAATCCGAGAAAACTAGAGGGGGTGCGACCTCCTTAAATAGGGGATGAGGAGCCACACATCTAATAAAACCAGCGGGACGGGACTAAAGTCGTGGGCTACTGTTCACATGAACAGTAATACGCCCTCCAGGTGGGCCGTCGGCAGATGGGCCAAGTTCAGTATGATTACAAGCCCAGATTGGCCCAAACAAGTGATCTGACGTCTTCTTTTGATGATTGCGATCAGTCCAGAAGGAATTTGACGATGAGGCTGGATCCGTTGGAAAGAGGACGAAATAAGCTTTCAATCAAGTACTCGTGGACCTCCAACGGACTCTGTATGTGAAAGTTATGCCCATTTGAATTGGTGCTGTCAGGCTGATTACGAACTGATCTGACCAAAACGTATCCAGCTTGGCACATGTAGTAGCACCATGGCTTGTAGACGTAGCACCATGGCATGTAGACGTAGCTCGATCCAATTGGGTAATATGGTCTTGCATCAGCCGAAAGTCCTATTGGAGAGGATGTTGTTGAAGTAGAGGATGCAGTGCCGCAGGTCGAAGTAGTGGTTGCATCCTTAGGTTTGATGTCCTCATCACCCTCCCTCTTTTTCGCCGCCCACCACTTGTCTGCCGCCGCCAGATCGCGCTCCTCGAGCGCGTATTTCACCTCAAGAGGCGAGGACCGCCGGCGGATGGCGTAGCCGCCCACCTGAGCACGCTCGTCGCAAGTCGCCATTGGCGTCCACAGGGTACTCGACGGCAACAAGGAGCGCAGGAACAGGACGAGCAAATATAGGAGACGGCGTGAACAACCAGAAAGCATATGGAGGAGGCGCAGGCACTGTACCACGGGGGGTATTTAAAGACCCCTCGCCTCCCACCGTCGGTAAGCGCAAACGGCGAATGACAACCGCTCACCTCCCCACGTGCGAAGCCGAAGCATCGTGAGGGCACACGTAGCCCACATATGACCGTGGTCGTACAGAGTCCTGTCACCGCACGACGCGCCACTAGCATCCCACCGCGTGTCGCTCAGCGCAGGGAATAAATGCAGGTTGCACGACCCGACATAGCTTCCGGCGCGCGTCGGCGTGGTTCTTCGGACCCTTCAACCGCAATAGTCCAAATGGGGTCTTCGCCTCCCCCCCCCCCCCCGACTTTGGCCGCACCTGTCCGAAGGGACACCGCTGCGAAGGCGCTGGAAGCCGCTCCGACTAAGACATGCCACCCCGCAACATGATCGTGCCCGCGGGAGTAAGGACATCAGCGCACTACTGGACCACCTGGGGCGGAGTTTGGGGTGCGAGGTATCCCCCACTCCGGCTGCGGCTCCAGCTCCGCCTCAGCCCCCCACATCAATTTGGGCTCCGGCCTTGGCTCCGGCCTTGGCGTCGACCTCGACTTCGACCTTACGCCCGGGAGGCAACCTCGCCCCTGATACCGTAGGGCAAGGAGGACTTCGCCATCCTGTACGGGGGACAACCGCAGATCTGCGTGACAAAGGCAATCGAAGGTCGGCAAAAAGCACAACCGCTAGCAGCCGGGGACGTGCGTTGGAAGGTGGGCAGCCAGCGCGCGGCACGCCTACAACACCGCGCCACGTACCCCGCCCCTCTAGGGAAGGGGCAAACGGCCGCGGTCGTGTGACCGCTGATAGCCCGTGACACACCAATCATGGCCCGCCGCGTGTGCACCCCGAGTGGACAAGCACGTACGACTACAGCAGCCTGCTCGTGCCAGCCCAGGGGTCAGCGCAATTCTCGGAGCCTTTAAGGCGCACTACCGCGGGGTCGCATTCACCTCGCGCCCAGGGAACACTGTTGGCGTCACGTCGACCCCCGTTCCAACTTCGGCTCCGCCGCCCAACGAACTCACGGCGGAGCATACCCCACCAATGCGGCCGCGGTTTCAACCTCGACTTCGGTTTCGAGGAGCAGACTCGCGCGCAGGGACTCGTCCGTCGGCATTCCCCACATATGGTACAGGCGGGGGTCACGTCACGCCAAGTTTTGGCTTGTTCTCATAAACAGGCCACCTTCAGTGCATCAACATTCTTTGAAAGTAATGCGGATGGGCTCGATCAGAAAACCCGACTGAAGGTGGGCCTGTCTAGGAGAACAGGGCAAACCTTGCCGTTATATGCAGAAACGCAGCACGAAGGCAGGAAGTGCGACCAGCTACCGATAACAGACGCTAACCAAGCTCCCAAGAAAAACAGGCCTCCATCAGTGCATCAACATCCCCCAAGCCGCGTAATGCCACTATGGAATGTGGATGCACTAAAGAGGCCCATTTTAGGGGAGCAGCATCTATCCGAGCGCACAATGCAGGTACAGTGCCGCACCAGCACGATATATATACCCCATCAACGGGGGAGCCAACCGGCAGAAGTCCAACCGGCAGGAGCCCAGCCGGCGGGAGAGAAGTCCAACCGACGGAGGAGCGTCGCAGCATCGTACGGCCACGATGCTTCAAGACCTAGACCGCGCCAAGCACATTTCGCCACGTGGACGGCCAGAAGAAGTAACGTCGCAACATGGTATGGCCACGACGCCTCAAGTCTCGCGCCGCGTCAACCAAGCCTCGCTAGGCAGGCCGACAGTCACTTATCGTCAAGGGCACTCGACACTAATGTTCGCTGTCACTTGACGCGCGCGCGACGACTTAGGGGCTCGCTCTGCCTACCTATGCCGACGCATCTGACTCCGCCAACACCTCCAATCCGGCCCGGGCAACCACCGACCCCGCTAAATCGGAGGCGACTTCGACCTCGAATCTGCCCCTACGTCGACGTCGGCCCTCGGTCTCGATGCCGACCTCGACTTCGACCTTCGCCCCGGACGGCAACCCCGACCCCACCACAGCAGGACTCTGTGGATGACGAAGGCTTCGCCAAGCCGCCCGGCGCCATACCTTCGCAACATGGCGAACAATACACTTCGACGAACGTTGAAAAATCTCACAGGCCGCAGGGACGGAGGGGGCCAAAGGGCTCAGCAACATGGCTTCGGCCCGTGAAGCCCTTCACCATGAGAGGCTCCTGTTGTAGAGGTGGCCACCACCTAAGCCCAGCAGGCCTATTAGAGGAATGTAAGGCCCAAAATGGGACATGTATAATGACATGAGTACCCTTGAGGGGAATACTCAGATGTAAGGGTATAATTGTAAAAGCACTCCCCATGTGGATGTATATATACAACACAGGCCATGGGGAGAAACCCTAAGCCATTACTCACCTAACTCTCCACTACCATACTCTCTCTCTCTCTCTCTCTCTATTTGGTCTGTAACCACAACATCCCTCAAAACCTTTTTCTCAATTGTCTTCTTCTTAAAGTTAATTAATTGTCTTGTTTGGTTTGTTAAATTTGTATTTCTTTTTATTTGTCTTTTTCTCTACGGCATTGGCATTGTTTGGACCAAACGTAGTGGACGCATCTTTTGCTCTAGCCTTTTCTTCCACATCGAGGGTAGAAATGAGATTCTCAATAGAAATCTCTTCCCTCTTATACTTTAAGCTGGTGGAAAAATCTCACCAACTAGCAAGAAGTTTGGCAATAATGCCCGCGGCCACAAACTTACGAGGCAACTTACAGTCAAGGTGCGCAATCTTACGATCAGTAGCTGGAAGTCACGAGCTTATGCAACTATGGACTTAGTCTCATCCATGATAAAGTCGAAGAATTGCTCACACATGTACAATCAGTAACTAGTCTCTACATCTACATATTTATGATCTAGTGCATCCCATAACTTTGTGGTTGACTTATAGTTCATATACACATCGTAGAGCTAATCTGTCAGAATGGTCAGAATATAGCCAGGACGATGTTGTTCGCATTGTTGAATTGCATAAGCTGTTCGATCGTAAATTAACATTATGGATGGGTACCCACCATAGCCCCAGAGATATGAGCCAAAACTTGGCTCTAGTCTGCCATTTATGAAAGTTTTAACTAGAAAACCTCTCAGATTTCATTGCATCTAAAGCACCAACAATTATTGAATTGCAACAAAGTTCACAATAAGATTTCTAAAATGTTAAAAATATGGGCAATATTTTAATTTTAAATTTTACTAGTAGGTATATCGTAAATAACTAATGATACATAAATCAGTACTAATAGCAAGCGACACATTGTACTTCAAAATATATGCAGGCGCACCTGAGCGGCTAGGGGGTTAGGGCAATAGGGATAAGGTGCGATGGAAAGGGCAGTGCCCCAAAGCCAGCTGAGACAAGGGCCCGAGGGCGCCCCGATTGGTGACCCAGACAGACTTAGGGAACCTCAGGGGAGGCCCGTGAGGCGCGTGTAATGGGCAATTCCACGCGAACGAAGCATGGGGTATCTCCACACAGATGGAGCCCGAAGGTGGAGTGGGAGTCCAAGACATCTCCACATGGACAGAGTCTGGAGGGCCTCTGAGATGGCACAGACCAGCCTAGCGACCTTCCGTCCCTTCTTCCTGTACGACATGGCTTCTCGCTCAAGTCCCCACGAACTGTGCCAGCTATTGTCGGTACGAGTCTGGACAGTAAACTTAGAAGCACCCTCAATCAAATGCGGAGACCACCAAGGATGCGAAGGGACTCAAGAAGAAGCACAAACATCAAGTATATTCAATATGAGTGTCTAGGGTTATAAAATGACCTCCTCCTCTCTTATTATAAGAGGTCCTATTTTTAGGGGGAGAGGGAGATGTGTGAAGTTACAAATTTACCCTTAAGGCCTAGCTTACGCCTAGGGTATCTACGTTATTTGGCCCATGCGGGCCCACCACATCCGGGACTCCAAAGTTGGTTCGTGGCAGAACCCGGACCCCTCCGGGATTGGTCTTGCGGACCGCTCCAGGGTTTGCCTTGCACACCTCGCCCGAGGTTGGCCTCGGGCCCCTCTGGGATTGGTCTTGCATACCTCGCCCGAGGTTGGGCCCAAACCGCTCCAGGGTTTGCCTTGCACACGTCGCCCGAGGTTGGCCTCGGGCCCCTCTGGGATTAGTCTTGCACACCTCGCCCGAGGTTGGCCTCGGACCCCTCCGAGGTTGGTCTTGCGTATCTCGCCCGGGGTTGGCCCCAGACCCCTCCAGAGTTGGTCTTACACACCTCGTCCGGGGTTGACCCCAGACCCCTTCGAAGTTGGTCTAATGTACCTCATTAGGGGATGGCCCTGAATCCCTCCGAGGTTGGTGTTGCTCACCTTGCCCTGGGGTTGACTTGGGGACTTAGCTTGGAGTAGACCCTGTAATGGGTGTTATCATTCTGAGGTGGTCGTAAGCCCAAGGTGGTGTGAGAACCCTCCTCAATAGTTTGAATCTCATTTAAACAAAGAGAGATATGCACTATTCTACAAAAAAATACGCAAATACGCTTGAGCGCACGGGTATGCTTAGCTAACGCCCTCTCATGCCATGTGTCTCAAGTTTTTAGAGAATGACAAGACTCCCACCTTATAAATTAGTCTTGCTTAGCTAACGTCCTCTCATATCATGTGTCACAAGTTTTCAGAGAATGGCAAGACTCCCACCTTGTAAATTAGTCTTTTCCATCTTTCTTGAACAATATAATAGTAAATCATATATATTTAAAATTATAAATAGACCTCCCACTTAGCCTATTTCTAACATGATAGCCATGGGCCTAAGAGGGATATCCATGAGCGAGCCCGAAAGCGGCCTTGGACCGAACGGCTATAAACTGTTGTTGCGAAAAGAAAAAAAATAAAGCAAGTTCCCAACCCAGCACTGGAGCATCCAGTCACCAATGTGCTTCATGATGGCACATATCCTGCTGTCGTTATCACAGCCAAACTAAAAGCCTGATCAAATGTTGTTAATTTCCCCGACAGCTAGCTTTATCCGTGACGGCTACTTTTCCCTGGACCCCACCAGCCCTCCAACTTAAACACACCTTTTATTTCCTCCAACGGTCCAATGAAATGCCGCACTAACGCAGTGTCGGTGATCACGCTTTAATTATTCCCCGGTTGGGCAATAGGCCGGCCGCAAGCAGCAAGCAACGCTCTGCAATAAAGCTAGAATCCTATTCTGCGTCACGTCTGACTCAGGCAAGGTCACCATGGCAAGAAACGTCGATTTCTGAAGCCAACGGCACGGCACCGTCAGGTGCTGACCATCTCGCTGCTAGCCATGCCGGCTGGTGTGGGGATTGGTTGGGTTCCTGGTCGCAAGTCTTAGCGGTGGTTGGTATGGTATGGCAGAACGAAATGGTGCTTGTCGTTGGTATGGACGTGAAGTGCATGACAGAGAATTCATTCCTTCACCTAGTTTTTCGTCTTATTTAATGCTCCCATGTGGCATGCCGGACTATAATGAATCGGAGGAGAAAATGGAGAATCGAGAGGGAGATCACATCCTGATATTCTAGTACATTTTTCGGTTGCTTGTCATGAAAAGATATGCAACAATCATGCTTGTTTCATCCCAAATAAATATATAGCACGTCCCAAACAGAATGAAACGGACTGAAGTCACTGTAAAAGATGAAGTAAAATGAAAAACAAGGCGCCCTTAGAGCAACTCCAGCAGGGCCCCTACTTGAGCCCTCAAAACTCAAATTTGAGGGCTTGAGCCAAAAAACGAGCTCCAGCAGAGCCCCTACTAGAGCCCTCAAATTTGAGGAGGCCCTCAAATCACCCTCCCACCCCTCATTCCTAGGGGCCCTCTACTCCAGCCCTCATTTTTCAGCTTTCCTCGTTTTTTGTGGAACATTTGTGCTTTCAATTTAAATTCGGAACAAATTTGAATTTAAATTTGAATATTCGTATTTGAATTCATATTTGAATTCGGAACAAATTTGAATTTAAATTTGAATGTTATGTGATGAACTTTGTGCTTTCAATTTAAATTCGGAACAAATTTGAATTTAAATTTGAATATTCGTATTTGAATTCGGAACAAATTTGAATTTAAATTTGAATGTTATGTGATGAACTTTGTGCTTTCAATTTAAATTCGGAACAAATTTGAATATTCGTATTTGAATTCGGAACAAATTTGAATTTAAATTTGGATGTTATGTGATGAACTTTGTGCTTTCAATTTAAATTCGGAACAAATTTGAATTTAAATTTGAATATTCGTATTTGAATTCATATTTGTGCTTTCAATTTAAATTCGGAATAAATTTGAATATTCGTATTTGAATTTGAAACAAATTTGAATGTTATGTGATGAACTTTGTGCTTTCAATTTAAATTCGGAATAAATTTGAATTTAAATTTGAATATTCGTATTTGAATTCATATATTTAAATATTGTCCCTCATTGTGAAATCATAAATATTTTATTATGTATTGTGCTTTTGTCCCATACACATGCATATAGTGTGTGAGGAAATAGAGGGAATTGAGAAGTAGGGGCCCTGTTTTGAGGGTTCCTGCTGGAGTGCAGCCCAGAAAACAGGGCCCTCAAAAGTAGGGGGAGCTCTCAAATAAAAAGTAGGGGCCCTGTTTTGAGGGCTACTACTGGAGTTGCTCTTAGCGTTCACCAATTCCAACAAGTCAGCACAGCAAGATTTTGTCTGCATGTAGATCTACATGTTCGATTCTTCACAAATGAACGGTTGTGCCCACAAGAGCCAAGTAATCTCAGCCAAAATGCCATCTGAAAGGGAGAAATTAATTTCAACAACAACAAAAAAAGGGATTTCTAAAACTCTGCAACAGAATGGTTAGCTTGCAAAATTCCTCAGGAGTTCATCGTAAGTCTCCACAGAACAATATATTGACCCTTGCATAAACAAGATTTTGTAAGCGTTGGGGAAAACGAACTCCCTCCAATTACTACTACTCATCCCGTTTCTAAATGCCTCTGGAGTAGAACTACAGGCAATCCATGGCAAGGAAACCAAACATGATTCGCCGAAACAAGTTCCAAAACACAGCAAGAAAAGAATCGTTGTACAAAGGGAGATTGGATCATATATCCTCCCTTTAGTTGGGAAATTGAGGATTTACCCTCCACATCCCAATAACATGTGGGGTCATCATAAGTCACTGACACGTGGGCCAGGAGGGTAAATCCTCAATTTCTATCTAAATGGGTATATGATCAATTTTTTCTTGTACAAACTAGGCTCTTTAAAAGAACACAAACTGAATCACCCAACGAAACAAATGGAGATAATCGAGAAGCCGTTTGTTGGAGACGAGCACAAATCACAACGAAAAGGATAAGAAACCATCCATGGTCCATCAGTTTATGCACGGCTTAGAATCCAATTTACACCTCCATGGCTCAATTCGCGGGCACCAACCCGAACAATCTTTTCGTTAAAACAGCAGGGAAGAAGAGTAGGAAACTAATCGAGGAAGGCAGAGAGTAACATTTCAATCGAGCAGCGACTCAATTCGTCGGGAACTTTTGCGCGTACGTACTTCGGAGAGCGAGGTGGGGAAGAGGCTCAGCCGCGGCAGCGCGTGATGGCGGAGCATCCGCGGGAGTAGGGGTTGCCCTGCGCGCCGGGGCGGCAGTTGTAGTAGGAGGCCCCCCGCACGGAGCAGGGCACGGAGTCCCTCCGCAACGCGCCGTAGCTAATATAGCCCATGCCCTGCAGCACCCGCCGCACCACCGCGTCGCCGTCGCCGCCGAACCCGAACCCGTCCGCCTCCTCTCCCACCCCCAGCTCCCAGCTCAGCGGCACCTCCACCGCGCCTCCCGCCGCCGCGCCACGGGCCAGCGCGAGGAGGAGAACGAGGAGGGCGGAGGCGGCGACCACAACGGTAGGGATGGTTCTCGCCATGGCCGGGTGGTGGGGTTCCGGTTTGGTGTTTCGCAGCGTCAAGGGTAGTCTAGTACAAGCGCTGGGTGGCCGCGTCTGTGCTTGGGTTTATACAACGGAGGAGGGGGCAGTAGGACTGTTCGTTCGATTTTTTCGGTTTATACGGTTCGGTAAATACGGTTTTAGTAATTCGGGAAATACAGTATTTTATAGAATACGGTGTGGTATCGGTAAATACCATATTATTTCGATACGGTATCGGTAAATACCAATTTTACCAAAGTTTACACGAATTACTAAACGTTAATCTCCAATTCTCCATAACTCCATTCCATTCCATTCCAGCGACTGACTAGCAGCCACTACCTATTCACTAGCACCCATCACACATGGAGAAGACAAACGCAAGTGCATTTGAGATCAAAGCACACACATGCATGCATGTATACTTGTATAGCCTGTGTGGTAAAAGTTTTACTCCACTGTACGCACTTGTATACATGTTTTACCGTAAAACGACCGAAAGTAAATGGAACTATGCCAGTCACTCAGTCAGTGAGCCGGGAGGCCCGGGAGTCCGCGACTTAGGCGTGCCGCGGCCGCGCGGCGCGTGCGTCAGTTCTTGGGCCGAGGCAGAGTTGCCACCGAGTTGGGCTAATGGGCTGAACCGTGGCGCTCAAGTCCAGCGAACAGGCAGATGCAGCGAAGAGCAACTGGCGAATTCGGGTTTTTCGGTTTTTTCGGTTTTAGTTCGGTTTATAACGAAAATACCGAATAGATGAAATGCCAATTTTTCAAAAACCGAACCGAATACCGGTCAAACCGAGTTGACCGGTACGGTTCGGTTTTTTTGTTCAGTTTTTTCGGTTCGGTGCGAAAATGCACAGCCCTAGGGCAGGGGAGGCAAGGCGGAACCACGCGTGGGTGAGCGGCCGCGCAGCCGTCCGTCCATTTGGGCGCGCCCGGTCGGTCTGCGTGACCGCATCGATGTACCGAACCCACGGCTGCACATGGAGCCGAGCCGTATTCAATTAGGGGCTGTTTGGTTGCCTGCATGGGCTGATATAGCTGCATGAGCGTGGCCAGGCTGAGGTGGGAAGCTCCTCAGCCACGTTCCTCCTCAGCCTAGCTCCAGTTGTTTTTTTGCATCAGCTCATGCAAGCTCTCTCCTCCATGCAGTCAACCAAACACCATCTTCCTGCATGCGCTGGTGCAAGCCACCTACATGCAGGCAACCAAACATGCCCTTAGGGGACATATCCTCGCTCGCTTCGGCTTCTAGTTTATTATTTCTAAATTTTGTATTTTAGCCTTTTATTTTTTATATTCGTTTGTATTATTTATGATATGTTGATTTGTTTTTTCTATTTTAAAATTTTTTATTTTTAATTACATAAAATAAGCTACTATCAGCTATTTCGGCTGCGGTTTATGGCTTTTGGTTGAAATTTTTGAATTTAAGCTGTTTACGGTGTAGATTACGGAGAGACAGATACGCACTTGCGATTTTAGCTGATACAGATGTTGGGCTTTTAACATGTAGATCGTTTAACTTGTAGACCCCGTCTTAAGAAAATACTCTGTTTGAAATTTAGGTACTGTAGCAAAAGTCAAAAGCCGCCAGCTTTTGACTTAAAGAACAGACCCATAGTGATAAATAAACCATAAATCAGCTTATTTAAATCAAACTGAGCGCCAAGCGCTTTGGGCTGAAATGGCACCGTTGGTGTTATTAGTTTTTTCTGAGATATTTAATTTAAAAGTAAAAAAATAAAAAACATCGTTACATCTTTACAGATAATGCAAAGAAAAAAATCACATTAAAAAGCTATTATGTTCAAAGCGACTTTTAGCTTTTGAAAAGCAAAAGTCATTGTTGTTTGTAACAGAGCCTTAATTTGTCATGTTAGGAAATGTTTGCGGCCTTTCTCCTCGCAAAAGGAGGAGGAAAAAAGAAAGAAATATTTGCGTTCTTAGCTATTGAATTCTTCCTGAAAAGAATAAGAAATTTCTGTGTTCGTAGGGTATATTTAGTTGGTGCTCAAATTAGTCATACCAAAGTTTGGCTAGCCAAAATTTTGGTTGAGGTTTTGGGCACCAACAATTTGGTCAAGATTGGCAAAAAAAAAATGCATAGGGAATCAATATGAGTCTATAGACTTAGCAAAAATTTGGTAACCATCCAAACAAACAAGTAAAAAATTATTATGGCTGCCCAAATTTTAATTGGAAAATTTTGGGCACCAACCAAACACATCCCCTCAGGTGTCTTGCAATTCTTTTCGAAAAGAATACGTTGGATGTTGGCCGGTTTGACCAATCGCGATCCTGTTTTGTCCATCCATCACTCACCGTTGTAAACTGCAGGCACTACTTGGATTCGAATATAGCTTTCCTGTCCTTTTTTCTATGTTCTCTTACATATGATAGCAGTTTGAAAGAGATAGACGCTGTTGCAGGCTCATAAAAAGTAAAATAGAATAAATAGTCTGCTGACATATGTGAGAGAACAGGAACAAAAACAGGAAGCTGCATTCCTTGGATTCGCCGAGGCGTCGTTGGTGTCAACACTGCAGCACGGTTGACGTTCAGCATACAACACCCTTTCTCTCTCACACACACACACGAGGACAGCCATGGCCTAAGGATCGAGCTGTCCATCAACCGTGACGCTACGAGTCAGTACTGGTAGCAGTCACGGTGATGCAAATGCCGTCCGCGAAGGCCCGGCCGCCGCATGTGCTTCACCAGCCGACGACGCAGCACGGAGACTGCCAGTCCGCCCGGCCCGGCGAACTCTAGTGGAACTCGCTTCCAGTAGCACGTTGTTCGCGGTTGGTTAAAGAGAAAAAGGTGAATAATTGAGTTCGTTAGTCGTTACGATTTTTATAATCAGCCTGTCGATGAATGCATGATTAATTAAGCTCGACCACGTTCCTGTATTCGCGCCCAACCAATTCAAGAGGAAAATGCAATAGGCAGTTGGGTTTTTTTTTTGTTGGTTGTGTTAGAAAAGCTGGCCCAGGCCAGGAGTCCTGGTCCAATATGGGCACTCCACCTTAAACTATAAATAGGGAGTTATACCGGCATATTTTGTATATGCAATGTTCAATGTATTATTCTATCTTCTGTGATTGATTCATTTTGTTCTAAGCAGAGGAATCGATCGGACTAGTCGCCAGCGACGGTTCCTCAACACGTTATCAGCACGACATCGCTCCGGTGAACGAAGGTAATCATCGAAGCACCTAATAGATTGATTTTCTAGATCGCTTTGAATTCGATTTCGCGTTCTAGATTGAATCTCTACGGTGTAAATCTGCCCTAATCTACCGCGAGCAGACCTGAAGTCACCGGCACAATGTTGATTAGTAGATTGTGAAACGGGGTAGTTGTTGATTGCACTATAGATTAGAAACGAAAATTATGCTTCGGTTTTCTGTTCGGTCTCTACACGAAGAAAAAAACCAATCGGGCACTGGCCTAAAGCCGCTGCCGACCCACCACTGGCATGAAGCTGCTGTGTTCTATTGGCAGCCGCTGCCCGTGCATGGCGCCCGCACGCGCACTGCCGCCGTCAGCCTGGAGACCGGCCGTGCCGTCGTGCCGACCCGCTGCCCAAAGCAGCTGTGCCGATGCGCCGACCATGCGCGCGCCTCGGTCTTGACACAGCAGCCACCGGAGCTTGGCCTCGAACGGAGCGCCCCCGCACGGGCCACCACCTCCCGCACGAGGTGCTGCCGCCATTGGCCCCGTCGTCCGCCGCCGCCCGGGGGAACCCGTGCCCGCATGCGCTCGGCTCCGGCCACCGCAGCCTCGCCCGGCCGCCCCGCACCTGCATGCGCTCGGCGCCCGGCCACCGCAGCCTCACCCGGCCGCCCAACGCCCGCATGTGCTCAGCTCCGGCTCCCGCCGCCTCGTCGACCGCCCCGCGCTCGCCGACGCTCTCCACGCCGCGCCAGATAGGCGTCGTCGTCGTTGGCCCCGCACGGCCTCCGCCGCTCGCCGGCCGGAGCCCGAGATCGCACCCTCGCCCGACTCGGGAGCCACACGCGCCTCATCGCCTCTCGGCCAGCAGTGGTGCCTCGCCCCCCCCCCCCCCCCGAATCACGGTGCGCGCCTTGCACTGCCGCCGTCGTCAATGTGAGAAGGAGGTAGGGGAAACCCTACCTCCCATGGGTGTAGGCGCCGGGCGGGCCAACTGGGCCAAAATGGGCCGAAACACGCTAGGTCAGAGGGAAAACAGGCCTAGCCAGCGGGGGTGGCACCGGCATTTTGCGTAAAAGACCTCGAAAATCATAGAAATTACCGAGAGACCCTTAAAATCGCATATAAGTCCCGAATTTTTGCAGAAAGATCTCGGTATTCCGAAAATTACCGATAGGTCCTCAGATTTACGTATGGGTCCAGAATTTTGCAGAAAACCCCTCGGTAAATCAGAAAATTGCGTGAGTTTTTCTCTGAACTGAAAATTTGTGTAGAAACCCCCCAGAAAGTGCAGAATTCGCTGGAAATTTATATTATAGCATAAAAGGGCCTTGGGAATCCGAATTTTGAATTATTTTTAGCATTTGAAGCTTATTTATTTGTCCCTTTATTATTATCTATATTTTCTGTATTTATTTACTATTTTGGTTAATTGTAATTATTTAAATTGCTTTTAATCACTGAAATTAACAGTAAAATTAGAGAAAATACATAGAAAATTATGAAACATTATGAGAACCTATTGTACCATTTATTTACTCGCAGTAAATTATTCCATGCATGTTTACCTGAAGTAAACTTATTTATTCCGTTCATACACATTTAGATGACTATGGCAACAATGGCCACCAAACCATGGTGATTTTCCGGTTTCTATTTCTCAAATCAAAACCTGAGTTACAATGGGGCTAAGGACCTGGTCTTATATTGGTGCACAATGCACGGCCTTGATTACAACTCACGCACTACTTGGCCTAAGGCCGAAACAAACTCCAATACGAACTAAAAAGAAAATGCCTAAACTGCTACCTCTGGTTTCTCTCTCTCAATTTGTGACTTGACCGTGAGGATTCCATGGCTGGCACCTCATCCATTGTGTGGGGCTTCAAAATAGCTTTCCAACAAGTCTAAGAACGCCCAAATCGGACTGCGTTTGTGAAAGTTATGGACGTTTTAGTATCGGTCTTGCCAGCTGTCCCAATCCGAGTCTGAATCGGTTTCAAATCTTTATATGTTTTGTTTTCTTGTTCAAAGGGCTTACAAATCTATTTGGAACCTGAAAAAGAGTCCTTCTCAACCTTTAGAAAGTCATTGTGTGGTCAGATTTTACCCTTACTTGCATTGCAATACTCAAACTCTTTATGTTTGACAAGTCTCGCGCGTCTCTCCGGACAGCTCGTGCAGCATCCAATGAAATTGTCATAACTTTGTGTAGGAAGCTCCAAATCAAATGTTGTTTGATTCGTTGGAAAATAGACTTCATTAGCTTTCCAAATATGTCTCTTGTGCACATTAGAAACCTCAGAATTGGTATTCAAAGCTTCTTGAACATTGTGCGCAGAACTGCAAGCACGAACCAAAGTTGTAGTGCTACTTGGTGCCACATCAGAAGTCCCCAAAATGAGAAGGGGAGCCAGTTGAGACCTGGCACAAGTATGAAACCTTTAGAAAAGGGCATACCGGATCTGAATATCCCCATCGGCATGGATGTGTGCGCACACATCGGAGTCGAAAAACTAAAGGGACTTGCCGCCGCAATTGAAAGAAGCGATGCGCAAGGTGAAGCTCCAGAAGAAGCAATCGCTCCAGAAGTAGCAACTCATGAAGAAATAGCTATAAATTATGTGCACACGGGAGAGTCCCTGAATAGGACAACAGCCAATATCGATATCTACTTCACAAAGAAAATTGTCACCATCATCGATCTTGATCCCGAGCCTGCATCGCTCGCTGAATGCATGAAAAGATTAGATTGGGAAGATTTGAAAAAGGCAATAGCAACTGAATTGCTATCTCTGAATAAAAGAGATGTGTTTGGGCCTGTATGCCGCACACCTCCCCATGTGCACCCTATAGGGCACAAGTGAGTATTTGTTTGAAAGAGAAATGAAAGAAATGAAGTAGTGAGATACAAAGCAAGGCTAGTAGCACAAGGTTTCACTAAACGTCCTGGAGTTGATTATGAAGAAACCTACTCCCCAGTCACGAGTGGAATTACCTTTAGATACTTGATCTCAATGGTAGTGAACTTGAATTTAGAAATGAAATTGATGGATGTGGTGACTGCATACCTTTATGGTAACTTGGATTCGGAGATTTATATGAAAGTCCCTGAAGGAATCCCTCTCCCGAACCAAGACAGAGCAAATAGAAATCTGTACAGTGTGAAACTTAGAAAGTCACTGTATGGACTGAAGCAATCTGGAAGAATGTGGTATAATCGTTTAAGCGACTTTCTCTGCAAGAAAGGCTATACGAGCAATGAAGACTGTCCTTGTGTATTTATACGGCGATCCCAGAATGGATTCTATATAATCTCTGTGTATGTAGATGATCTAAGTATCATCGGGACAGAAGAAGATATGAAAGAAGCAAGCTCCTACTTGGAGTTAGAATTTAAAATGAAAGATTTGGGTAAGATCAAGTTCTGCTTAGGCCTGCAGTTTAAGCATGTCCCTGAAGGAATCTTGGTACATCAGTCAACCTACACCCAAAAGGTGCTTGAAAGGTTTGGCTTTGAGAAGGCATTCCCATCGAAAGTACCGATGATCGGGAGGCCTTTACAGCAAGAAAAAGATCCTTTCCGACCTAGGGAAGAGGGGGGGAAGTCCTAGGACCGGAATTCGCATACTTGAGTGCAGTGGGAGCACTCATGTACTTAGCAAACTGCACTAGACCGGACATTACATTTGCCGTAAACCTGTTAGTAAGGTACAGTACAGAGCCCACCAAAAGGCATTGACAGGGCATAAAGGACATCTTCCGATACCTCCAAGGAAGTAAGGATCTTGGATTGTTCTACAAAAAAAATCAAGATCTGAACTTGATTGGTTATGCAGATTTTGGGTACCTGTCAGACCTGCATACCGCTAAGTCACAAACATGCTATGTATTCCTGTGTGGTGGAACTGTAATTTCCTGGAAATCGTCTAAGCAAAGCTTGGTAGCTAATTCGACGAACCACTCAGAAATTATAGCACTATATGAAACCGCCACCGCGGCGTGCACTCTCCAGCACCTCTGCCTCTTCTCGCCGCCGCCGGCCCAGCTGGCCGAGGAGGAGGTGGAGGTCACGGCGGCGGAGGCGCGGCGCCTGGTGCGGCTTGTGGGGGTCGAGGCGCTCAAGCGGCGGCTGAGGTACGGGCGGGACGAGGTGGTCGGCTACGGGAAGCTCCTCGACGCCTGCGTGGAGGCCGGCGCCGCGCGCACGCACG
This sequence comes from Dendrocalamus latiflorus, assembly GCA_017311315.1. NCBI lineage: Eukaryota > Viridiplantae > Streptophyta > Magnoliopsida > Poales > Poaceae > Dendrocalamus > Dendrocalamus latiflorus. The sequence goes on from CM029663.1 coordinate 45,197,743, forward strand.
GCGAGGCGGCGAATAGAGCTAGCCAACAGGCCAACGTTGAGGGCAAAAGGGTCAGTTCAATACATTGAAGGGAGAAAAGGGCAAAACAAAAGACAAAACACTCAAGTTTGTGGCATATGAACAAAGCTATTTAAGTATGTGGTAAATGAGAGGATGGCGCTTAAGTTTGTGGCATGAGAGCAATTTTCCCAAATACTAAGCATTCTAATTAACAAACCACAAAATCTCTTAAAGCCCAGGGCCAATAAGTTTAGCTTTTATTTGTACTGAGTGAGTCGAAGATGTAGCCATGGCTTCTTGTCGGCACTGGAGCAGGAAGAGTTGTCATCCCCACGTCCGACACGGGCCTCCACCGCCTTCCTCCCCAACGACCATGCCTCGTCGCCGCCGCCTCCTCTCTCATATTACCCCATTTCTCCTCCCCCTGTCCTCGGTAAGCTCAAGCCACACCTGATTAGCGCCTCCTCACCAAGCCCTAGCAGCCCCTAATTAGCGTCGTCACCGCTCGATTCGTCATCGTGGCCGGCGATCTCTTCGTCGTCGACCTCCAGTTGCCTCTCCTTGTTATTGTGGTTCTATTTGGGTCCCTAGATGCCGCTCAGCACCACCACATAGCTGAGCCTCCTGCTCGCGCGATTGTGTTCAAGGAGTAGTCAATTTCGTCATTCCAGATAAGCAGGGTGTTGTTGGCGGTTACTAGCTTTTAAACAGTATATGAAGATTATAGTAAAAAATATACTGAATTCAGCTGTATTAACTAAAATCACATGCATTTATTTTCTGTGCGTATTAACTTTCACAAACAGTCAGAATTTAAATATTTAAGTCATAAACCATAGACCATAAGTCACCAGCTCAAAAGAACCCACTATTTACGAATTTTTTGTACGGATAATCCATTTTTTATTCGAAATTACATAAATATACCCGCGGGAAAATTTTTTACAAAAATAGGCTCCAGTCGCCTAATGGTTGGGCGACTGGAGCCGTTCGCCCAACCACACGGCGACATTTAATGAATCTACCAACCGTTGGGCGATTAATTGCAGTCGCCCCACGGTTGGGCGACTTCCATCCAGTCGCCCAACCGTTAGGCGACTGCATTTCAGTCGCTCAACGGTTCGGCGACTTCTAGTGAGATATATACCGCGCTCGGCCAAGCGGTCACTGTGTCGTTCGGCCGCCGTCGCAGAGAAGAGAGGGAGAGGAGGAGAAGAGGAGGGGAAGAGAAGCAGAGGGAGAGGAGGAGAAGGGGAGGAGGGGAAGAGAAGGAGAGGGAGAGGAGGAGAAGGGGAGGAGGAGAAGAGGAGGGGGAGTGCGCGATTTTCAGGTAATTTTTCGTGTTATATTTTTTGTTAGTGTAGAAAATTAGTTTAGAAAATGTAGTGTAGAAAATTAGTTTAGAAAATTAGTTTAGAAAATTAGTTTAGAAAATTAGTTTAGAAAATGTAGTGTAGAAAATTAGTTTAGAAATTTAGTTTAGAAAATTAGTTTAGAAAATGTAGTGTAGAAAATTAGTTTAGAAATATAGTTTAGAAAATTAGTTTAGAAAATGTAGTGTAGAAAATTAGTTTACAAATTTAGTTTAGAAAATTAGTTTAGAAAATGTAGTGTAGAAAATTAGTTTACAAATTTAGTTTAGAAAATTAGTTTAGAAAATTAGTTTAGAAAATGTAGTGTAGAAATTTAGTTTAGAAATTTAGTTTAGAAAATTAGTTTAGAAAATGTAGTGTAGAAAATTAGTTTAGAAATTTAGTTTAGAAAATTAGTTTAGAAAATGTAGTGTAGAAAATTAGTTTAGAAATATAGTTTAGAAAATTAGTTTAGAAAATGTAGTGTAGAAAATTAGTTTACAAATTTAGTTTAGAAAATTAGTTTAGAAAATGTAGTGTAGAAAATTAGTTTACAAATTTAGTTTAGAAAATGTAGTTTCAAAATTTAGTTTAGAAATTAAATATAGAAATATAATTTAGACATTTAATTTTCAAATTTTGTGTACTAAATGTAGTTTAGAAATAAAGTTTAGAAAATTTAGTTTATAAATTTTGTGTACCATTTATTGTACAAATTTAGATGTAGAAAGTATAATGTACAAGTTTAGATGTAGAAATTTAGATGTACCAAGTTTAATGTACAGTCTTAGATGTATAAAATTTAGTGTTGAAATTATTGTACAAATTTAGATGCAGAAAATTTAATGTTGAAAGTATTGTACAAATTTTGCAGGTATGACTCGTGCTGGACGTGACTCGGAGTGGCGGTTCGCGCTGTTGGACGAGCACGTGGACCGCTCTCATCGCGCTTCCCATCTAGTGCCGCCACCGGGGAGCACGGACGAGCCGCCTCAGCTGGGAGTGGTCCGGACACGGACACCTCGCGTGGCCTGGGGACTCGACCCTCGTTGGACTGCTAGGTGAGCACTATTCCAGCGTTTAGTGCGACCGTTAGTTCGTTCTGTGCTGACCTTCACTTTGTTTGCAGGCTGCGGGATGCCGGGCTACTCCCTCTTGCCCGGATGGTGCAGGCCACAGAGGAGGATGGAGCCGCTGGCGGGGACGAGGGCGGGGACGAGGCGGGCGGGGATCGATCACGACGATTTCCGTTCGACCGTTCCCTGCTGACGGCTTTGGTGGACCGTTGGCGGCCCGAGACGCACACTTTCCACCTCCCATTCGGGGAGATGACGCCGACCTTGCAAGATGTGTCCCTGCTTCTTGGGCTTCCGATCGCGGGAGACGCTGCCTTCCTACCGGAGGCCCCGGCCGACTGGCGCGCTGACCTGCTCGGCAGATTCGAGGGTGTCGTTCCACCGGCCGCTGACCACCACGTGTTCGGAGAGGCGCAGACCCATGGGCCGACACTGAGGTGGCTCAGACAGTACCGGGTACGTGGTATATAAAATCGATCGTATCTTCGAAGCTCTTATTTGTGGTATTACGTACTAATAACAACTTTTTTGCATTCAGGTGGAGCGCATGGTTCCGCAGGCAGACGATCAGCAGGTCTCGCGGCACCTGGAGGCGTACGTGCTGTGGCTGTTTGGTTGGGTGCTTTTCACCACCAGCCACGGCAACTCGGTGGATGCGCGCCTTATCGCTTATGCGAGGGCGATCGCTGACGGCGAGCCCCACCAGGTCAGCTGGGGATCGGCCGTACTTGCCGCGACGTACCGCGCGCTGTGCGATGCGTGCACGAGGGTCAAGCCGAACTCGATCCTTACGGGTTGTCCCCTGCTACTACAGTTGTGGTCGTTCGAGCGCTTAAGCGTCGGACGACCTGTGCTAGACGACGTGGGTCCGTACGGGCCCGAGATGTATCCGGGGGGAGAAGTCGACCGGCCGACGATGGGTTCTATGTGGTGCCGTCGCCGAGTAAGTTTTATCACAGTTAACTATTTCTTTCTTATTGACGATCGTCATTGTAAACAACTTGTCTTTCTTGCAGGTACAGTTCGCGCACGTGCAGGTCACGCGGGCGTACCGGGTCTTTGTGGAGCAGCTCGACCACATCACAGCCGACGACGTGCGCTGGGAGCCGTACGCTGATACGGCAGTGCAGGCCCGTGCTCCTGGCGGTCTGTCTTCACTTTGCTGGCGTGACCGGGCTTTCTAGCTCACCCGCCGGAAGCTCGTGTACCTCATCTACGTGGAGGACTACGCACCCCAGCGGGTGATGCGGCAGTTCGGGCTATGGCAGCCGGTTCCTGTACCAGTCGGACCATCGCTTCCGCCGCACGTGCACGGGTGAGTGTACATTTCTGCTAAATATGTACATACTTACTACTACGTTCGCAAGTATCTCACATTACGTAATGGTTTTATACGCAGGCACAGCGGGAAGGGAGTGAAAAGAGGCACGGACTGGTCGGTGAGAATGCAGCCCTGGGTCGAGCAGTGGCAGGATGCGCTCGACGACCGCGTGGACGAGGACCGACCGTACGACAGCAGGGAGTACGCGGAGTACCTGCGCTGGTACCAGCCGCAGACCCGTATCAGGCTCGTATATGTGGTAGACCCGCCTGCCACACACGTCGCCGCTCCAACGGACACGTACCCCGCGCACTTCGCGCACGACGCTCACCTCGCGGTACGTTACATGTCATTTCAAAGATTCCCAAATGGTAATGTCGTTTCCATAATCGACCATTTTATGTCTTTGTGTCCAGGCTGACGTCGGTTCTGACCTATACGCCAAGTCCGGCACAGTACTGGAGAGGCTCGCCAGTGGTGCGCAGCTGACCCATGAGGAGGGCCTCAGCTTTGCGCGTCGGGTGCACGAGGGGTGTAGACGTATCGTTAGCCTACTGTCCTGCACGAGGCTACCGGCGGTCTCCACGCCCCCCGCTACGACTGCTCGTCCACCAGTGCCACCTCCACCAGCGTGGCACTACTATGGTGCACCTACGTGGACACGTCCTCCACCACCTCACCCGGAGCAGCCAGGGGGTTCAGCCTGGGCAGGGCCTCCTACACCGGTTCACTTCACGCCTCCTACGCAGACCCCTGTCTTCCCCACGCAGGGGGTGTACGCCTCCTCCATGGCGCCAGCTACGGGTACGCATAGGGTCTTATACCGTGTTTATCCGAAGACGACATGCAACGCACTAACGATATTAATATTGCAGGTACTTACCAGCACGGCGTCTCCCCAGGCCAGGAGGATGTGGACCAGTTTTTCGCGCCGTCGCCCGACGTCGCACCGCAGGTTCTTTTCTGCCAGTGCCCTCCCCGGTGCACCGGAGATTACACAGCCAGAGGTGCAGCTGACTCCACCAGCGCAGGGGCGGGATAGACACCCTCCTCCTCGTTTTACCTTTTCGGATCGTCCTAATCCGTTGCACCGGAGGAGGGCCAAGCGAGGCCGTATGGGAGGACGCGGGCGCGGTGACGGGGCACAGCAGGGTGACCAGTGAGGCGTGCTGCAGATGTTATATATGTTATGCATGTAATGAAAATACATGCGCCATGTTACTCACAGTTATATTATGAAGTTTATTTATATTTACATAAGTCTATCATCTCTTTCCGCATATAAACTATCTCACTTAACAGTGTATGTATCGATCGTTCTCTACTCAATCTTTCAAAAAAAAATTAAAAACTTTTTACACACCTACAATATACAATGAACATAAACTTTTATTACAACTTCACCGTATTTTTTACCGGTTCAACGTTCCAAAATTCACAAATTCTAAAACAATCACGGGGGCTACCTGCAGTCGCCTAACGGGATGGCGACTGCATGCCAGTCGCCTAACGGTATGGCGACTGCATGCCAGTCGCCATACGGAAGAGCGATTTAATGCAGTCGCTCTACTGTGCAGCGAGATATATTGTGTCGCCGTGTGGTTGGGCGAAAGGCTCCAGTCGCCCAACCATTAGGCGACTGGAGCCTATTTTTGTAAAAAAATTTCCCGCGGGTATATTTATGTAATTTCGAATAAAAAATGGATTATCCGTACAAAAAATTCCACTATTTACCACCCAAATTCGATCCATACCCAGCCCATTTTTAGCAAAGCTTAGCGACGAGGACATCTCCAGCACTAGCACGAGCACATCTCCAACACTAATGCATCATCTATCTCTCTAAGCGTGCAAGATATTAATCATAATTTGCATAAAAGACTTATGACTCGAGCTCAAACTAAGTTACTTAACCAATATGTCAATTTGCTTTTTAATTTGTTTACTTATGATTTATATGAGAATTAGTTACTACTTAATACAAATACAATATGTATTCTTAGATTTGATAAGATTGAAGTATTTAGAACCGAGAGGGTGTTATGGAGGCCGGGCCATGCTTTGGAGGAGAGCAAGGTGTTGCTAGTACATGAGACACGCTTGGTACATGCATGCATGCGGGTGGCCACTGGCCAGGCGCATGGAGCTACGGCATGCGGAGTTCGGCGCATGGTGGGCTGGGTGCGCGCGAGCGAAGAAGCCAAATGTGGAGTCTACTCCAACTCGGAAACCAAATGCCGTGGCCAAGGATAGAAGCTAAGAGGAGAGACTGAATTGGACTCCTATCCGAAACCGATGCAAGAGTGGCCTGCGTGCCTTTACTGGGTCGAAATCGTGTTGGTTCGGTTGTATCTACACTTAGGGAATCTAAACTCTACTAGGGAGTATTGGGTGCATGTGGCTTTAGAACTTTTGAGTCCGAAATTGTTTAGGGATAAAGATTAGGAATTGAATTCGGTTTCAGGACTGAATCATGTTGGAGTCGGCCTTTAGGCCTTGGATTGCGTGGTGTGGTGGCTTATAAATACCAACCGCATTCCATGTGAACCTTATTAGACCACATTTGATCTATTGAAAACTGAAAATTGCTTTGGCAATTGTTCTCTTCTAGGGTCTGCATTGCAACCGTCACCTAGAGAGGTAATCGAGTGCTCTCTTCGTTGTTGTTCTTGCTTATTCTTTGGATTTTGCAAAGGCTTCGTATCCACTTTGGCATTGTTGAGTGGATTCTATCAAGCGTGTGGTTTTACAAGTTCGTTCACTGCATATCATTGCATTGGCAACGTATTGGGGCCATCTAATTCGTTCGGCTGCACTACTTATTATTGATTCTATGCCAAAAAGGGACACCTTGTATCACCCAACCCAACCCTACCCTTTTTAACCATGACCCATACCTAAGTGGCATGTACCAGCCCATCCCTTTAGGCCCAGACAAGCTTAGCCCATTACTAGGCCTAGTCTTATTACACGGCCTCCTCTTTAGCTCCTTTTCTTCTAAACAAAATGCAGAAGTTGTTAGCAGGACTCCCAAGTAGATTTTGTTAAGAGCCAAAGCTTCAGGAAAACACATGCAACAGAAAATCGAGATTGAACAAGCAGTTTTGCCTATGGAAGGACTCTGCGTACTTCAAACTAATTTCTGCTAAAAATCTTGATCCGCACTCTCAAAGTAGCATATCACCACCTTTCGCATTATTTTCCATTTCCATATTTCTAGCGACAAATTGTTTGTGATGTTGAACAGCAAAAAAGCCTGAAAGTCACTTCATGGAAGCACATTATGTACACATACTTGGGCACAAAGGAAATAACTCGAAATCTGTCACGTAACAATGTGACATCTCTTATCATTCAAATAATGATTTTAGGGGCTGCAGCAGTATATCTTTGACCATTTCTCAAGATATCCAAAGGCTAAGTTATTACACACTATACATCATCTGCGAATGATGAAAGCCTGCAACTTAGCTTCGGTTTCAACGGCCTTATTCCACACATATAATAGTCAAGAGCTAGGATTCAAATTGCCATGTCAATCATAATGGCTCGCTATGTAGCTATGTAGCACATAACATTGGGATACTATGCCATCATTAGAAAATAATCGTTGGGTTTGTTAAGATATTCTACTGCAATTAAATATTGGGTCTCATTTCATCTCTGGCACATAAAAGCCACTTCTTAGAAAGTTAAGTGGATCTCATGTTATTGGGTCTCATTTTTATTCTTGGTGTTTGTAAATAAAGGGAAAACTTAAAAGAAGCTACAACTAACTCCCAGAGAGTAGGATATTCAATATCTTTAAAAGGAAATACACTAGCCCATGGTCTTCACATAAATAAGGGCATGAAGAATAAAATGGAGAAACCAGAGGAATGGTCGAATTACTGCCGTATATGCACCTTTTCCATCGTTCAAGTTTGCTCAATAGATTTTCAAGCCATAGTACTTCCTGCAAAATGTCGGTCCAGTTCAGCATACCCTACCGGGAAAAAGCACACGTGCTTGGTTAGTAGGAAAAAGCACACGTGCTTCGTTAGTTATATTACTTCTGCTGTTAGATTCAGTGTCATTCAGACTCTCTTGGTCCATTTAAATTATGGAATTTTATGATTCTAGTATCATTATACCATGAAGTAATAGATTTCGTTGTAACCAAATAAAACCCACAGAAGAAGAATTACCCTTCCAAATCTTCTCACATGACCATCAAGACAGAGGATTATGTACACATCTTCACCAGGAGGCACACCTTCAAACTCTTGCTGATCACGTATCCAGCTGAACCCTCAGACGTAACAAGTAGCCGAGGATGGTATTTTCCATAATTTGAGCTTTTGCGATGGCACTGGCCAGTCGAGGACAACTCCGATGGTATTCTCATAATTTTGCATGTTTGCGATAACATTGACAGTTTGACACAACCCTTTCTTCATTAAATACCTACCTTTTAAATTCCTAAAATTTGTTGGCTAACTGTGTTGGAGGATGTGGCTGAATGGTAAACACAGGGAATAGGGCAGTTTTGCTAATTTTCCTATGGTTTCCCGCTAACTATGTCCATTGTAATGCTGATTTGGCAAAAAAACAGCAAACACTATTAGCGGAAACGGGTGACACGACTTTTAATGCTAATGGTGCGTGCTATTTAGGGGTAGACCAGAAAATTATTGACATTGTAGAGTGGATCGTAAGCATATTTCTTTGTGCAATAATTTTTCATAAATGTGTTTTTCTAAGTACCTATTCTATGTTGTTCTGCTATGCAGAAAGTAGAAACAGTAAATCATCTGAAAAATACAGTCTAGTTACATTTTAAAGAAAGATATGCAGTATAGGGAAAAAATGTAGATATATGAAAGGAAAAAGAAAAACAAAAGGCACCTTTCCCATTGGTCAGGAGAGACAATATCAGCCTTAAATCCAACCTCAGTTCTCGACCGTGATTTTGCCGCAATGGATTCAGTACGCTTCTCAAAGTCATCCTGTCAAAAGGAAAGTTGCATTATACTATAAGAAAGATAAAAGGGCTGAGTCATTCGTGTGAAATATACAAACTAAAAAGCAAGCGAGTATTTTTGGTATTTAGCTAATATGTAAGACTGGTCTAACCCCAACTGAAGGAACTGATGCAGCAGATCTAGTAGTACCAAGTCTCTTGGTTTGGTTTGGGCTTTCTGAGAAGCACCAAAGATCACAGGAATTAGAAGGATGCCTCGTTTGAGCGGTTCATTTCGGTACCTCTCAGCTCTTTGCATTGCTCGAGTAACTGATGCTTTTGAACCTGCAATACTTCTCAATCCACAAGTCACTAAATGAGAATATTGAAAAGAAATGAGAAAAGGCAAAGAAATGCTGTGTGTGTTTGCTGATAAAAAAATTGTACGCACTTCAGGAAATGTCTAAACGTCGCTATCGAGAATGAAAGATGCAAAGAGAATTATACTAACTGACCTAGTAATGTCCCGGAGTTGCGCGAGCTCAATAGTGCGATTGGTCAACAGTCGCACAGGTAACCTTGAAAGGGTTTCATCACGAGAAATTTGCGTGATCTGCTGCTTTTCTTTTTTGTTTTCCCAAGAAAGAAAAGGCACCAGCACAACAATACCTTCAGTGCACTGATTTAAAAGTTTGATTATTTTTTAGTTTAATTACTAGTGTGAAAGAAGGATTGTATACAAGATTCAACAAATGACTGACTGGTACATCGCAAAGAGTGAAATATCATTAGATCAAGTATTTATTCAATATGAACTTCTCCAAGATGCGCTCCTCAGGGAACTAGGACTGGAATAGTGTTTGCTCTTGGTTTTTTTAAAAGGAACTTTTTTATTAGCTGGAAAGGATTGATGAAATAGTAATACATTTATTTAGCAGTAAACTAAATGCAGACTTATGTAGTGGAAATTTCTGTTGAACCATCTCAGAAAGGAGATAGTTATTCAAGACACTGCCTAGGTCAGAAAAAAAATTCATTGGCGTAGCAACCATCAGGCCTAAACATAACCATGGGGAAAATGCATCAATATACTAGTGAATCAAATATTTTTTAGTGAATACAGAATGTTTAATTGTTTAGCAATGAAGAAATGGATGCACAAGATATTGTACTCAAATTGTAACCATATAAAGTGAAATGTTACCAAGATGTAGTACAAGAAACAAATTTGTACATGACAGTTTTTGTCATATGCTACTACGATGCATCAGGATGCACTATTGCCATGAATGGTGGAACGAAAATGCCATGTGACCAACTGGCTAACTCTTTGAAACACCTATCTTTTAGGACGTCAATTTACCTCCAATACTGATGGCAGCATTCCCAGCAGTTTCCAGTAGATCAGGAGCACCATCACCACCTTGAACTGCAATTATAAGTCTGGGAATGGTAAAGAATGTTGAAATTCTGGCTGCTGCAGTTAACGCCACATAAAAGAACCTTCGGACACCACGAAATGGTGCTTGTACTTCACTATTGAGTTTCAGGTCTCTTCGGAACCCAGAACCAACATCTTGGCCACCACGCAATGCCTGAAATGATTTAGAAGTTGTACAGAATCATATCGCTGACATGGAATTAGTCATGGGAACAGATTTCAACTATGATAAGCAGATTACTTTCTTATTCAGCATGTAGCAAAGCAGTAAAGCACAAAGCCGCAAACCTCTTCTTGAAGTTCCTTACATTCTGGTGATGCCCTGAATGGCGCCAAGTCTCGATCATTATTCATTAGTACTCTTATTAGAGAGGAAAGTATTGAAGCACTGCTTAATGTTGTAATGATGGCATGAGATCATTATTCATTAGGTATAGTACTGAATTTGAGATTGTAATCTCTCAAAGCTGTCCTTAAACAGACTGCAGCTTTTTTGCTTTCTTCCGTGGGGGGGGGGGGGGGGGGGTATGAAAAAAGCTCATGTTGTAGGGAGGTTTTTCTATACTTTCCTCAATAGTGATTTGTACAATTTTAAAGTATGATGAATGATTGATAGATGTTAATTATCTCTTCGTTTGCTTTGATATTAGTGCTACTCTTATTAAAGAGGAAAGTATTGAAGCACTACTCAATGTTATAACCATGGCATATGAGACCATGAGTGGACCCAAACAAGGCATGATGCATACGTTCTACCAAAACTTTCCGAAGGTCTTCGATTTCTGGCTCTTGTTTTAACAGTGAGTTTCAGTAATTTGCCGCCTAGATACATTCATGTGAAATTAAAGTAGAACTGCTATCACTGATTCACATACCAAGATGATGGTGAGCGGTGACAAGCCTAAATTAACACAGCATGTGCATATGCAAACCCCAAGTAACGTAGCCTAAAAGCGCTGCTTGGGCTCCCACAGGACTTGGATCCAGCTCTAGATCATTCTCAAATAGATTTCGGAATAATGATTAAATATGGAATATCTATAGGCGAAAATTCTAAAAAAATCAAAATGGAAACCAAAATCAAGTTTGGAATATATACATTCATAATTATAAATAATATAAAAATATTAAATTTAGAAATTGAATTAATTTATCCTAATCCAATTTGGAATTGAGCATGTATTATTATAAAATATTACTTAAAATATGTAGCCGTGCAGATGCACGAATTGAGGACCAGGTAAAACTATTGTTCTGACACAAAGGAATCACAAAAGGCCACATATTTTTATACCGAGGACACAAAGTCACAAAAACTTCCCATAAGAAAGCATAGTTGTTGGGAAGCATAAGAAAGAATCATATGTATATATATGATGTCAGCCCTTTGCCTGCAACTCAACACTTCTCTGAAAAACAAAAAACAGGAGACGAGCAACAGTATTTGCCGCTGACTGAACTGCTCAGCGTTTTCTTTTCTTTCTCTATTATAAGCTGCTACATTCAGATAAAAGGAAAGAAACTAAATAGACCTGCGACATGCATGCCATAATCGGTTGTGCCATCAGCCCACACATCCCGGCCATTGCGTACGACTCGGACTCGTTGGTTTCCCCACCACGCAGGGCGATCATCCAACCCAGTAAACAAGGAAAGGAAACAAACAGACCAACCGGAAATCAAGGAAGAAAAAACAGTAAACGATATTGTGCACAGGATTACTAAACATATGATCAACAAATCACCTCCCTAATCCTGCTGCACTTGCTGAACTTTCACGACGCCGATTCTTGCGCGAAGCTGCAGGAACTTCTCGCGTGCCAGCGGCTTCGTGAGTAAATCTGCCAGCTGCTCAGTCGAACTGGCGAACTCGACAACAATTTTCCCTTCCTCAATGCATTCCCAAATATAGTGATAGCAAGTATCGATGTGTTTACTCCGATCATGATAGATGGGATTCTTGCATAACAAGATGGCGGATTTGTTGTCAACCCTCAATTTCACGGAGTCTGGCTCGCTGCCGATGATGTCACTCAGTAGGCGTGCAAGCCAAATTCCCTGGCATGCCGCGGTGGCTGCGGCGATATACTCGGCCTCGCACGACGAAAGAGCCACCACTCTTTGTTTCTGCGACTGCCAAGTAACTGGGCTCTAACCAAAGAAGAAGAGCACTCCCGTCGTACTCTTGCGATCATCAACGTCGCCGCCATGTCGCTATCACTATAGCCGTGCACCCGTGGTTTCTCCTTGGTTTGCCTTTCAAATTTGCACCCAAAATGGAGTGTCCCGGCGATGTAACGCAGCAAATGCTTCACTACCGCGTAATGATCTTCTCTTGGATCCTCCATAAAGCGACTCACATACCCAACTGCATAAGAGATGTCAGGGCGTGTGTGTGTCACATCCACTCGCGGGCTGGTGCTTTGCTTGCTCAGTTTGAGCCGCGTCTCCATTGGCACTTGGCTCGGATTGCAGCCAGCAATGCCGCTGCTCTCCAAAATCTTCCGCGCATATGCAGTCTGGCCCATGGTGATGCCATCCGCACTTTGCTTAACCTCGATCCCAAGATAATAACTTAGGAGGCCGAGATCGCTCATTTTGAACAAGCTATGCATTTCTTCTTTGAACTTGCGGATTTCCTTTGTGCTCGCGCCGGTAATGACCAAATCATCTACGTATACTCCCACGATCAACCGGGAGTTGCCATAGCTGCGCGCATACATGGCATGATCCGAGGGGCTTCGCTGGAAATCGAGTTGATGCAGGCTCTCCTCCAGTTTGGAGTTCCATGCGCGAGGAGCCTGGCGTAGCCCATATAGAGCCTTCTTCAACTTTAGCACCTTGTGCTCCTTGCCGTCATGCACAAAGTCTGATGGTTGCGCGACGTAGACTGTTAGATTTAATCTTGACTTAAGAGTCCTAGCATAATTGAGTTCGATTTCATCTGTAATTCGAGTTGAAGTAGTGTCCAATTCGGAGTCCTAATGCGAGTATTATTAGAAGTTATAAGCATATAAATAGAGGGCTTGTAACCAGTTTATGCATTGCAATATTTGTGAGAAATAAAGAGTAGAAATTTAGAGCAATATTCGTAACAAGTGGTATCAGAGCTTGAGAGATCGAGAAAAAAACCTAGAGTTTTTTCCGCTGCTGCCCCCGGGGGATCTCTGCTCCTGGGGGCGGCCACCGCTGCTCTCTGCCGTCACCGGGCTGCAACCGCCGAGTGGAAGGCGCTAACCCGACGAGCCGCCGCGGAGGAATCGGCGCCGGCGACCGAGCCAAAGGGGGAGCGACCGAGGTGCGGAGTCTCCGTCGTGTCCGCAAGATCCGCCCGTCCTCGTTGGCGCAAGCATCCCGACCAGATCCGCCGCTGGCTGCAAGCCTTGGCAGAGTTTGAGGAAGGTCGCCGCCGCCGCCGTCGGTAGATCTGCCGGATCCGGCCGCCTACGCCGTCCTCCGTCGCAGATCCACCCGGATCCGGCCGGATCCGGCCGCCACCGCCGTAGCCAAGCACAGATCCGCCGCCACCGGCCACCGCTCGCCGCGCTGCCCTCCGTGCCGCCACCGCTCGCTGCGCTGCCCTCCGTGCCCGGCCGCCCTCGCCACCGCCTCCCGTTGCTCCCCTCCCAGATCCGGCCGCCGAGGGCCCGCGAGGAAGAAGGAGGCGCGGTAGGAGGCGAAGGCGCGGGTCGCGGCGGCGGGGGAGGCGCGGAGCCGCCGGCGCCGAGGAAGCAAGGGGGCGCAGGTCGCGGCCGGCGAAAGCAAGGGGGAGCGCCCGAGAGCGGGGAGGCACGGTCCGCGGAGACGCGAGGTGAAGAGAGAGAGGCCGTCGTCGTACCGCGTGGGGGGGAAGCCATGCCCGCTCCGTCGAGGGGCAAAGAGGAGGTGACGCTTGTGGAGATGCGGCCGCAGGAGCGCACGCGCGGGGTGGAGATGACCGCGTGGGGAGAAGTCAAATCGGCTTCAGGAGGAGAAGAGATGGGGGAGCTGCGGCAGAAGGAAGACCAAGCGGCACTAAAGAAAACGGAGATCCGGTTCGGTTTCGACAATCTCTGTCCGTATCAGATCCGGCCGAGCGCAGTCTACCTCGGAGTCGGTTGCTCCCGCCATCTCATAAAAGGGGGGCCCTAAGCACCAGACCAAGCACCCAAAACGCAGATTAGCAGCAAGAGCGTAAGTCCAAGCAAGTGCAAAATTCAAGAAATAGAGAAAAAGGAAAACATCAATTTTTCCTTCCGTTTCTCTCCGTCCAAGAGCCTTCAAAGTAGTCGCAGTTTTTTGATCTGCGCCCAAGATCATGTCGCGTAATTCGAGAAGCGATCTCGACGGCAACGAGGCATCATCCAGTGCGACGGTGAAGGAGAGTTCCGCTATCTCGCTGCATTATCCGATGCTCACGGAGAGCAATTATGCAGCATGGGCAATCAAGATGAAGGTGTACATGAAGGCTCAAGGTGTATGGGATGCGATCGAGAACGGCAACGTCGATATGCGCAAAGATCAGATGGCATTGGCGGCCATCTACCAGGGCATCCCAGAGGAGACGCTCTTCCTACTGGCCGAAAAGGAGATGGCCAAAGCTGCGTGGGAGGCGTTGAAGGCGATGCATCTTGGCGCAGATCGTGTGAAGGAAGCAAAGGTACAAACTCTCAAGACCGAGTTCGAGGTGCTACGTATGAAGGAAACGGAGTCGATCAATGACTTCGCCGTCCGGTTGACGATCATCGTCAACAAGATACGGGCTCTTGGCGAGAAGGTGGAAGAGTTGTACATGGTGAAGAAATTCCTTCGTGCTATTCCCTCACAGTTTCTTCCGATTGCTTCAGTCGTAGAGCAATTTGGAAACCTAAAGGCAATGACCATGGAGGAGGTCATCGGTCGTCTTAAGGCGTATGAGGAACGCATCCATGACACTAGCAACAAAGGTGAAGGACAACTCTTGTTGACTCGTGCTGAGTGGGAGGCTCAATCATCGAAGCGTGAAGGCAAGAACACTTCCAGGGGTGATGGCCATGGCCGTAAAGGTCGGAGGTTTGATAAGGCAAAAGTGAGGTGTTATAACTGCAATGATTATGGACACTTTGCTTCAGAATGCCCAAAGCAATGATTATGGACACTTTGCTTCAGAATGAGTTGAGTCAGGGACGTTTGAGACGTGTCGCCGTCCAAACTCAAACAAGATGGAAAGAAGTTAGAAAGTCAAGATTAAGGGGGAGATTGTTAGATTTAATCTTGACTTAAGAGTCCTAGCGTAATTGAGTTCGATTTCATCTGTAATTCGAGTTGAAGTAGTGTCCAATTCGGAGTCCTAATGCGAGTATTATTAGAAGTTATAAGCATATAAATAGAGGGCTTGTAACCAGTTTATGCATTGCAATATTTGTGAGACATAAAGAGTAGAAATTTAGAGCAATATTCGTAACATAAACCAGCTCGGACAGCTCGCCGTTGAGGAATGCCGTCTTCACGTCCATGTGGTGGACCTCCCAATTCTCCGATGCAGCCACTGTGAGCAGCAAGCACACAGAGTCCATGCGAGCAACCGGCGTGAATACCTCCTCAAAGTCGATGCCCGGTCGTTGCACGTACCCTTTTGCGACGAGGCGCGCCTTGTGCCGCACGATGTTGCCGCGCTCATTTCGCTTCACTTTATACACCCATTTGAGGCCGATCAGGCGACAACCGGCAGGAGGATCAACCAGCTCCCATGTTTGATTCCCTTCAATTGATTCCATTTCATCGATCATCGCCCGCCTCCAAGAGTGGTTCTGCTCGGCCTCTCGGAAGGAGACTGGTTCTTCGGCAGAGGTGAGCAGCAGGTCCTCAAAATGAGAAACAAGCTCATGTTGTGCCAGGTTAGGCACAGGCGCCGGTCCGATGATGTTGTCGAGGGTGCGGAAACGAATCGGGGCGTCGTCATCTTGGTCAACATCGAGGGCTTCCCCCGCATCGGTTGGAGGCGTGGCGAACTCAATGTCCAGCGCATCTGCTGGCAAGGGAGCATCGCCTGTTGGAGCCGCGAATTCAGCAGGCGCGCATTCTGGGGTGCGTGGCAAGGCTCTGGCCGAACTTGACGACGCAGGTTGCACGGTGACTGGTGCAGAGTTTGCGGCTCCATGCGCCTCAGAATTTGGATTCTCCATGGGTGTTCCTGTGACAGCGACGGTGGTGTACTCCACAACGAAAGGATCGGCGCCTGGCAATGTACTCTGTTCCGGCTGCTGCGAACCCCAGTCCCACTGGGCTTGTTCGTCGAATACGACATCCCTTGTCACGTGCACTCAATTTGTGACCGGATTGAACACCCAGTAGGCCTTCAAGCTGGCTTCGTAGCCGACAAACACCATTTGAGTGCTACGGTCTTCAAGTTTCTTGAGGTGTGGCTTCACGTTCTTCACATGAGCCAAACAATCAAACGTGCAAAGGTAGCTTACTGCTAGTTTTCTTCCACACCATGCTTCATATGGAGTCATGCCATCGACACTTCTTGTCGGTGACCGATTGAGAATGAACACCGGCGTGGACACCGCTTCCCCCCAGAATTTCCCGGGCAGATTCTTCGCCTTCATCATGCTCTGGGCCATCGCCACAACCGTCTGGTTGCGCCGCTCCACGACTCCGTTCTGCTGCGGGGAGTAGGGAGTGGTTAACTGGCGTTGCACTCCTTGCTCGGCGCAATATTCACCAAATTCCATCGAGGTGAACTTGCCGCCGCGATCCGTGCGCAGCGCCTGCAGCTTGCGCCCGGAATCCATCTCAACCGCAGCCTGGAATCTCCTGATCGCTTGTGGTGCTTGGTCTTTGCTGGCGAGAAGATGCAGCCACATGAAACGGCTCTTGTCGTCGACCAGCAGTAGGAAGAAGCGGTTACCGCTCAGCATGGTGGGAGCGATCGGCCCGCAGATGTCCCCATGGACAAGCTCGAGCACTTCTTCAGCGCGGTAGTTGGCGTGCTCGGGGAAGGGAGTGCGCCGCTGTTTTCCAGCAAGGCATGCATCGCACACCTGCTCGACATGGTCCACTGGTGGGAGTCCGCGCACCATGTCATGCTGGGCTAGCTTCCGCAGCGCTTGGAAATTTAGATGCCCAAAACGTGCGTGCCAGCACCAAGCCTCCTCCGAGCTGCGCGCCGAGAGACACACATGCTGCGCGACATTAAGCATCAGAGTGTAGAGACGACGCGGCGAGCATTTTACCTTGGCGAGCAGCCACTTCTGTTGATCATGGATCCTCATGACTCCATCTTGAATCAACACCTTGCAGCCATTTTCATCGAGTTGCCCGACGCTGAGAATGTTGGAGGTGAGCCGAGGAATGAAGTACACCCCGTAAGGGTGCGGTGTTCGCCATTCTTGCAAGCAAACAAGATCGTTCCTTGGCCTTCAATCTCCACCAGTGAGCTGTCGCCGAATTTCACCGTGCCCCGGATGCCAATGTCGAGCTCGGAGAAGAAGCTGCGGGAGCTCGTCATATGGTTGGTGGTGCTGGTGTCGACGTACCACAGGCGGTCATTTCGCCCGGCGTCGCCGTAGAGCTGCGCCAGCACCCTCTCCTCCACAAGATGGAGGGAAGCAAGCTTCGTTGTCGGTGTCGCTTCCCAGCCATCGGCGTCTCCAACAACTCCGGCGTGGGAAGTGTTGGTGTCGCCTCCACAGCCACAAGTGTCTTCAGCTGCTCTGGCTTGAGGTTTGGTAGCGCCAAGTTTGAAACAGGTGGTTTTGAAATGCCCGCGTCCACCGATCCCACAGACAGCAGCAATGTGGGCTCGTCATCTTCACCTTGTGCCAGATGGACTTCTCCCCGCTTCGTCTTGCTTCGACAGTCCTTGGCCCAGTGGCCAAGTCTCCCGCAGTTGCGACACTTGTCTTTGGTCACGTCCCGCTATTTGCCTCCTTGCCATCGTTGGTGCCAGAGGTGTTCGGCCGTCTGCGCGGTGCACGACGCCGACGATTCCCTGACCTGTTGCCTCCAGTGGAGCTCTCTCCCTGGCGCTCCTTGACCCTTGCAGCCCACTCTTCCTCCGTGAGTAAGAGTTTGCCGCTGGTCTCGCCTCCCTTCGCCGATGCACGGTTCTCCACAGTCCTCAATCTCCCAGTGACTTCTTCAACGGAGAGAGTGGACAAATCGAGTAGGGTCTCAATGGATAGAATCAGTTGGGAGTACCTTTCTGGTGCAACTTGGAAAAACTTCTCCACCACCTTTTCCTCCGACTCAGGATCACCAAGCGTAGCGAGTTGATTCACCACGGCGTTCAGCCTGAGCGCGAAGTCGTCCACCGATTCGCCGTCGCAGAACTCGATTGCCTTGTACTCCTTGCGAACCCGCTGCGCATTGGCCTTGCACACGTGGTCGACACCAACACGCATCGTTTTGATGGTGTCCCAGACCTCCTTTGCCGTCTCCTTGACAGCGAGCGTCGATATCATCTCCGGCGGCACGGCGCGAAGTATCGCTTCGAGCGCCGTTCGATCCTCCTGGAACCCAACATCACCGATGTTAACGGCGTCCCAGAGTCCTCTTGCCTGGAGCATGACGTGCATGAGGAGTGCCCAGTTGTTGTAATTCGTCTTCGTGAGCATTGGGTACGAAGCCGATCCTTCGACCTCCTTCACGACGCGCTGCACGACGATCTTGCGGCCACTATTGTCGCGGTGCCGTGGTCGGCGCGACTGGGAGCGCTCTCGACGTGCTCGCGTAGGAGTCCTGGAAACGCGGCCAGCCGGCGCTGACATTGCTCTGATACTACTTGTCAGCCCTTTGCCTGCAACTCAACACTTCTCTGAAAAACGAAAAACAGGAGACGAGCAACAGTATTTGCCGCTGACTGAACTGCTCAGCGTTTTCTTTTCTTCTTTCTCTATTATAAGCTGCTACATTCAGATAAAAGGAAAGAAACTAAATAGACCTGCGACATGCACGCCATAATCGGTTGTGCCATCAGCCCACACATCCCAGCCATTGCGTACGACTTGGACTCGTTGGTTTCTCCACCACGCAGGGCGATCATCCAACCCAGTAAACAAGGAAAGGAAACAAACAAACCAACCGGAAATCAAGGAAGAAAAAACAGTAAACGATATTGTGCACAGGATTACTAAACATATGATCAACATATGAATCCACTATTCTATCGTCCACCTCAAACTAATATTCTTAATGCCACCATCCCCAACAGACTTCAGATATCGATGCATGCGACGGATTGATCTGTAGATTGTTGCGAGCGGTGAAGTGATACTAGATAACAAGGGCACCAAAGTACAGCATCAACCTTTTTATTGGCGGTTGTGGAGTTAGCAGGTAAGGAAAGATAATGTCGAGCGGCGAGGTGGGGGAAGTGCAACAGGAAGAAGAAAGGGACATGGGAGGCCATCGTCTGATGGCGATGGCATAGATTTTCGCTAATTAGAGCCGCTTAATAAAATATATATAGCATTTTCTCAAAATAAGCTAACAATCCAAAAATTATTTTTCGGATGAGAGTAGCCTTAATTACATTCTTTTCTAAAATCACCATTCACTCTAACCATAGAACAATGAAAAGTTCCCAGTTTCCTTGAAAGGGGCCGGGATCCATATACCCCTTCCTCTAAAGTCACTTGCATCTTCACATCACCGCTTATATCTTAATTTGGCTCATTAACGCTTAAAATAGACCTGTCATGCATTTTCCCATCTATTCTTCCGTCTTCTCACTCAAGTGCCCTAGCTCATATGAGGCCTTCGCCACTTCCTTCTTGCACCCATGCATCCTCCACTTCCTTCTTAGCCCGTGTGAGAACTATTCCATCTGAGCTTGTCCCTACCGTTTGCAAAGCTATCCTTAGAATTGACGACCTAGATGACATTTATGCTATTTCCAATGGAGAATTTGATTGACAGACATGAATTGCATCCAAGTATCCATCCATCGGGCGATAGGCGTTGAGTTGGCATAAAAAACATTCGAATGGAAGGAAAATAATGGGAGGGGGGTTGTAGAAAAAAGTTGCACTTACAGGATGTTAATAGCAAAATTAAGATAGGGAATGTAAGTTGCCTGAAATTTTGCAAAAATAAGGTAACTTTTCAATGCCTTGGATTGCTCCAAGGTTTGTGCAAACCTTAACCCACCTCTGCCCTCATCCTCACCCTTGCGCCCCACCAAGACAAACGCCCCCGTACCACCTTCAACCCTATACCGCCACCTCTTCGGTGTGGAAGAGGCCTGTCGGTGAGCTCCTCCCCAACACCCGCCGCCTCCTCATCTGCCCCACCTCCAAATCCACGCTGTCACCATCACTTTCTTCCTACTCTTTGAGGTTTCCCTACCAGCTCTATTCCTCCTCTACGGTGGCTACCACCACCAGATTCACCACCGCCGACCTCCAACATCCACCGCTCTCCTCCTCGCCCGCGTCCAGTAGCACCACTGCCACACCACCGCCTCCACCACCCACCGCCAAGCCACTGCCACCGTGGCCTCCCTCTAAGCCCTAGAGGCATCGGTGAATCCTAACTCTAACCCTAAGTCACCGCCTCTGGTGAAGACGCCGTCGCCGCCACCGTCCGAAGAAGATGAAGATGACCTCTAAGCATGAATCTCCATGCACAATCTTAAAGGTAAAAAAAAGTTGATTGAAACTTTGTTAATTTTTAGGCGACTGATAGATAGCAATTTTGATTAAGATATAGGAAAAAATGCGAAAATCCAAGTGACTTACATGTAGGGGTGAAAAATAGATACGAATTATCCATATTATCTGGTTATCATATTCGATAAGATGCGAATATGGTATAGATTTTCCTATCCGATTAATAATTTCTATCCTATTTGTATTCGAATTCGCATAAAAAATTATGGATGCGAATATGGTATGGACTTTTACCATCCAAAATGTTATTTTATCCGGATTATCCGTATTCGTATTCGACGAAGCAATATGCATATTTATTACAATACAACTAATTAGTTGGATAAGTTTTTTAATTGAACGTGAATTCGTGTTTCTTTAGGTGAAATAAATGAATTAGAATGATTAAGCACGATTGTATAAGGATAAAATATTATTAATGTTTTCATACTATACAAGTTACGAGGATATCCGGATCTGACTGAATTGAGTAGATATTCTATTCGAATTCATATTCGTTACAATATTCGATTCGTATTCGTATTCAAGAATATTCAGATTCATATTTGTATTCGTTTATAAATATGAATACAAATGTGATTCGTGCACTATCCGATTCAATCCGTTTTCACCCTACTTACATGGGTATTTGGATTTTTTTTCCCCAAGGGAGGCAAATTCCTCAGTATGATATTATTTTTTAGATCAATTCACTTTGACAATTTAAGACGACGACGACGCTATACTTCATCTGTTCACTAGCTTGGGACTTGGCCCGTATAAATTGGTGGTAGGCCGAGCCCATTTTCCCACAAATATCAAACGATCAAAGCCTAAAACACGCACAGTAGGTCCAAGGACAAAACCGTAAGACCAACCAAAAACCTACCCCCGCAGCACTCTCCCACCCCTCGCCCTCCTCCCTTCCTCTCCTCTTGGCGTCGGCACGAAGCAGAAAGAGGCACCAGGTCGTGGCGCCCTAGTTCGAGCCCGGAACCATGGTGAGCGCTGCTTCCGTTCATGATCTTGTCCTCCTCTGTTTCGTTCCTTTGTTTTTTTCAATAATCTGTAGCATTGCACTGTGTCTTTGTTCTTAGATTTGTAGTATGTAGAAAGCATCTGTCATTAGGGTGGGTATGGTTTAGGTGAGTGGGTCATGTTGTAGAATCGAACGCAAAAGTAGGGATGGAATACAATTATTGTTTCTTGGAAAATGATGCGGTGTGTATTGTAGATTGCTGCGCGGGTGTGAGGGTTATGCAATCTTTTGATGTGTTGTGTCGTCTATTTGTGGTTTCTTGATGGCCTAGGACTGATTTAGGACCTTGTGTAAAATTGTAGGCCCTCGTGGAAAATTGTACGGCCTTGTGGAAAATTGTAGGTATCGATTGTTGAATAATCTAGCTCGGTTTCAGTTTTCTATTCAGAGTATGTATTGGAGTCGATTTAGGAGTCGACATTGAGTTCGTTTTTGTTCTCCGCTTTGCTCTCTGAGTCAGTCAATTGTATGTGCTATAAATAAAGCTTTCAAGGGTGCGGCTAAGCAGTGCAGCACAACAGGAAAAACAATTGCGTCTTTTCTTCTGTTTCTGCCTCAACTTCGTGAGGAGATCGTGAGTGCTAGCGATCGTGATATTCTTCTCTTTTGCCAACATCGATTTAAGTTTGCGTTCT